>VXBQ01011773.1:883080-894492 GCA_013400175.1 Phainopepla nitens | reverse complement strand
CCCCCTGGGATCCCTCTCCCCATTCCATACCTCTTCGGATCCTTCTCCCCGTTGCATGGCCCTTGGGATCCTTGTCCGCTTGCCCAACCCTTGGGATCCCACTGCTATCCCACACCCACCATTTCACCTGTATTCAGCTGCCTGCGACTGTGGTGGCATCCCAGGCCGTGGCAGGGAGGTGCTGAGATGATCTGTGTTCCTGAGAGGCTGGAGCACTTTCATGCTGAGTTGTAACTTTAGCAGAGAAAACTCAGGGGAGTTTGCTACTTGCTTGGGAAGTGCTTATTTTCAGCTCTCTCCAGGACCAGTTAATTATCACTAGAAAAAAAAATTATTGCTAAGATCTTATAATTAGGCAGCCTATGGAGACTGTGGAGCTCGGGAGGCAGCAGGAAGCAAATGCTCTTTGTGCAGGGTTTCTGGGGTGTGTGAATAGAGCTGCCCGGGCACAGGGCTGGCATTTGCACTGCTGCATTACCGGAGAGCTGGTGCACGTTGGCGGCTCAAAAGACCCTGCAAAATAATTACAGGGCGGAAAAAAAAAACACCAAGAAAAGAAAAACCTGCCGAGAGGACTCATGTTGTCCTTGTGGAATCAGGTCCCAGTTACAATGTTTGTGGAGCGACAGGGGACAAGCTGTTGTTGTTTGCGGGGCCGGGGCTGCCTCTCCATCCCGTCTGAACAGTCCTGGGGCTGCGAGGTCCCGGCTACTGCAGGGTGCCTGCTGCTAATAATAACGTGGTAAGGAGTTTACCCGCCCTGATCCGGCTAAAGACGGCACCGAGGGAGCCATCGACATCATCAGCCTCCGATCTGCCCCTAGATTAGGTGGATAAAACTCGCACAAGGAAAGGCCGGGCTCTGGAGCGGAGATCCCCAAAGGAAGGGAGCGGGGGGCTCCGGTCAGAGCGGAGGGGTTTGGGAGCTGTGGGGACGGGACCTGCAGAGGGGCAGGATTTGGAGCGGAGGGGCAGGATTTGGAGCCGAGGAGCGCACGTCAAAGCCGCCGCGTTCAGGGCGTTCTCATTTCCTTTGCTCTCCGAGTTCTAATTTGTTCCACATTGCAGCGCCCGAGCGGCCTCTCCCTCCACCCGCAGCATCCAGGCTGCGGTCGCTGCCGTTAGTCCGAGGCTGCCACTCCGGTGGTTTCCATCCAAATAAAAAAAAAAAAAAAAAAAAGTCANATCCAACCAAAAAAAAAAAAAAAAAAAAAAAGGCAGAAAAAAGAAAAAAAAAAGAGAGAAAACTTTCGAACAAAGATCTGAGGAAACAGCTTTTCTGGTTCCTGTTCTGGGGTGGCTATAGCTGAAATCTCACCACCCATCTGTGTGCTGGGATGAGCCCCGGGGAAATTCCAGATGATTAAGAAGTGTTTTAATAGTGTTGTTGCTCTTCCCAAAAGGGAATAAGATGACCTGGTAGCTACAGGTTGATTGGCTTGATAGCATCCCCCCAGGGAGAAGAAGGAGAAACCTGGCTCAGGCTTGAATTGATTAAAGACTTCAGCACCAGGAATAAATTCCTGCCATCCAACGTGGCTATGTGGAAAATAACTCCTGGCAAGTAGAAATTACTTCAGTCTCCAACGTGAGAGGTGACTCTCTGGCTGCAATACACTTCTGAGAAGCATTTGAGTTATGGGAGGTGTTATTCTTGTAAAAATCTGCACTTTCCAGTATTAAAAAAGTCAATCCAGTCCAGTATTTAGAGCTGACATTACACAGTGTCAAGAAAGCTGGTATTAAATAAACGTGATCCATTTCCAAGGCAGTTAGCAGGGAGATTATCACTGCTGGGCACTGCTAGCTGGTAACATGGACTTGGTGGTGTTTTTATCACTAATCTGGAAGAAAGGAGATGGAAATGATTTCTGGAAAAACCTGGATGTGACCCAGAGCAGCTGAGTGTTAATGGTTAGTACAAATCTGGGTGGTAAGCTGAGTGAGCAAAAGGCATCCTAACTGGAGCAGAATGGAACATGGAAATCTTTTACACCCAAAAATAATAACTGTGGCTGTACGTGGTTTCCTGTCCCTAATCTGGATGGTAAATTTTCAGCTGGAGCTGCCTGCAGATGCTGAGAGAGGCAGCACAGGGTTCACCAGGCAGCAGTTTTGTGGCTGCCTGTCTGTCCCCTTTTCTGCATTTGTGCACTGGAGAATTGAAAACTTTCAGGATAATGTGAAATTTGGCTCTGGGGAAAAAAAAAAAAGCAGCAAAGCAGTTCTTTGGTCATAACCAAATCTGGGCTTATGGCAGCCAAATACAATCTTTCCTTCTCAGCAGAGGAGATGTGGAGTCTGAGGGGAAGGGACAAGGGGCTGCAAAAATGGTCTTACAGCTGGACAGAAGGGGGCCATCCAGTGAGTCCACCTGTAAATCAAATCAAAGAGGCAAGAGGAGGGCTTGGCAAAAGCATCTGAATACTCTCCCAGAGGAGAAAATACTCAGTAGCCAAAAACTCATTAATTGAGCAGAGAAAAGATGGCAAGAATCAATATCTGGCAGCTGAGGGCAGACACGTTGGAAATAAGGCATAAATATTTTACCAGGAGGAGCGATTAATCATGGGAAGAAATGTGGAACAGCAGAGGTGGGGTCAGCACCTCTTTGCCTTCTGCATCACAGCCTGCAGAGGTTCTCCCACAGCCCCGAGGCTGGGCCAGCAAGAGGGGCTGGATCAAACCACACCGAGGCCCTGATTGGGTGATCTAAGTAGAGGATGATGCATTTATCTTTAATCAAGGTGGAGCAGTAGAAGAGAGTAGTTCTTGTGCCCTGATGACTCTTTCCCAGGAACACCCGTGAAACCCCCGGCAGCACGTGGCAGGTGCTTCTTTTAGCTTTGTTTCTTGGTCACCAGTGGTTGTATTCTCACAGATCTGTAGTGGGAAGGTGAGGGGACAGTGCTTGGTGGCTCTTCTTGATGTCCAGCAAACAGGCTGAGATCCAGAAAAACAAATCTCAGTGAGCATCCCAGCACACTGTGGCTGCTGGGGGAAGGAGCAGCTGGTCCAGGGCTTGCTTGTCCACCTGTGGGTCAGACTGTCCCCAGCCTGGCATCCTCGGGGACATGTGTGCTTAGGAGAAAGAGATAAAGGTCACAAGGCTGTTGCTGGTTCCATCTCCTCCCTTTCTCCTTTCCATCTTTTCCTCCTGCTTCCTCTCCTTTCCTTTCCTTCCTCCTGCTATTCTCTCCCAGTCTCCCATGCAATGGGGTAGGTGCTGTTGGTTATAGAAGGTGTGGATGTGGTTCAGTAGCCCACATGCAAACATCAGCACCGTGTTGCAGAACCTCTGAGCCTTCCAAACTCACCACGCTGTGAGCAGCTGATGTCCGTGAGCAGCCCAGGACCTCTCCTCCTCTGCCCCTCTCCGAAACGTGACAGACGCCTCTGCAGGATGATGCACAACGAAGGGCAAAGATTGTTTTGAGAAGGAGGATGAATGGAAGGGAAAAAGGCACGTGAGAAGGATGGCAAGGTAGGGAGAGGCTTTTCCTGAGCGCTGGGTGGGGGCACTGGGAAGGAGCTGCTCGCCTGTTACGGAAGCAGGAACCTCAGCCTGCAGGAAAGTCCCTGGCAGCTGCAGAGCCAGCTGTGGTGATGGCAGGACGTGTGGTGGTGGCCACAGAATCAGCTGTGGTGATGGCAGGACGTGTGGTGACCACGTGAATACCGCGGGCATTCGTCACGGCTCTGCAGAGCTCAGACAGACAGAGCTGGCTGTGGAAAATAGCTGGTTTTGGTGTGGTCAGGCCCTGGCTGTGAAGAGGTGAGGGATCCCTGACACAGATCTCACTGGGAGGCAATCCCAGGCTTTTTACTAATGTTAGAGAGACAATGCCACTGAATGCTGGAGAAAGGGACTCTCGGGAAAGTCTGGATCACGCTCCATAGCTGGAGGCTTGTGTCCTTCCAGGGAACTGGAGGGAGCACAGCCGGGCAGGAGCACGTGTCCCACTGACCTGCAGGAAGGTGTGACATTGGCTGGCTGGTCCCCGGGCACCGGGTTCAGCTGGGGCACCCCCGCTCCGGCAGCGGGGCTCCCTGGGACTGCACGGACCAGAGATTTCCCCCTGGTGGGAGATGCCGGTGCCCAGCGTGCCTGAGCGCACGGATGTGGGAGGAGCCCGGTTCGTTATCATCTTGTCCTATCCATTACAGTCCTCGGGGGGACTAAGACCAGGTGTGTTCTGCTGTCTCCAGGAGAAGGCTGAGATTCCTCAGGTCACCCAGGTTGGTGCCTGGTAAAATCACACTGGTGCTGCTCTAGATGCTGAAAACTGGGGTGGCCAGGCTGGCACCTCCTCCTGATCCAGGCTTCTGATTTTTTTCCGGTGAAACGTCTTTGCTCCTGAACTCTGTAGGAGCTGCATTTGATAGAAAGAGCAGAAAAATAGCTGAGCTATAAATAACACATTCAAAACCAGGCAAGGACCTGCAAGAAGCAAGGATAGTGTCTCTGTGATGTGGGCTTGGAGGAATGATTTTGCCACCAGCACATGGTAAAAGGTTTCCCTTTGAGCTGGGGGTAGTTGAGGGTGGAGGAGATTAAATCCATGAAACCAGTGATTTGATGACAAAGTTTTGTCTTTTGCATCCTTGATGACAAGGTCCTGACAAGGACTCTGGGGCAGTTTTCCTTCTGGTCAATGTTAATGAGGGCTGGCAGGGCCGTGCTGGAGGCCTGGGGCAGCTGTTCCTGAGCCTGACTGTCTGCCAGTGCCCTGACCTGCTCCCCAGGTTGGGGCTGCTGCGGCACTCCCCGGAGATGTCACACTGCAGACATCAAGAGATGTCCCCAGGGGTGTCCTCAGCGGGAGCAGCAGCTCTGGGCTCAGCTGGAGAGGGAGGAGCAGCAGTGTGGGGGGAGCCAGAGCCCCAACCCCATCCCTGCCTCAGTTTCCCCATTTGCAAGGTGGGGGAAGGAGCAGCCTTACCTGAACCCAGTGAGTTGGGATGAAGTTCTGGGGCAATATAAGACATAAGAGTCTCAGTCCTGCTGTCCTCTGCCAAGACTCCTGCCCTTCAGCACACCAGGAGTCAGTTTTGGAACCAGCAGGTTGGGGAGAAGGACAAACCCCAGCATTTTTACAGTCCTGGTGGGGCTGGATAAGAGGAAAGGGGTGACTTGGGGTGCAGCAGCACTGCAGGATTACACAGCTCCCAGCCACACCTGGTGCCTCAGTTTCCTCATGTGCAGCATTCCATGGGCCTCTGGCTGTGGGATGGGGGGATGCACATCCTGCAGCAACCCTCCCTGCACGGCTGGGAGGTGGTTTCTGGGTTAGAAGGTGACCTCTTCCATTAACAGCAGGGATGCTCTTTGTGCCTGGATTAGATGGTGGTTTGGAGGCTTTCCAGACCCGACATCACTCTACCTGATAGTGCTGAGTTTGCTCTGGAGGCTGTGCCCGAGCCAGTCGGGGCTGCAGCTGTGGGGAGCTGCTGGCACCTCACGTGTCCCCGGCCAGGAGCACCTGGATCACCCCAACTGCTGCATCCACACGCTCTGAGAGCCGGGGATGGGACATTTTGGGGTTCCTCTGTGTGTGCGTGGAGTCTCTGCATGTTATAGATCTGGAGGTGAGGGAGTTCCCGGTTCTGTGCCAGTCAGGAATGCTTAGATTGTCTTTCCAGCTCTCCCCTGCCAGCAGGTCACAGTGTGGCTGGAGGTTATCACCACCAGGTGCAGCCAGGATGGGATTTCAAAGCCATCCACAGATGGTGACAGTGACAACAGGCAGGAGTGCTACCCACCTAAATCCAGAAGTGATTTGTGGTTCCGGGTCCACTCCAGGGGACTGAGGAGCACTGGGAGCTGCCACATGGCCCTGGCCACATCTCCTCCAGTTGCTGCCCACTCGGGGCTGCCCTGAGCAGCCCTGCCCTGGGCTGACGTGACAAGGGCAGCCTTGTCAGCGATGCCACCCTGGGCCTGAACGTCCTCCACAAACAAGCAACAGCCAAGAGATTTGCCGGAGTCAGGACATTTTTAGAAAGGCTAATTAAAGCCCATTTTCACCCTGTGCCTCTCGCTGAGCAAAAGCATTTAGCAGTGACCTCAGAGCGAGTGAATTTGCACTTGAGCTTTCCGTTTCACCTCTAAAAAATGGGATTGCTCCATAAACTCGTTAGTGAAAGTAACTCCTGATGCCTTGGCTCCTGACCAGGATGGGCCCTGCCAAGTCCCACTGGGCTCTGCTCTCCTCCCTCTGCATTTTGCCTGGGTAAGAGGGACCTCTTGGTACACAGGATGGAGAAATGTGGGGCCTCTCCAGGCTATGTTTTCTGGAGCAAACCCATCCGGGGGTAACTGTGCTGGTGCCAAGGAGCTTGGCTGAGCTTTTCCACTGGTGTTTTGGGTTCCACAGGGGAAACGGCCCTCCCTTATCTGTCACCTTGAGGTCACAGCAGCTCCTCCATGGCCACCCGCTCGCTCTCCCTGGCTGCACATCTGGCCTCCAAACCGCTCACCTTCCCCTTTCTGCTCTTCCCTGCCCAGCTGTGCTTCATGACGACCTCACGCAGCATGTTTTACGGGCCGTCCTCCACCATGGCTCCGCCGTCCAAGAACCGGCTGAAGCGCCAGGGCCGGCTCTTCTCACAGGTGCTGTACCGCACGCTGAGCTACAAGGACCGCGGCTCCGCCTCCCCGGCGGCCGCCGAGGACGACCCAGCCGAGCTCTCCACCCAGCTCTCGGCCCCGG
The DNA here is from genome assembly GCA_013400175.1 of Phainopepla nitens. Lineage (NCBI taxonomy): Eukaryota > Metazoa > Chordata > Aves > Passeriformes > Bombycillidae > Phainopepla > Phainopepla nitens. Next base: position 887,779 of record VXBQ01011773.1, on the reverse strand, counting down.
GAATCCTGAAAATCTTCGGGGGCAACATCTGTGCGGGCACCAACTACAAGAGCGTGCTGGTGACGGGCAGCTCTGGCGCGCGGGAGCTGGTGAAGGAGGCCCTGGAGCGCTACGGGCTGAGCCAGCTCAGCGCCGCGCAGTACGCGCTCTGCGATGTCATCGGCCGCTTCCAGGGCCCCGAGAAGCAGTGGCACACAGAGGGCCTGAGGGTCCTGGGTGACCACGAGAAGCCGCTGCTCATCCAGGACCTCTGGAAGCCCAGGGAGGGCTTCTCGCGCCGGCTGGAGCTGCGCAGGAGGACGGAGGTGGAGGAGATGGCGGCCAGGGACGTGGACACCACCACTGCAGGTCAGAGCTGGGTGTGGGGCAGGGAGAGGGATTGGGATGCACCCCCAGGAGCCCTCCCACCCCGGCAGCTTTCAGCAGTGGTTTGCGTGCAGGGGGTGGTGCGAGTGGGAAGGTGGCCACGTTTTACCTGCAAGGCTCCTGAGCTGAGGCAGGGCTCAGCACTCTCCTCTATCAGTTTGGTATCTGTGACCTCAAATATTTACCCCAGCCAGTTTAGGGGTGAGTAACAAACCCTGCTTATGGCTGGGGAGCAGCAGGCAAGAGCATCAGTGCTTCCTGCTCTTCCCATCAGTGAACCAGCACTGTGGCATCCCCTGCTTCGTGTCTGGCAGAGCACTGCCCTGCTCCCCTGCATCCCCATCTCCCTCTGGGCATCCCCCAGGCCTGACACCCCAGGCAAATCTGCAGGAGCAATTAAGGAAAATGAAAAGAGAGCTAATGAAGAGAGAGAAATGTAGGGCAGGAGAGCCCCTGCAGCGGTGCCTGATGGAGGCCAGGGCTGGCAGGAGGAGATAAGTGCATCATTAGGAACCAGCAGGTTAATAAGTGACCCCAGCACGCAGTAGTGAAGCGTTCCTCCTCCCACCCTCAGATAAAAGCCCTGTGAGGATGAGGGCAGAAAGGTTTAAAATCAGGTTTTTACTTGCACAATATGCTAGCTGGGTCAGAGCTGCTGACAGAGGGGTCTGGATCAGGCTTCAGAGGTGTCACAGGGTTTTTCTGGGATGGGCCCTGAGCAGTTCCTCATGCCCATAGGAAAGGGCTGTTACTGACAGAACTAAACTGATGATGAGGCAAGATTACTCTCTGTGCTTGGCAAAGAAGAGCCAAGTTTCTGCCCCACCAGCAGCAGAACAATGGTCCAACCTGTCCCACGCCAGGGGGGACACAGCTCCTCTCCCAGCCATCCTAACAAGGGCTGGAAGGAACCCAGGCACATGGGGAGGGAATCCAGCCATGGGCATTCTGGGGAGAGCAGAGGTAGCTGGAGCCCACCTAGCTGCAGTTTCCAATTGGGATTTCACCTGGGGAGACAGGGCTACCTCCATCCTCACCATGTCCAGTCTGGCTGCTCAGGGAGGGGATGCCACAGGGGTCCCAGCTCATTGCACGTGGGACACACAGAGGTGGCTCCTGCCAGAGCCTGGGCCAAGGAGGTGGATGCTCTGCTCTTCTCTTCAGCTCTTTCTCCAGCTAGGATCAGAGAGATGTGAAGCACCTGGGGAGAGCAGCAACTCTAAAAACAGCTTCTGTTGAATAGAAGGGTGAGCAAGAGCCAAGCATGGTGCTTGCAGCACACAGCGGGCAGGGCCACGTGGCAGCTCCCTGCTGGGGCCCAAGGTCACGTCCAATTGGCCTCAAATCCTCCCCCTCACGTGCAGAAAGCAACTTTCCTCCCCCTGGCCTGGATCCTGGGTGGGCTGGGAGCCGTGGGAGTGCCAGGCTCCCACACAGGCAGGGGAAGCAGCAGGGCCTGGGCTGCCCAGCACAGGAGCAGCCCTTCGGTCATTTCCGATGGAGGAGCAGTTCCTGATGGGATCCTGTGCTCTGGATCTGGAAACAAGCCCATTATGCTTTCGTTATCACTTCATTTGTTTCAGCACTCCTGGGTGGGGCTGTGGAAATTCCCCATTTTTTAACCTTTGAGCATTTTCCATAGCTGACCAAGCTCGTCCAAGACAGAAGCTACAGTCAGGCTGTCTGCTCTGCGGACTACATAGCCCATAGTTGTCTTACCTGGTAAAATCTCACTCCTGCAGCCTTTTCTTTTGGTGGCACCAGGGGTTCTGTCACCAGTCTCACCCTGTGCTGGTGGCCCTGGGATGCTGTGGGGCTGGGACCATCGTTTCCACCTCATCTGCAAACTGCCAGGAATGAATGTGAGTGACCCAGCACCCCAAAAAGACACAAAACTCCTGGTATAGGGGGTATTGACCATGAGTGCCCTCCACCAGGGTCACCCTTGTCACCAGGCTCAGGCTGGCAGAGGTCCCCTTGCTGAGCAGCAGCTGCCTGCCCAGCGTGGTGAGGCACTGGTGTGGAAAACACGACATCTGTGCAAAAATAAAGGGACTTTAGGCTTGCAGCTCCCTCAGAGAAAAGCAGAGGGATGCTCAAATCATCCCTAGGGCAATACCTGCAGGGTCTTCCCCACACAGGGCATCGCTGGACTGGGGGGACTGGGATGACTGGGACCACTGGGGTCACACAGGTGCATCAGTGGCTGGGAGAAAGGCTCCACAGCCATCCGTGACCTGTTAGCAAATAGCTTAAGAGTTTTATCTGCTCAGTTACCCATTATCCTAATTAGTTTATTAGCTGCTTCCCAGTGGGGAGGACAGTGCTGGCTCCTCATGCCACTAATTAGCAGCACAGGTAGAGCCTCTCTGCAGCCAACGAGGCAGCCCCTCTCTCCCTGCTACCCCAGCCCTGCTCCTTTTGGGGAGCACAGAGGCAGCAGTTACGGAGATAAAGCAGTAGAGAAAAAGCCCACAAACTGGAGGGTGCTGGAGGGATGTGCAGCACTTGGCATCTCAGTAGTGTTCATTCTACAAAATACCCCAATTTCCAAAATTTTGTACCGGGCCCTGTCCTCACTGGAGCTTTCCCAAGAGGCTGGAGGCTGAACTGCACACGCAGCTCCAGAAACTTGGGATTTAAGCCTGTTATCCTAAAAGATGCTTTAGCAAGTGCCTTTGAGGATCTGGCTTTGATATACCTTAGCACAACTGCATCCAGAGAAGATTCCCTGCAGAGTCTGCAGAGCAATTACATTAGGAAGGACTAGCCTGGTCTTAGTCCCTCCTGGGTACATTCAAAGCATTTCTTCTTTCCTGGGGCCCACGGAGTTATTTGTTGATTTATTTCTCAGCCAGGAAAAGCGAACCTCTTTCCTCAGCTGAAATAGAGGCAGATCCCAGCCAAGATCCCAGGCACCACAGCTAACAGTCTTTCCCCTGGGTTGCAGGAAGGGTTTAGAGGAAGCAGCTTGGTGGGGTCTGGTGGATGCTGCCCAAGGGGTGCCCAGCTCTCCCTAAGGATGGGATCCAGCCCTGTGTTGGGATCTGATTAGTGAGAGATGCCTCTGCCTGAATTGAGGTGCAAATGAGACAAATGCTGAAGTAAATAATACAGATTTTATTAGCAATCAGTGAGAGGTAGAGAGAGAGAAAGAAAGAGAAAAGAGGGGGGACAGAGAGAGCACTCTTGTTTTTGAGCTGGTGGTTTCTTGGGTTGGGGGTTGTGAATCTCCCCCTGCCAGAATTGCCTTTTAACCACTCAGAGCTGATTCAGCACAGTTGCTGAATTGCTTCTATTAGTTTCTTCCTTATCTTGGGAGTTCTGCCAAATGTTCTTGTGGCCTGTAAGTTCTGTATCCTTTGTGCCTGCTATCAGTGGTACATCCTTTTTCCCAAGCCTTGTTAATCTCCCCCTAGGCCTGAGCAGTGGAGCTAGTCCAGCCCTAAACTTTAATAAGGCCTAACACCCCGACAGTAGTACCTCCTTTCTACAGCCCAGGTCATGGCTATCCAGGGAGAAATGTAATATTTTGGGGTGCTCTTTAACTGCTTACACACAGGGATGTTCCCATCCCTATCTCCGTGTGGACTCAGCAGCCACTGGCTCTGCCCTGGTCACGCTGCACTGGAGATGGTCAGACTGAGTTTTGGGTAGGATAACCTGCACATGCTTGGGAGGACAAAACAGTACCAAAGAATGAAAAAAAACCCTTACCCAGTTTTATGGAGGGACTTTGTTACGCTCAGGAAAAGAGCAGTGTTTATCTTTCCAGCACAGCCCCGGGGTTAGTGGAAGCCTGTGATGGGAGCTCTATCGGCAATGAAAAAGCAGCTTTTTCCTACACAAAATAAATACAGAAGCTTTCTTTCCCCTCGATAAGGGGCTGGTGATGGTCTGTCTCTGCAGGCAGTGGGACCCCAGTCCCGGCAGGCCCTGCACTGTCCCACTGAGCTCCAGCAGCAGCTGCTCCCAGGATCCAGCCCCACTCCTCCCTGCTCCCACAGGCTGGTCTGGGCTCTGCACTGCCCTGGCTGTCCTTCATCCCTCCAGCCCATTTCCATCGTGTGGGTTGGGGACAGGGCTCCTGGGGGCAGCTGAGGTGTCCTGCAGATACGTTTTGGGTGGCCTTTGGCATCCCCAGCAGCGTGCCTTGGGTGGGCTCGTTGTTCTGCCTGGATGTCACATCCGAGCCGTGGCGGGGTGGGGACACCGCGGGGCCGATTGCCTTTTTAAGAAGGACACTGGGCATGGGACTGCTTGGGGTGGCTTGGCTGTGCCTTGCCCTAATCCCAAGGCATGTAAACAGCGGGGGCTATTTTCTCCCTGTCCC
>VXBQ01011773.1:800514-880110 GCA_013400175.1 Phainopepla nitens | reverse complement strand
AGTGAGGTTTGGGGGGCAAGGAGGGCTGGGACACCCCCTTTTTAGCGGTGGCATTAGGACACTAAACTCTCCGCGCCGGTGTCTTGGCGTCACCTTTCGGGGAGGGCAAAGGACCGGGGGCATCCAGGCAGGGTGGGTGCGCAGCGCCGGGAGCGCTCCGGCNCCTGCAGGGCTACAGCCAGCAGCATGTAAGCACCGCGCCGCCTCCTGCGCACCCCCGGCACCCCCCGCTTCCCTCCCACCCCCCAAAGCTTGCATGGCCGGAGCTGCTGGGGTCGAGGGAGGTGGTGGTGGTGGTGCGGAGGAGCATCCTTTAGGAAACGGGCTTGGGACTTGCAGCCTTGTCCTCAAGTCTGTCCCCAGCCTGTCCCCGAGTACGGGGAACATGGAGGCAGGAGCCATGAGCCCCTGCAATGCCCCAGAGGGATGCAAGGTGATCCCCGAGCAGCATCCCTGCCCCGGCCCAAGGGAGCCCTGTTTCTGCAGGTGGTGGCTGAGCTGCCCCGTTCCCTGTCCGGCTGCCTCCTTAGTAGCAAATGGAATCAGAGGCTGCAAGGAGAGCAGTGCGTCTGCTGGAGGCACTTGAGGAACTGCAAAGGGCAGGGTCGGCTCTTGCAGTTAATGGCTACTTTGTGCCCGTTGAGTATCTAGCTGTTCCAAGTTTTTGGCGGGGTGACACCGGCACTGCAGCCATCCCGTTAGTGCTGCTGGGGAAACTGAGGCACGGAGTGGTCCCCTGAGCTGCCTCGGGGTGTGTGAGAAGGCTGCAAGGAAAGGCAGGGCCAGGGGTGGATGCTCTGACCGGGGTCCCACTGTCCCCCCGGGCAGAGGGTGCAGACATCGCTGCAGTCTGGGGGAGAAGGTGGGAAAGAACAGCAGCTGCGGAAGGGATGAGGGGGAGAGGTGGAAGGAGGGCTCCTTCTGCCCAAAGCAGCCCCATGTAATGCATGCCCAAAGTCATTGTACCCATCTATTAGCATGCCTGAGGCAGGGATCGCTGCTGTCCTGCTTGGCAGCGAGGAGAGTAAAAATAAGAAATATTTTGCCGTGCAAAGGTGCATGGGGACAGCTAGGGACAGCTGGGGACAGCTGGGGACAGCGGGAGGCTGCAGCACTCACTGCATGGCAGGGAGGAGGGTCCCTCTCCCCCCTCCCTGGTTCATGCTGCGTCTCCTCGCCCGGCAGGACAGCCTGGTGTACCTGCTGAACCGCGAGCAGCACACGGTGGGCCAGAGGACGCAGGCGAGCAAGCCCAGCATCAGCCTGTCAGCCCCCGACATCCTGCCCCTGCACTGCACCATCAGGAAGCTCCGACCTTCCCGGCATCGCTCCGAGGAGAAGCTGGTGCTGGAGCCCATCGCCGGCGCCGGCATCTCCGTCAACTTCGCCGAGGTGGCCCGGACGGTGGTGCTGCGGCACGGGGACCTGCTGTCCCTCGGCCTCTACTACCTGCTCCTCTACAAGGACCCCATGAAGGCGCAGCCGCTGCCGGCGCAGACCCTGCTGAGGCTGCGAGCCCTGCACCCCGAGGGTCCCCACGTGTGCGGGGCGTGCGGCAGCCTGCTGAAGGAGAAGGACCCTGCTGCCAAGAAGCGGGGCCCCTCGCCCGCCGGCGGCCCCAGGACGCCCCGCAGGAGGCTGCAGCTGGAGTTCGAGCCCGCGGCCGAGGACGTGCTGCTGCGGCGCATCATGACCCTGATCGAGCCCGGGGGGGACGACCACAAGCTGACTCCCGCCTTCCTGCTCTGCCTCTGCATCCAGCACTCGGCCACCAACTTTGAGCCGGGAGACTTTGGGCAGCTGCTGCTCAAAGCGGCCAAAATGATCCAGAGGACGGTGTGGGTCAGTCAGCGGTGGGACGGGGCGTCTCTGGGGTGGGGGTGTTGCTCAGCCCCTCTCTGGGGGCTTCTCAGCCTGGTCTCTGGTGGCAGCGAGTGCTGAGGGGGGTGAGGCTCGTGCCACTCCATCCCAGGTTCTCACTGTGCTTTCCCCTTCTCTCCCTGCCCAGGAGCGGACGCGGGAGCTGGCTGAAAAGCAATCCCAGCAGTAAGTGTGACCCTCCTTGTTTTGCCTCAAAACGGGGAGAATTCAACCTGGTTCTTCCTCCATGAGTGAGGGAAGTCTGTGGCTGGTAAAACCACGTTCCCAGCCTGTCAGCAGTGATGCATGATGAGTTTTCCTGCTAAATCCCACGCATTCTGCTCTCTGGTCTTTTAACCACGGTGCCTGCACAGAATGTGTGGGTTTGGAAAAGCTTGGGAGGGAATAGGACCTGCAGCAGCTCTGGGGTTTTCTCTGATCCAAGACCTGGTCAAGGCTTCGCACTTGTGGCTTCATCCCTCAGTGATACAGTAGGAGTGTCCCTCATCCGTGAGCCTGACCTTCCTCGTGCTGGACACCCCTCAGTGCAGCTGGGATGGAGCTGGCATTGCATGTGTGCATCCAGGGGTGGTGGCACAGGGTGTCCCAGTGCTAGGAGCACCATTCTGGGACAATCACAGTGGTGCAAGGAGCTGTCTTCCCAGCCATTTCCAAAATCTCATCTCTAAACCTGTATCTGGAGATACAGGTTTTGCTGTGAGCTCTCCTGTAGGATAAACTTCAAGGATGCTTCCCAGGCCCTTCCCATAGCAGGAGAAAGCAGTTTAGAAGTTGAGAAATTTCCCAGATGCTTTTTATTTTATTTTTGAACAGCCCAGGGCGAGTGAACTGGGTTTAACTGTCCAGAGCTGGCAGGAGCAGCACATACCTCTGGGGAAGGGCTGCTCTTCAGGCACGAGTATTTAGTGCAGTTCATCTGTATTAGGGGAAGTTTCCCCAAAAAGTGGCACCCCACAAAGGCCCAGGTGGCCTTGGTCAGCCTTGGTCCCCACAGGGTCCCCTTTGCCACCCTACAGAGCAGAAACCACTTTTTCCTTGTAAAGGGTTTTTCTAAGGGGAGTGCTGGGCTTGGGGTGGGGGGATGTGAAAGCTCTCTGGCACTGCCCCAGGCTCGCTGTTTTCTCCCCAAAATCCTGAGTGGGGATGCTGAGGAGCAGTAGGTGTAACAGCTGCTGTGTCTCCCCAGCCAGGACCCTGCCACCCTGTCCCGCTTCACCATCGCAGACCTTCTCCCAGACCTGCAGCACATCATCTTCTGGATGGCCAATGCCATCGAGATCCTCTACTTTGTCCAGCAGAAATCACCCACCTACATCCAGAGCATGGAGGAAGAGCTGGACATCAAAGGTAAGTCTGGATGCAGCATCCTGCCTGTTTTCCCAGCTGGAGCAACTCTGCTCTGCTAATCCCCAGTCACAGGTGGTGCTCAGTGCCCTCGAGATGCTCCATTAACCCTCAGTAATCCTCACAGCAGGGACATCTCCGTGGTGTGGGCTGGGGAAATCTGTGGGAGGAGCAGCCTCACATCCTGCCATGGTGCTGCCCAGCTCCAGAGCCAAGTCGTGTTGTGTTCACACACAAGTGTCCCCTGCCACCACAGCATCTTGGTTAGTGGTTAGTGCCCTGGGGAGCTTTCTTCACCCTGGATTTGCAGGTAGCCCTGCAGAACTGCTCACTGGTCAGTCTGTGTTAATGCCAGCAAAAGGAAAAAAAAAAGATAAAAAAGGTATTAAACCAGCCTCAGAAACTTTCTGGTCTATGCAAAAAGTTAAAATGTTCTTAGGCCAGGGAGGTGCAGCCCCGAGCTGCCGGCAGTGATGGGAGCTGTGGGGATGGCAGGTGGGAGCTCCCCAGGGCCAGAGGAGCCTCTTTGTCCTGTTGAGGGATTCCGTGGGGATGATACAAACCTGGAAATTCTAATAACCCACACGCTGGGAGTTTGGGGGGCTTGCTGCTGCAGGTTTGCTCCCCCATCCTCATCTCCTCCCTGCAGGCTCCAAGGAGTCTCTGTTCTCCTCGACCATCACGGCCAGCGAGGAGGCGATGACGGTGCTGGAGGAGGTGATCATGTACACCTTCCAGCAGTGTGTCTACTACATCTCCAAGGTACAGTGTCACACGGGGCCAGCACGAGCGTCCCCAGAGCTGTGCAAGAGGGTTTTTTTTTTAAGCTTTTACTCCTTGGCAGTTGCACCACGCTGAGGTGTTTTCCTTCGGGCTGAAGTGCCCCGATTTTTGGTCGCAGCCCAGGAAAAGTATTGAATTACTGCGGCGTGTTTCCTTGTCTGCAGTGCAGCGGCTCGGGGGAGGTGTTCGGGGAGGGCTGCTTGGCTCGGGCCGGCGCGGCATAATGGTGTGATTCAGGGCGTGATGGAAAGGGGCCCCTGGGCCGCTGGACCGCGAGAGCCGGGCGGCAGCGGGGAACAGAGCGGGCAGTGTGAGGCACAGAAAGGCTGCCCTGTGCACGACGGCTCCCTGTGCGCTGGCACCGGCACACGGGGACACGGGGACTGCTCCTGCACCGCTCCAGAGGAGCACCTTCCTCCCCAGCGCCCTCCCCTTCCCTTTGCCCTGGCAGAAGTGAGTGCAAGGCACTGCTCTCCCATTTAGGCAATATGGAAAATCATCCCCATCGAGCCTGGCTTTTCTTTCACCCTCGTGCCCTGCTGACTGGTTGCTGCCCTGGTTCACATCAGCTTTTGCAGGTTTTAGCTGGCCATCTCTTCCAACTGCTAAAAGCGATCAGCATGTTAATTTTTATATTTTTTTTAAACTTTTGCACGACACCAGAGCCCTTGGAGGCAGGGGGTGAATAGGAGCAGCCCCTTGCTGGAGCAGCACTGGCAGGGTGCGCTTGGCTTGAGGGGGTGAAGGCAAGGCTTGGCTCGTGCAAAACCAGAAAAACCCAACAAAGTGAGCCTGCTGTGAACTCGCTGCTCTCCCTGCAGTGTCTGTACGTGTCGCTCCCTGTCCTGCTGGAGTGCAACCCCTTCCAGAGTGAGTGCCGGGAGAGCTGGCGGGGCAGCCCGCCGCTGCCCGAGGAGCTCCGCAGGGTCGTGCTCATCTACCAGGCTGTGCTGGACCTGCTCCACCAGTACGAAGTGCACCCCGAGATCACTTCCCAGATGTTTGCCTACCTCTTCTTCTTCTCCAACACCCTTCTCTTCAACCAGCTCCTGGATAAGGGTCAGTCCTCTTTGAATTGGGTAACACACAGGGGACTGAGTTATTGGGATGCCCATCTCAGTGCCACCTTAAGGGGTACAGGAGGGAGGGGGCTGGAGACAGGCAGGTCTCAGCATTGTTACAGGGAGGCCAAGCACAGACCCAGCTGCTGGCTCCTGGGTCCCATTCCCAGGAGAGGCTCAAGGATCCCATCCCCATTCCACTGCCCCTTCGAGCCTGAGCAGAGGAGGCTGAGGGCAGTTAATTAATAATGCAGCTCATTTATAAAATACAGCAGCCTGAGGTGCTCATTAGCCCTCATTAACACAGCTGCCCCATTAAAGTGTCATGCAAGGGGCAGCCAGCACCAGGAACTGCAGCCACAGGATGTTGGGGATATTAACCCGGGGCACGGCTGGGGGACAGAGGGGCTGTTCCCTGGTGTGGCTGATGGATGCTTTGCCTCCTCAGGCTCCTCCCTGGGCTGCTACCACTGGTCCCAGGGGGTGAAGCTGCGGGCCAGCGTGCGGCTGCTCCTGGAATGGCTGCGCAGCGCCGGCTTCGAGCAGCTGGCCCAGCAGTTCTTCGCCAAACTCGCCAGCGTGGCCAACCTGCTGGCCATGCCTGGCTCCCAGCTGGTGCAGGTGAGGGATGCCCAGCCTGGGGCTCGTGGCATTGGGATGGGCACGGGCAGGAGAGCCTGCTCGGTGTCTGGGGGTCCCTACACTGACGTGTCCCATTTGCAACCTGCTGCCAGCTGCCCTTTCCCGGGGTCCGTGGGTGGGCAGTACCCAGGAGAGGATGGTCTGTTCTCCCTCCTGTGCCCCTTGCAAGCTCCTGCTCTCCAGAGGAAGCAGTTTCTCACCTCTGCTGTTTGCCTCCTGCTCTGTCTCCTCACACAGATGACCTGGCCGTCCCTGCGAGCTGAGTTCCCCGCGCTGAGCCCCGCGCAGCTGCATCGAGTGCTGAGCCAGTGCCAGGCAGTGATGGACGTGGGCTGCATCTCAGCGTGGCAGCCCAGTGAGGAGGACAGTCCGGCCACCTTCCAGCCTGGTGAGTCCTGCTCAGCCTGCTCCAGTCACATACAAAGCAAACAGGTAATTCCCTTCCCCTTCCTCGGTGTCCTCTAGTACCTTCAGCAACTGGTGATAACCACATCCCCAAAATTCAGATATTGCAAAGGATGCAAAGTGCATGAGGCTTTTTCTGCTGTCCCAAGTAAGGGATGCTGCTGGCTCAAGCTCACTAAATCCCTGATCCCAGAGGCAGAAGTGGGGTGCAGCCCGAGCTACTGCTAAGCTCCATCCCTCTGCCTTTCAGATGAGATGCTGGAGTCCTTCGACAACCACCCACCCATCATCCTGCCCAGCGGGGGCTTCAAAGTGGACCTGGAGGTGGAGACGTTGGATGACAACATCTACAGACACCTCCTTTACATCCGCCACTTCCTCTGGAGCCTGCAGAGCAGGAGCCCCCACACCAGCGAGGGGCCAGGCTCAGCACTCCCAAAGGTAGCCAGTACCCCACGGGGGATTGTTCCTCTCCTGGGTGGGCAGGAGGGTCTTGGGTTCCTCTGCAACCCCTCCAAGCCCAGTGCCAAGGGCTTGCTGCCCTCGCCTGCAGCCTGGAGCTGTGGCAGTGCCCTCAGGGAGAGCTGCTGGAAGGATTAGTGCTGCTAATCCCCCAGCATGGGGGGCACGGGAAGGTGAGCTGGAAGGACAGGCTCTTCCCAGCAATCTCGTTAGCAGGGAGGAAGGGGAGATGTCTGTGAGCAGGGCTCCCGTTCTCCCTGTGTGTTCCCTGTCCTCCCTGAGCTGCACCCTGCCCGTCCCCAGCAGCCAGGCTTGCACAGAAGCACTAATTAGCTAATGCCTGTAAAGCACAGGGAGGGTGATACGTGCTGTGGGTGCTAAGCTCAACTGCTATGTGCAGGATGTCCCTCCAGCAGGTCCCCTTCTCCTTTCCCGTCCTGTCCCCATTCCCTGCAGCACTCACAGGCACTGCTGCCTCCTCCTGTCACCCTGGGGCCACATTGCCCAGCCCTTGCGGCACAGGAGGAGCTGTGCTACCCCAGTGTCCCCTTCCAATGGGATCCCCCAGCAGGGACATGACCAGGAGTCCCCTCCTGGCTGGCTGTAAACATCCCCAGCACGGCCCTGGCCACCAAACCGGGGTGTGGGAGCTGTACTGGGAAGCCAGTGTCTGAATTGCCAAGGCTTTGGATGGGTCTGGCAGCCAAGAAAGCAATAGGGTGATGGGGTACAGGTAGGGAGTGAAAAACACACTCAGGAGGTCCCACAGCATTTTCCTCCTTCTTAAGAAAGAGGCATGCACGACGCCGGAGGTGCTGGAGGTGAGCGAGGCCCTGGGGAGCTCCATTGCCCCGGAGGATTATTGCTCCCTGGGAGGCTGTGCCGAGCCAGAGGGGAACCCCCAGCTCTGCCCGGCCACCAGCGCCTGCTCCTGCGAGCCCCCCGCCGGCGAGCCACAGCTCCAGGAGAAGCTCAAGCAGCTGCAGCTGGGCAGGAGTCCGGTCCCCAAGGGCGGCACGGCACCCACAGACTCCTCCTGCCTGCTGACACCTCCCACCACCCCCCTGAACTTCGACTGCGGGAGCCCGGAGTCGCCGCAGGGCACTGGCAAAGGGCTGCAGGAGCCCCGGAGGAACGGCATGAACGGCACCAAAGGCAGCATCCCCGAAGGTACCGAGAGCTGGCACTGCCCCGGGGCTGTGAGGCTGGGTCTGGGCGGTGCCAGAGCCGTAAGCCGCTCTCTCCGCTGCCAGGCTGCTCGCCAACCCCCTATGACTACCCCACGCCAGAGTCTTCCAGCCGCAGCTCTGCCACCGACGACTTCTGCTACGTCTTCGTGGTGGAGCTGGAGAGGGGACCCATCGGGCTGGGGATGGGGCTGATCGACGGCGTGGTGAGTTCTCAGCTGGTGGCCCTCACACAGCTGGAGTGGGACAGGTGGGACGTGGTTTATACCCCAAGAAAAGCCAGCAAGGAAGCTGATGGCTTCCCATGGGAGCTAGGCTGCTTCTCCTGTGGACAAGGAGGCACAGAGGGATCTCTCAGTGGATCTCTCCTTGTAGATCCCTGTGCTGTGCATGCAAAGCCCACAGCTGTCCTGCAGCTGGGAAGAGCAAACAGGCTCAGCTCTCTTGTAGAAGGAAAATGACTCAGCCAAGGTCTTTCCTCCACCCTTCAGCGGTGGCAGGAGAAGCAGAGAAGGGCAGGAAGGCTCATAGGGCATCAAAACAGCTCCTCCTTTGCATAAGGAGGAATCTGGCACTGTGGGGTGGAGCATCCTTTTAGATGGCCTCTCACAGCTGTGCTGTTGTTCAGTAGGAAATAGAGCATCCCTGAGCCCTGGGACAGTGTGAGCAGAGCTCCCATCCCAACATGGCTGCTGGTTAATGATGCTTTACTCTTAATTAAATTGAACAAGAGCAGATTGCCCCACCTCTCCTTTCTGTGTATAAATTGATATAAAACTAAAGGATCACATTTCCTTCCTCTTACTGTTAGCACCATCCCCTCCATGTTCCCAAGCACCTCCAAGGTCCCGCTTGCCATCAGGTTTGGTTGTGAGCCCTGGGGGAGAGTTACCCTGCCTGGGGAGTTTGGCCCTTTGGGACCACAAATCCCTTTTTTTCTGCTCGCTGCCTTGCCCTGCCAACAGCACACCCCCCTCTGCTCCCCGGGGATCTACATCCGCACCCTGATTGAGGACAGCCCCGCGGCTGCCGACGGCCGGCTCTCCATCGGGGACCGCATCCTGGCTGTCAACGGCACCAGCCTCATCGGGGCAGACTACCAGAGGTGAGCCTGACCTCCCCAGAGGGCCTGGCATGCCACCTGCACTGGAGGAGTTACTGCCAGGTCCAGGTTTCCGGCTGTTCTGCTCCAGGACTTGCCAGTGCTGCAGTCCTGAGGATGCTGCGCTACCAGCAGGCTGCAGGGAGAGGAGTGACCTGTGCAGGACACCAGAGACGGGGGAGGGCTGTGGGTTTGGGAGAGGGATTATGGAGCAACAACTGGGGAATATACATGGGAAATAAATGCGAGCTCCAGAGGTGGTCTCAGCAATGCAGAGCTGCTCCAGCCCCATCCCACCCCAGGTTTCCTCTCAAAGGTGGTGGGATGGGGCAGCTCAGAGGCAGAGCCCAGGTGCCCATAGCACAGAGCAGCTTTGGGTTTGTTTACTCTCGTCCTGGCACCACTAACCTGGAGGCCAAGCCCTCCACAAAGCTACAGGCAGGAGAGAAACAGCCCCTGCTTGTAGCCCTGAGCAGGCACAGGTGATTGGCAAAGTGGGGGTGTTTTGTGAACGTGCATGACTTGGCAGGCTCCTGGGGGAGCCAGAACTCACCCCTGTCCCTGTTGCTGCTCCCTGCAGTGCCGTGGACCTCATCCGCTCTGGAGGGAAAAAGCTGCGGTTTCTGGTTGCCAAGTCAGACATTGAAATAGCCAAAAAAATCAGTTCCAGCTCCTCTTCCTCTTAGTCCTTGTGGTACAAGGATCCTTCTGTAGCAGCTTGTGGCTACAGCTCTGGATAAGGCTGACCTCAGGGAGCCTGGAGTGCAAGAGGGAGGACCAGGACTCCACAACAGCCCTCGATGTGCATTTGGACACTTTGCCCCTGCACTGCAGCAGATGAAAGGACACACAAGGATGGTGCACGCTTCCTCCCACTGCACTGGCTGGGAGCATCATTCCTGATCCATTGCCCAGCCTCACCTTATATGCAGGAGCTTTCCTGTTCCTTTGTCCCCTCTGGCAGGGGGAGGGAAGGGAATGCTCCCACCTTGGGGACTTGTAGGCAGGCTCCTCTGTTCCTCTAGGCTGGCAGCCCTGTGTGATATTTTATGCTGGCCTAAAGTACCTTTAGGTTTTGAAGAGAACACGTGGGGCAGGCCTGGGCTTCACTGTGGCAGTGGCCACCTGAGGTGCTGGCACGTCAGGCTGGAAAAGTGTGGTGAAGGCAGCACAAGCACCCAGGAGTGGGATTCCACACAGGATGCATCACCAGGATTTAATTCCCCCTGGTGCCATACACCAGCTCAGGTGCCTTTCTGCTGCTGGGCTACAGCCCTGCCTCAGGATGGGAAGCAGCCACAGCAAAGGCTGACGCCACCAGCAGTTCCTGTGAGTGCCGGGGACAGCTCCCTGCAGGGAAGGACTCCCTCGCCCTTGCTCCGCAGATTTTACTGCCCGGCTCTGGCACCACGATCCCAGCCGAAGGCCGCCAGGACTGATGGCAGAACGTTCCCACAGAGGATTGGTGCCACCAGGAACCTGAGGGAGCCCAGCAGCACTCGGCACTGCCACCAGCCCAGGCAGACAAATGACAGCTTGGCACCACGTCCTGCTCCTCCCCTTCAGCTTCGCCAGCCCATTGCAAGGCCACCCTGTTCCGCGCCCTGCTGGAGCATCTCCCGGCGTGTGCTGCTGAAATGCCGACAGGAGATGATGGACAGCAGAGACTCCCTTTGGGAGGACACTTACGAATATGCCAGGAACCGCTCTGCTACCTGCTGCCGACCCCGGGTCAGCTCAGCCGAGGGTTCAGCTCCATCGTGTGGCTGCCCGGCCCCCGCACACCCGGCCTCCTGCCCGCCGAGTCCTCCCTCTGCTTTTAGCACCATTAACGGGATAAACCCGACCTGATTTCCACATATAGACAGATACTGAAACCTAGTTATGCCGAACCCTATTAAAACAGCCTGCAGCAAAGCCCTCCATCACACCTTGCACAGTCCAGGCTCTGGCAGTGGATCAGATCCTCACATGGCATCTCACAACAGGATTGTGATGCTAAAACAGGGTTGGCTTTAATCACGCCTCACTGCTGCAATTTTGGTTCCTGTGCTTGCATGTCGCAGGAGGAGAGAGATGTCAAAACACTCCATGCACGGGAAATGCTTCACTACTGGATTTCAAAGCAGCCTGGCCCGCTTTTCTAGGCAACATGGACCAGGCACCTTCCCTGAGACATGAGTGCCTTGCTGCTCTGCTGGGCCATACTCACAGCCCTGGCCTGGGGTGCTGCCCCAGCAGGGACTGGCAGCAGTGCATCCTCCTGCCACTGACTCAGCCCTACCAGGCAGGTAAGCAAAGGCTCAGGGCTCCTGGTGATTCACTTCACTTTCAATCAAGTAGGTATGCTGGCCTGTCATCCTCCACAGAACTTGAAATGGGCTGCCTAAAGGCCCTGGGCAAACTGCATGCACTCCTTACTCCCTCTGCCCCAGAGCCAAGGCTTGGGGGAGGCTTGGTTTGCACTAGACAGTGCTGGGGCTGCATTGTGGCATGTTCCAGCAGTACCAGCTGAGCACCCCTGGAGCTGGAAAACAGCCCCAGAGCTGTGTGTCGCTCACAGTGCAGTCAGGTATTGAAACAGACTGTAAATAAACCCTGTTATTTACTAGTGTGCATGAGGGCTGGCTTCTCCTGGGAGGAGCAGGGGGATGGATTGAGTTCCCTGTGTGTTAATATGTACAGCTGAGATGTGTATAAAGCTCTGTGCAGATACTGAGCACAGCATGGCGCCTGTCAGACACGGTGGATGTAAGAAATGCTCTGTGTCAACAATAAACTGGATCAATAAATCTCTCTAAGCCCTGCTCTGGCAGCTGTCTCTTGGATCTCTCTGCGTTCACTCCAGTGGTGAGACATTAGAGTGGTGAGGGCTCCCAGATGTGACGGAGTCAGTCCTGCTTCCTTCAGCTCACAAAGCCTGATCTGCTGCAAGGAGAGGCAAGAAAAGCAGCACATGCAGGTGTAGTGAGAGCAAAGGGGAGGAGAAGCAAGGCAGAGGAAGGGAGGGAAGAAGTACATCTCTAAAGGGACAGGGTGTGCTGGCAGGGTATTAATGCACTATTCACTCTCCTGCAACATTCACACAAATCCACCAGGATTTTCAATGCATACTCACCAGGAAGGGATAAGACAAGCTGAGGAGATAAAAAAGCAACAGGCACTAGGGCACAGAAATACAAACAGCCTCAGACTACAAGAGCAGCCTCAGCTCTCCTTATTCCTGTTCTCTGTTTCATTCACAATCACTTGTTCCTCTTTTCCAGTTAAGATCAGGGCCTCAGCCTTGACTGCCAGCAGTGTCCAGTGAGTTACTCGAGAAACCTCCTGCCCTCACGCTGGCATGGAGCCTGGAGCAGGCTCCAGGAGCTGGGTGACCATCCTCAGGGCCAAAGGGAGGGAGTCATTCACCTCCCTCTGAAACCGTGTGCTGGCCACGGGTGGGGTGAACACAAACTGAGCCACGCTGGGCATTTTCAGCAGGTTCATGAGCTCAGTTGCCCGAATAAGGATCTCCTCAAGGTCTTCCTCGCAGTAAACAGAGGTGGCAGCAGGGCTCTGCACAAATGTCCTCATCTTGGACAGGAACATGGATACTCTGCAGGAGAGAAGGACATCAATACCAGCTGGCAGGACCTTTACACCCAGCTAGGTCACCACTTAAGAGTGTAAACTCCAACAGACTAGTGCAGGTGACACAGCATTAGTCAGCAGCAATTAGTCAGAATTCCACTCCTCCAAACTGCCCTTCCACAGCTCACCTCTGTCCTTTTTCAGCTGTCACACTCAATTATTAATTAACACCAGCAAACCCACGTTTGGACCCATGAGTTCTGCACACTTCAACCCCTTGCCAGTGCTCACCTGGGGATCAAGTCCTGGCTGCGGGCTGCCAGCTTGGTCAAGGTGGCCATGAGGACACTGATGGCACGGGGGGCACAGCTGGGGGTGCTGGCCTGTGGCCGCAGCTGGGTGATCTCAAAGAGCACGGCCTCGAGGGGCTCGAAGAAGCGCGTGATCTGCTCCACTGTGCAGCGCTTGTCGTGGGACACCGACAGGTACTCGCCGATAGCCCACACCTGGGGCCAGGGCACAGGGAAGCACAGGGAAAGGGAATGGAATGAGTTTTAGGGGATAGAAAATCAGGTTAGCTAATGCTAGGAGAGAGGAGGAGAGGGAAGGTGAGCAGCAGAGTGCAGCAGCAGGCAGCCCTGCTCACCATGTGGGTGAAGATGGCCTCCTTGCTCTGGATGTTGCTGACTGCTCCCGAGAACTCCAGGATCTCTGTGGACAGCTCCACCACCAGCGCAGGGCGCAGCCTGCAGAGCTCTGCCAGCTGTGAGCCCAGCACCCTGCAGCAGAGAGAAGGGCACAGCTCAGACCAGGGCATGCCCAAAGCCAGGAGGGGCTGGCAGCACCCAGCCACTGGCACAGCGCTGTATGCTCAGGATGCTCCCAGCCAGGATGAAGGTGCAGGTCCCATTTTGCACCCTTCAAGGATATGTCAGCAGGGACTGGGCTAAAACTGAAAAGGCTCCTGGGATGCCAGGAGGAAGGGCTGAGAGCTGGGCTGTGCCTCCTGTCTCATCTCACCTGTACACATCCTCTTTGAATGCTGGGATCTCATAGAGCTGGTCACTCCTCTGCAGCAGCAGCACCACCAGCTGGTTAATCAGAGACCCATCTGCAAACTGAAAGCCAGCCCTTGTTTCAGCAGCACCAATGACATCCAGTAGCCAAACCCCAAAATAAACAGCCAGCTGAGACAGCTGGCAGAGAAACTGCCTGATCTAGGAGGGGAGCAGTGTACAAAGCAGATATCAGGCACTCACTGTGCTCTCATCTCTCTCCTTTACAGCTGGCTGAGAGTGAACCCGACACTGCTCCACAGAGCTTTTCTGTTTCTCTGGATCAAGTGGCCAGCTCAGTGCTGGTTCATGCCTGTATCAATCCCACTCCCCCCTCATGCACCCCTCTCTGGAGCTGCAGCATCTTCACAGTTTTGCTTCTATGACTGCTCTTCACATAACAAGAGATCCCTGTGGCACAACTGGGAACCAAACTCCCTCAAAAGGACCTACCTCTGCCACCACCCTGAAAAAGAGCTCCAGTAAGACAGGGACAGTCTCTGCACACTGCACCACCCTTGGGCTGCCAGCCAGGGATCCCAGCAGCTGCCGAAGTGGAACCAGACTGTGAGCAAAAGAAGAGTTACTGTTGGAGGTTTGTTCCCAGCTGCCTTTCCCTATTCCCCACAAGGCCTTTGAGTGCTGGCAAAGCTGACAGAGGGAAGAGAAATGCAGCTCAGAGCAGGTGTGCCTTTCCCAGCAATCCCAGTGCTGCCTCCCAGAGCTGGATGGCTGAAGCACACTCCAGGCAGGCTCCTACCTCTGCGGGGCATCCTCGGGAGCAGCCTTGGTGCGGAGCAGATACTGGAACGTGCTCCTGTAGAGGGGATGGCGAAAGGCCTCCAGACACGAGGCTGGCTTCCCAGCTGGGTCACCCCCGGCCTTCTCGGAGGCAGGAAGAGCTGCTGCCCTAGCAGGGAACACACAAAATGTGCTGCACTGTGAGAATGGGCCAGGGCAGAGCTGGGATCCTGAACACTGAGCAGCAAGCTGGTCTAATCCAGGCTGTCTGGGAGCCAGAGAGCCAACCTGCTGAGCTCATGCCCCTTATATTCAGGCAACAGTTCCAGACTTGCTTCTGTATCATGCCTGGGAAAGGGAAAAATGGCACTCTGTATCTCTCAGTCATCCCTCAAGCCCACCAACACCTGCCTCTAGGATGACTCTCTTTTCTAAGCACTCCAGAAAGAGCTGTAATGTCAGGAGGACAAGGAAGAGCAGAGGTATAGCCAGTTCCAGTCCTACCCCATCTTCATGGAAACTCACAGCACCTAAGATGTCAGGAAGAAAATTCTGTGTGCCTCCAGGAGAACAAAGCTAGGGCTAAGAGCAGGAAAGGAAGAATAGGTATTTCACCTCTGCATTGAGGTGGCAGCTCATGGAAGCCTCGAACATGTGGCAATCATTTGGAGCTGGGTAGGGAGAGGAGAATGGCAACAGCTCCCTGAGCCCCAGAGACAGTCCAGTACTGAAATGTGAGAGCTGGTCACCTTCTCTTCCCACGTACAACACATTACTAGGAAAACTGGGCTGATATCTGTGCAGCCTTGTGTTAACCTGACTGTACTGATGCCTCTTGCTCTGTGACAGCTGAGGCTCAGAAGTGTGCACTGGGCTTTGGTCAGTGATTAACAAGGGAAAGGAAGGGAAGGTGCATTACCTCAGCTGGATGTCCAGAGCTGCTGTCAAACAGGGCAGGTCAAGCAGCAAATGGAAGATCTCAATGGTTGTGCCTGGATCCAGCAGAAATGGGAGAAGGTCCACAAACTCAGAGATGAGAGGTGGGCTGTTCCACGCCAGGAACTGCAAGGAACAAACACAAACTGCTGCACTATCCCTCCATCACACACCCAGACAGCTCCACACTGTGACCAAATGGGATGGGGAAGGGAAAGTCACTTCTGAAAAGCAAAACCAGAGAAGTCTGAGGGTTTGGTCAAAACCCAGGAGCCTTTTAGAAGCTCAACACAGGCCTCTGGCAGCTGGTTCAGTGGCTGGCAAGCTGCAACTTACTAAACTTTTCCAGAAACAAATACTGTGCTCCCTACAGTCCTGCCAACCCAGGCAGTGCTAAACACACCCAGAAACCTCCTCCCCTTCAAACTCACAGTTGTTTTGTAACAATGCTTTTTGCCTGTGCTCTCCCTAGCACTGCCAAGGAGGCACATGGAGGGTTCTGGGGTGCAAAAACTAAGTTCTAGGGTACAGAAGGAGATGTGAAGCAGGTTCTCCCCTCTGCTGCTCCAACATGTACCTTGAAGAGATTTGGGAAGCTCTGCCTGAATATGCTGGAGGAGTCTGTGAAGAGCTGGCTGTTGTCTTTGCAGAACTGGACAAATTCGAAGGCCAGTGATGGGTTGTGGAAGAGCTGAGCTGGGATATCAGTGAAGAGGTGTTTGTAGATGACATCTGAGTCCACAGCTGCCAGTTTGCCTGGGAGGACACATCACCTTGCTGAGCACAGCCCACCCTGCAGCCCTGCCAGAGCTCCAGGGGCTAAGAGAGATGTGGGTTATGTTCCTCTAAAGAGCAGGGCACACCCCAGCTCCTGGGTCTCCTGGGGGAAATCACCCATACCAGAGCACAGGCAAGGTGGAATTATCAACTCTGGCAGGCAGCAAAGTGCCAGGACAAAAGGCTGGGCTGGAATAGACAAGACTGGATCGTGGAGGAGGGGTGGGAGCTGAAGCCTTACTGTGGTTCAGGAAGAACTGGGCAATGGGCAGCAGTGCCCTGGCATAAGTGGCATCCCCACAGATCCTGCTGTGCAGGATTTTCAGGAAGGAGACAGCACGGCACACGTAGGAGGAGTCCTGCTTGCAGATGATGTCCATGATTGTCACTGCCTCAATGAGACACTGCAGGAGAGCAGAGAGCAAGACTGGAATGGGGGAAGCCACAACTCCCAGAACTTGAGCTGCACCCACCTCTGTGTACTTACAGCTTTTTGCAGGTCTCCATCATCTTTCTTCAGGGGTCCTGCCAGAGAAATGAGTCCAAGCTAAGCTTTGAGCCCACACAGGAATATAAGACTGTCACTTTGAGCACCAACCCTGGCTTCAGGGCAGGCAGGAACACACACTGATCCTAAATTCAGGCCAATGAGAATCAAGTTTCACAGCCTCCCCTGCAAATCAAGGAGGCAGAACATGACTGCTGCCTCCAAATCCTTCCCAACACCCCAGCTCAAGACTTTAATGCCTTGCCCCAGCAGCTGCAGCAGGCCCTATCCCTAGGAGCCTAACTGTGGATTCCAGTGAGAGAGATCCCAGCCCAAACAGGCAGAAGCAGAAATATTTAGGAGAACACGCCAGGAGGGCTCCCAGGAGGGCTCACGGGCAGACTCACGCCGGTTGCTCTGCTCCACGAGGCGCTGGCAGTACTCGAAGGCTTTGTCCCGCAGACGCTCCCCGGGGGGAGGCAGCCGGCCAGCACTGGAGAGCCTGGGTGTCACAGACCTGTCCATTCCTGCTCTGTCCTCTGCACAACAAACACCACACCTGTCAGGCAATGTCACCCAGCAGCAGCCCAGCAGCAGAAAGGCAGCTGACTGTCCCCAGGTGCAGCGGGAAGGAGGCTGAGGGAGAAGGGAATGTTACAAGAATACTAAGGAGATGCTGTCGCCCATCACTCAGACCTTCTTCCCTAGGAGTCCATGGGGCTTTGTCTGAAAAAGGAGACTCACCAACAAGTAACTCCCCAAGGAAGGATCAATAAGTATCAGTCAGGAGGTTTAGTGATATTCCTTCCCAAACTTTCCCTGCTCCTAGTCCAAGATCTCTGACTCTTGCCCATATTCCTGTCACTTAGAATCACAGAAAGAGGATGGTTTGGGCTGGAAGGGACGTAAAGCTCATCCAGTTCCAAAGCCTCTGCTATGAGCAGGGACACCTTCCACTATCCAAGGTTGCTCCAAGCCTTGTCCAATCCAGCCTTGAGCACTTCCAGGGATAGGGCAGCCACAGCTCCTCTGGGCACCCTGTGCCAGGGCCTCACCACCCTCACAGGGAAGAACTTCTTCCCAATATCAGTTCTGGGAAGATTTAAACTAATCAGTTTAAAAGAGGGGAGATTGCTGGGATGGTGGTGCAGGCACCTCAGATGATATCTGAGAGCACACAGCCCTCTTGGGGCTGCAGACCTTCAATCCCTACCTGGATTAAAGGTGTTCAGCTCCTTGCCCCCATAGCACAGCAGCCAGTTTCTCAGCATGGAGAAGGTCTGCACGTTGAGCCACTGGTCCTGTGTGTAGTGCTGAGCCACTGAGAGCACTGTGAAGAAGTCTGTGGCAACAGCACCGTCCATCTCTGTGACAGGAGCAGGCTGAGAGAAAAGATGCACAAAAAGCTCAGAACCCCAGGGAAAGGCTAAGTGCGAGGGCAGGGAAAACCCCACTGAGCCCACGGAGACAAGGAGCCCTTGTTTGGGGTCCTGCAGGAGGGCAGGTATCCAGAGAGAGAAAAGCCAGCTGTGCTGGATCCTTCTCCCCAGCTGAAACACTCAACTTTGTTACTCTGACACTGGTCTCGTTTGCCATCACCTTTAACTCTGAAGTACATGGTCACTAAAAGACTCTTCTCTAAAAACTACTTCAAGGATCAAAGCTCTGGCTCTACAGCTGAACTCCTAAATCTCAGAGCTGTAAATCCCCCTGCTTTGCTTTCCTGTGTGTCTCAACCACGTATCCCACAAAATATCCTGAAGAACAGCAGCACTTCTAGGCTACTGTTTTCCAAAAAAAGGTGATTCTGGGAACCCAAAACAGCAGGTAACAGACTAACCAATGTCCTTGTGAGGTCATCATGGCAACTCATGACTCACCTGTTTGGTTCTGGGACTGGAGAAGAAGCCTCCAGAGGGTTGAGCCATTCCTTGCTGAATGTTTGCATATCTCAGCCAGTCAGCCAACTTTTTACTGACAACATTGGTCTGTTCTGTCCAAGGGAAGTGACAGGGTCATTGCTGGATTGGGCAGAGAAGCAGCCTCTGCAATATGTACCTAAGAACCCTCAACTGCTGTGCTTTTTCTCCAGCCTGGATCCCTCTCTGATGCATAAAGAGATTGGTACCCCAAGGTGGATTTCCTATACTCCTCATACTGCCTCAGCCAGGGAGTGAGTGCTGCAACCAAGGACTCTGCTACCACATCACTCAAGAGACACTTGTTCCTTTGTCTCCATCCACTGCTGCTGTTAGGAGGAACGTGCAAAACCACTGTCATTTTATTCAGGCAGTGTCTGGCTTCAGCTCTGCAGCCTAAAGCACAACTCCCTCACTGGGAACTCACAGAAGCTGGGCCAGGTGATCCTTCCTGCTCTGCCAGCCCATGCACCCAGCCCAACATCCTCCCCAAAGCTTCTCTGGCACTCTGCAGGAAATACACAAACCTCACAGGAAACTCCCACAAACTCACTCTTGCTCACAACTCCTCAGCTTAAAATGCTGGAATGCTCTCCTAGGTTCACTCACCACTTCCCATGCAGTGCTGCCTGTCTGATGAAGAGCACCTCTAGTTGTTTCTGCTGCTCTCTTGACCAGATGCACAGGCACATCTCTGTTTCTCTCTCTCTCTCTCTTGGCTTGATGCTCTTCAGGATAGCTACAGTTTGACACTCCTGCTGCGTCTGGAGGCCTCAGCTAGAGTACATGATCCTGTTATACAAATGCATGGCCAGGATTTGACTAGAAGGCCCAGTCACAGTTCTGTCTGGTGGAATACACCTCACCCAGCAAGTTCCCTTTCCTCACAGCAGAGATGTCACTTCTGACAGCAGTTTCCAACTGAGAGCCTTCTGATCACTACCCAGATCACAGCCAGGTGGCAATCTCAGCCCTCCCTACAGATTTACCTTCTGTTAGACATTCTGGTGAAAGGCTGATGACATTTGCCAGGACAGGAAGAAGGAACCGAGCACTCTGACCCTCGGGCAGTCTTCTCTCCAGGACTTTCACAACACTCTGCCCCACAGCTGCCACTTCACCCTTATTTTCCTGAAAAATAAAGCAGAGGTAAAGATAGATGATCCACCATTACTAGAGATCAATCTCCTCCATCAGGCCTCACAACCAAAGTCAAACACAAAAAGAACTCACAGCACAGGGGATTTCACCACATTTTACAGAGATTGTCTGCAATTTGGATTCACAGATCCCAAACTAAGGGGTTGCTTGTGTGTGTTTTTACACTGTGCAACTGCAGAACAGTCTCAAGGCTGGATATGGGAGAGAGGAATTTTGTGAGGCAGCACCAATATACTGCTGGTTTCTGTTTCCTTTCCTTTAGTTAAGTAGACTCAGATGAATGTTAGAAACATTGGAGATGTTTCTAAGCACAAAGTGAAACTCAGAACGAGAAGTTTCACAAAAAATATTTTACCTTAACAGGCACAATAAAAATAAAGGAAGGAGAGGAAAAAGAGAAGTTTCCAGCTTGTTCCCCAGGCAGCACTCAAAAAAGGAAGGTTCTCATGTTTGCTTCTCTCGATGGAGAATCTGTACCTTTGAAGTGTCACTTGCATTTACAGTCCCACATGTTCTATGTCAGGTTTTATGTGTGTTTTTTATATGTGAACATGAAAGCCAATATCATAAAAAGAAGTAGTAAATTCACTCTAAAATCTTTTGCTTTCCAGGTTCAAGCAGCCCTGATCTGAAATCTATTCCAGCAGCCAGCACTAAGGAATTCTTTTTTGTTTCCAGAACCTCAGTGTCTGAACATCACAATTTGAAGCATTTCTTGTTGTTAAGTGCTACACACAAAAAAGTTGCCATTTTTTTTCCTATACAAAGCAGAATAATGAGATCCTTTAAATGAACATTGACATATCTCTGCTTTTTCCTACATACTTCCAATTGATTTTCACTCTCCTTGAGCTCAGGGAGGAGCTCAGGAGCAGGGAACAATCAAAAAGCAAATCCATATTGACAAGGGAACATCTCTGACTTGACAGGTCATTTACCTGAGCCAGAAGGACGGAGGATACCAGGCTCAAGAGCTTTGTATCTTGAATCTCATCACAGGAGAGGATCAGATCATTGCAAGGTGACATCTCTCTCAGGATGGCAGCACAGAGCACCTGAATCTGCTCAGGACTTTTGGGTGAGCACAGCACTGTCTGCAACAGCTCCACAAACTTGCCATCGAGCCTGCAAGAGTCACAGTAAACACCACCGTAAGGTGAGAAAAGAGTCAGTGTTTATTTCCTGAATATTCTGGGCTTTGGGGTGATCCCCCTTGACAATGACATTCCTGAATGCTGTGCTCTTTGGCAGAGGTCTCAGTGACACCAATCCTTGTTAATCCTGCTGCAAAAGGAGACGGGCACCTTCTGCTTGGCAAGGGATGAAAGGCAAAGAGGGGCTTTGTGTTTAAACTGAACTTAGGGTTTTCAAGGCAGCGTGTTATTTTAAAGCCCTAACCCACGCCCTTCCTTTCGTTTTGGTTCGGAAGGTAACGCTCGGCCTCCCCGAACACCCGAGACCCACAGGGGCACTCACTTGCGGGGGTACTTGGTGGCGGCCACGGTGAGGTGCAGCCTCTGCAGCCCATCCACGGCCTCGGGGCCCGGCTGGGGGCCCTGCAGCAGGGCGGACACGCGGCCGGCGAATCTCCGCAGCTCCTCCTGCTGGATCTCCCTGCCGGGGGAGCCGGGGCTCTCAGGAACCCGGGCCCCCATCCCGGGCCCCGTGGGGAAGCTCCGCGGTGCACGGTGCGTACCCACCGCCCTCCCCTCCGCCCGGCTCCCCGCTCAGCCCCGGGCGCCCCAGCACCCCCGCCCGGCCCGAGGGGTCCCCGTCCCACCTCGCCTGCCTGAGGAAGCTCTCGGCAGCCGCCGAGAACATCCCGGCCCCGCCGCCGCCCGGGCCCGCGCCCCGGTACGCGGCCAAAGCCGCCCCCCACGGCCGGGCGGTACGCCGCGCCGCCTCCGGGGGGACGCGGCGGCTGCTGCACGAAGGTTCCGCCCGGCGGGAAGGGCTCGCAGAGGCGAAGTGCGACCAAAATCCTCGCCAGTGGCTGCTCACGGACTGGTCCAGGTGCTGCTGCGATTATTCCCCACCTCAGCAGCCTGAGGACAAGCTTGGCCCTGAGGCCACCCCGCCCTAGGCGCTCAGACCTATGGAGAACATCACCACACGGCAGAGATGAGAGCTGGGGCTTCACGGGTGTGACGGTAAAAGATGTATCAGCCTTTCCTGCGACCTGCTCCTAAAACAGAGCTTTCCAAAACAGGTACGAGATGTTAAAACTAGCTGCTTCAGCACTCCTAGAAGTTAAAAATCCACCAGGACCTTCTCTCCTGACTGCTAACTGAACTCTCAGCACCATGCTGAGCATCGCCCTGCAAGGAGGAGATGCCAGCGATGGAACTTGGCACTTTGCCCTCTGGTAATTCCCTGCCCTGTGCTCTCCTGGCATTGAAGTTCATTAACACCATGCCTGGGCAATCAGCCAGCAGAGCAGCAGCACGTGGGGAGTCAAAGATATGATAATTCTAAAAGATGCCCCACAAAAAAGGGCTCTGGATGAATGAATATATTTGCTCCCTGTGAAGTGTGTTATTAATTTTTTAATTAGTTAGTCAATTAAAAAAAAATCCTCCCTGTACTACCTGAAAGGAGACTACAAGAAAGATGGAGAGAAACTTTTTAGAAAGGCATGGAGTGACAGGACAAGGGGGAATGGCTTCCAATTGAGAGACAGCGGGGTTAGATGGGATTTTGGAAAGAAATTGTGAATTGTGAGGGTGGGGAGGCCCTGGCACAGATTCCCAGAGAAGCTGTGACTGCCCCTGGATCCCTAGAAGTGCTCAAGGCCAGATTGGACAGGGCTTGGAGCAGCCTGGGATAGTGAAAGGTGTCCCTGCTCATGGCAAGGATTGCAATGAGGGGATTTTTAATGTTCTTTCCAACCCAAACCATTCTGTGGTTCTGAAATTTTATGAATTACAGCAACTTTATGTCAATGAGGCCTTAAAAGATACTCCTATTTACTTTAATTTTGGAGCTAAGAATGTTTAGTCAAAATAAACCCAGAACTTCTATTGTAGCTGCATTAGGAAGACAAAGGAGGAAAAGTCTGACTACAAGACAGATAAAGTACTGTTTTCTGACCTCACAGGCTTAAATGAAAACAATTATTGTAAATTACAGGGGAACACACTGAAATAGTTTAACTTTCAAAATAACAATGTTTCACTTCATGACAAAACAAAAGCTGGAGTTGGAGGAACAGTTTATAAGCCCCAGGGGAAGCATCAGGGATCTCAGACACACAGGTCCATATGTTCACTCTGCTGCGAGTCACCAGCTGCCCAAATAACTGACAAGGGATCAAAAGTGGGGTGTCTGAACTCTAAACAGGGCAAGGTGTGTAGATACACACTTCCTTCCTACACGAAAAAAAAAAGGGAAAAAATATTAAACACACAGTCCCCTCAGTGCTGCAGGAAACTCAACCCCCCTACGATGCTTCACTGGAAGGATCCAAGTCTGTCACCCAAAAACAGCAAAGCAATTTCAGGGCATTTTCTCTTTCATATATAATTTTATTTCTGGTTATAGAAACAAATGCTAAGAGGAGAAGCAACATTCCCCAACCACATACATCAAATTAAGGTAACAGAACAGATAAAATAAATGAAAAAAAAAAAAAAAGTAAAAATTTAAACCTTTGTTATAGCTTTAAAATATTAACGTTCTCGATACATTAGAAATCACATTCAGATCTCAAATTACTTAAAAAACGTATGGCTCTATATTAAAAAAACAAAAAAAACAAAACCACTGTATCCCATTTGATGTGGAAACACAGGTCCTGCTCCTCGGGTGCAGGATCCCACACCCTGGTGGGCATCTCACAGCAGCAGTGCTGCAACATGGCCAGAGAAAGAACATGAACTTCACATCCACTGCCCCACATGGAGCTTCCCCCTTGGGATACACACCTGCTTTTTAAAAAGCAAAAAAACAAAAAACAAGTCACTTAAAAAAAAAAAAACACAAAACAAAACAAGTTTTGATATCAGCTGTAAAAAAACAAAAACAAAACCAAAAACAAAACCACAAACCCCAAAACATCTGGCTGGAGGTGTCTTGCACAGGAACACCAGGAACTGAAATGCAATCATGGCTTTAGTTTCCCCTTTCCATCACCTTCTTATTTTATAAAGTAAGTGCCAAACCGAGGTGAAAGGGGTAAGGCTGGCCCAGATCTCTGTAGCAAACCCTTCTGTGAAGCCATTGAGGTATTTCAGGTTCTCCTCTCAGCCTTCCCCGGGGACTCGGTGGGAATGAGCATCTGCAGAACAGGGGGAGAGTTGGATTTTTCTGAATTTGTTTTTTATTAGAGCAATTATTCAGAGTTGGATCTGAATTTCCAGCTTTACCATCTGTTGCTCACACACAGCTTTTGATTTATCCCTAAACAGCTTTTAACAGTCCTTTGGATCACAGTCCTTTGGATAGCTACAGACTCTTAAAATGCTCTTTTTGGCTACGTGGAGGTTGGCTGGCAGGCTGGACAAGGCCAGCCTCCTCAGCACAAACAGAATGTCCAGAACCCAACACAACATATGGTCTTGTAATATTTTCATATTTTAAAGCCATTTTCTGTATCACTATATTTGAATGAGTTTGGTTTTGCTTTTGTTGGTTTTTAGTTTTTTTTTTTTTTTTTTTACATTCTGTTTTCTATTAAAGCAAAAAGATCTTACAAACAATACTCTGGTTCCCTCTACTTCAAGCCCATTTGAGGGAGAAAAAAGAGAGATTAAGCAAGTTTAGGTTTACAGTAATTCAATTGCTACAGAGCCAACTTAGCAGCCTGCCCACCTCCCCAGAGCAGCATATAAATCAGCAGAACATCAGGATGTTCTGCACCAGACTTTTAGCAGCAAGACAGTGAAACAGAAGGAATTCTCACTTTTTCTGCTCCATTTAAATCTCATTTTTCTTCAGCTACCAGACATTTCTCCTCACTGTTGCCCTTAGCCTTAAGGATGGCTCTGTCTCAAACTGCTTTAAGTGAAACTGAGGTGGGGTAGAAGCAGGACAGAGAGGTCCAGATCACAGCATAACAACCAAATATTAGGGGAAGTCTGGGTTTCACAGGGGCTGTTTTCTGCTGGATGAGGAGGAAAGCTGCTTCCTTCCACTGCTCCTATTCTGGTCACTCTTCCCATCACCAACCCTGTCCTCCCTCAAGTACTGAAGCCCCATCACCAGGCAGTGATTGCTGAGGTGAAGCTTTCACTCATATCCTCAAAGGGAATTTCTGCTTCTGGAAGAGTAATTAGGATTAAGAAGTCAAATATCACCTGCTTTTATTCTCAGAAGATCCAAGTGGTTCAAAATACACCCTTGTGTGAATTTAGTGATCCTTGTGGAATTAAATCACACCTGAACTTTGGCCAGTTCAGTAAAATTTACTCCCTGTGAATGGAAACATTAGAAAAACTCTTCTGTGCTTGTTTTCAGGGGGATATAGACACACCTCACCCCACAAAGAGACAGAAGCATGATAAAAGGAAAATAATCTCACCACAGAGGAAAAGAAACTATTTCCTAGTGCCCCAAGTGTTAGCTTAGCCACCTGACAGGGAGGAATTCCTCAGCCTTACAGCATCCTCGTGGATCCCCCATAAATCTCCTCTGTTAGAAAAAAGGTCCCATTACTTACAGAGCAGAATCTGTAAAGAACTCCCTGATAACTGCATCTAGAGTGAACTGCAGACAAGAAAGGATTCCAGCTTTCTTTAGTGCCCTTTGGGGGGGTTTTCTTGCCAGAAAAGCAGTGTGGACTGGGGTTGCTGAAAGCAGGACAAAGCCAGAGCAGGGATCCTACACAAGGAAGATGCAAGTACCAAGTTGCCTCTTCTGCTCTGCGAGAGGAATGAAAGCAATCACTGAAGTAAAGCTGCTTCCACTGGCTGCTCACATTCATTACAAAAATAGGTTCATTGTTCTTTCAGAGTCAGTGCCTGGTGCAGGAATTTACCAACACACTGTATAAAAGTCTGTGTAAGTACCATTTAAGAGAAAGAAATAGTCATGGACCATTTATATATCTATATCGACACACACGCTCACACACTCACACATTAATAAATATAAATTTTATGTTTACACAGATCTAATTTAATATTCTCTGAAAAAAAAATATTTAAAGGGTTTCTTCCTTAGCTGCCACCCATGAATTGTTAATGTTTTTTTTTCTGTCTTGAGAGCAAAGGGGTAGATTTGGCACAACTACCCTCGTGCTCTGAAACTTAAAGTGACACATAAGGAGAGGACCAACCATACATTCTGAAAGGTTTTAATTCAGTGTTGGTAAATTGAAAAGGTATCAAAAGAATTTTCCACACATATAAATACAAACGTCAAAAATTGATTCAAAATTTGGAATTTAAATATAGTGCTCCAAGAAAACCAAGTATTTTTCTAAATGTCTTGCTCAGGCCAAAGTAAAACACTCCCTGGTATATTATTGCCCCATGAAAGACATCCTAACAGAGAAAGCCCACCCTCACAGCTACGAAATTCCCACCGCTGATCACGGCACGGGAACTTATCCACACCTGTATGCACAAACACGTGCACTGACCTGCAAACAACCCACCCAGCAGAGAGAGATGCTGATCTAACAAATCTCAGCCTGACAGCTGCCAGGCAGCCCAGAGAGATTTCCCCAGCCACGTTTTGATCAGGTGTGTATCAACATGCAAGAAGGCATTGCCTCCCAATCCCATCAGCTCCAGCAATCCAGATGACCTTGTAGTGTAACTGTTTTCTGCAGCACAGCTGGCTCCTTTGGAAGCTACACTTTCCAGCAGTAGTGTATGCTATAGTAGCAGCAGCTTGGGCATAATTTTTCACCCAGAAGGACACAAAAAGTTCAGAACAACAGATTGTTCACTCATGTAACTGCAACCTAACACAAGAATCCTCACCAGATGCACACCTTCAAGCAATGGAATTAAATTAGGAGTTGGATTAAAGGACTCTGGAGTTGACAGAAGTCACTACAAATAGAAGGGGAAAACTGATGAGCAGAAACAGGAGCTGCCCAAGAGACTGGCTGGCAAGAGAAGACAGATCATTTGCTACAGGATGGCATTTGAAAACTCAAAAACTCAGTGCGCAGCAAGGGCAAAATTATGAAGCAAGTCCTGTTCCTTTAGAGGTTCATTCTTAATGCCCTAGTCCAACTTATTAGCAGCAGGACTTAAAAAAACCTCACAGGTTGTGCAGCAGGTAGAAACTCAAGGCAAGTTCCACATTAGATTGGAACTATCACTTGGTAAGATAAAGCATATCTTTAAAAGTGATCAGGATCCTTCAGTACTGCTTCCTGCTCAAAAAGACCCAAGCCAGGGCTGTCCCATGGAAGAGAGGGACAACATGGCTGCACATCTGCACAAAAGCAATCCAGTTCACTCTGTGATCTGTTCCTTACACTTTACACTTGTCTGGCAGCAAGAGACCAAACAGGTACTGGGCTGTACCAGCAAAAGTGTAGCTACCAGGCCAAGGGAAAGGATTCCTCTTCCAACCCATCCAGCATTCCCCAGATCACGTCTGCAGCATTGTCTCTGCCTTTGGGCTCCCCAGTACAAGACTCACAGTGACCTCCTGCAGCAATTCCACCTGATGGACAAGTGATCAAGACAGCCAGGCTGGTTCAGCCTTAAGAGAAGGAAGCAAATTGGAAAAACCTTACTGGAATCTTCAAGTATCTACTCGCAACATGCAGAGCAGGCACAGCTGGGTTCTCCTCAGAGGCAAGGAACAAATGCAGCTGCATGGGAAATTCTTCTTATGTTGCTGAGAAGTTTTCACCTTGTGTGGTGAGAGTGGATTCTCTAAGGAAAGGCAGAGAACTACTGCTAGATGAAATCCTTGTCATCCAAGATCCCCAAACCCAGGTACAGCAGGGAAACACTTCTCCTTTCACCCTACATTTTGACATTCACTTACACACCAGAACACAGCAGTGATACCAAATAAATACCCCCTTGCTAACACAGATGAAAAGCTCCAACACCAATTGAACATCCCTGGCAGGCAGGGAGAAGTGTTCCACACCACACTGCAAGAGAGTTCAGGTCAGATGTTCTCACTTGCTTAGACAGGGTCCCTAGCCTTCTGTGCTCCAAGTTTTATTCAACTGTGGGCATTTCCCCTACTGAAAAAGGAAATAAAATATGTGGAAATTAACTCTGAATGACAACTCTAAGTCAGTACACAAGACCAAACACATGAAATCAAGTTTACCCCCCCAAAATCTGATGCTAGACCATGACATTGATGGCAGAAGCACTGTAAGAGCTTGAGCTGTTATTTCTTTCCTCTTATAAAGCTTTAACATGTCTCTGAAAACATTCTCCTGAATAGGCTCTGCCCAAGAGTAACATGTCTAGAACACAGCATGAAAATTAATACAGGGTGACCAAATTGACCTTTCTCAGCCTGCTCTGGAGCTCCATGTATTCCACAGGTATTTTCATCCTTGAGTCCTCAGGCAGAGCTTAATGCAAAGTGCTGCTCCTGTCAGTGGATAAAAATGACTGGATATGCTACAGGGGACAGTGTTAATGGTATGGGGGAGGGAAGAATATGGGAAGGAAAAAGAGTTGAAAAGAATATATGAGCTAATCATGAACTTCAATTTTGTGCTCAGCACTGTGCTGTGTTATCACTAAATCAGATTAAATTGATCTTTCTCTAAAAAGCTTTCTGTATCATAAGAGTCAAGGTCAAGACAAACAACATGGAATTCCAGTGGAATAAAACAAAGAATGACAGCCTTCAACTCTTGCAAACTGGGGCAAAGAAAGTTGCTATAAACTAACTCTGATCAAAGTAAAATTAGTCAATGTCATCGCCTAAGGTGAAAAAAAAAATCAATAGGGACTGGTGGAAAGTGAATTCACACATTAAGAACTTGGCTTTACAGTTTTCCCAGGTCTAAGTTATCGCAGTTTAAATATTGAATATGCCTTGACCTTCATTACACAGACAGCAGAAAATCCAGTGAAGCTTCAGTTCCCCTCAAACCTTCTTTAGTTAATGTAACCAAAGATGAGATTCAACTTTTTACACAATAAAAACAAGTCAGACTATCAATTTAAAATAATCTGAGTACTGCATATAACCATTAAGGTAAGCATTTTCTTTCTAGCTGAAGACCTAATTCTACCACCACATTAACCTTCACGCCTCTGCAGCCTGGAGAATCAAGACTGGTATGAAGAAAGAATGGTGCTGTCTTCCAGACTGAGCAGTGTTGAAAGAATTCATCTGGAGGCCTGAAACAAGATGTCTTCATCTTACATGTTCTGGATGAGGACCACACTTTTCCACAGCTCTCAACACGATTTAGGAAAAAGAATTATTTTACCTGGTGCCAGGCAATGTTTAGGCAAACCTACAAAAAAATCTGCACGTGGCAGCACTGCTTCCTACAGTAGCAGAGGGATGCAGCAGACTGATAAAGCAAAAACTCCCTGGTAGGATGAAGTGACAAGTTTCAGACATCTCAAGCAGAAAGGGTGAACAGAACAAAGATACTTGCTTATCCTCAACTCTCATTTGAACCAGCAGGCATTGTGAGCCACAAAAAGAGAGAGAAAGTGTTATTCTGTTCTAAATACTCAGGAGGCAGATCTACACATGCAATCAGAGGATGGACTTTCAAGAGGTATCTATAAAGCAGCAGCTTTACGGTAGATGAAAACATTGTCACTCAGCTGATGTCTTTCTGTGGTGCTGGATTAGTTTACAGAAGTTTAGGGCTTAATTTTTACACTCTTCAAGAGAAAAGCATCACTGAAGAAAAATCCACAGAATCTGGGCAGCTCCACATCCTGAACAGTTCTCTGTTGGTTTTTCATTTTGCTCTGACTCACCCAACATTCTGGAAGCCCAAGGACTCCTGCGCTTCCGGAGCGCTCTCGAGCCTCGGGGCTGTTTCAGAGGCGTGCCTGTATCTACACCAGCAGTCACCTGAAAGTAATGATTCATCACAGACAGACTGTGCTGCACTCTCACTTGTGCCTTCTGCCTTGAAGTTCATTTTATTGACTCCTGGCTTTGAAAAGGCTACAGAAAACAGAGCTAATCCGTGTGCTTTTCCGCTGCGCCACACCTTGCCTTCCTAGCGGGAGAAGGGACAGCTGGAGGCCAGCCTGCTCCAATTACTTTGTGGTCTCTAACAATCCTCCTTCACAAAACCATTTCAAAGTACTAAAATCCCATCTAATAACTTGTCACTAAGGGCACACACCTGAATTCTGAAAGCCCAGCTGAGATAAATGATCTGTCATGAATATTTTATGTGCCTCTCTCCGCAGAAAGTAACCGCAAATCATGAGACCAAGAAATTCTTTCCTTCTTTCAGCAATATTTCTCACAAAACAATGGACTTGAGAATTAAACATGTCTGGGTTTTATTCAAGTGGTGGGACCTGATTATTGAATAGAATTTGGCAAAGACAAAGGAAACCTAGAA
Organism: Phainopepla nitens; assembly: GCA_013400175.1. Taxonomy (NCBI): domain Eukaryota; kingdom Metazoa; phylum Chordata; class Aves; order Passeriformes; family Bombycillidae; genus Phainopepla; species Phainopepla nitens. Next base: position 850,108 of record VXBQ01011773.1, on the reverse strand, counting down.
GGGAACAAGTGATGCCAGCTGTTACCTTTGGATTTCCTCCCCAGATTCCAGCAGGCAGTGAAGGGCTGTGCCTTACCCCTAATCCCCATGGATATGCTGACAGTATCATTTACTGCACATTGGGGAAGGCTTCTTGCAATGTTTCTGCAGGGGGTTTTGCCTCCCTGCCTCGTCAGACTGCACAGGACAGAAAATCAGTACAGATGGGGGATAACCCACCAGAGGCACAGCCCACCCCTCTTAAGTCTCTCTTGCCATTACCAAAGCTGTAACATTTGCTGAATTAAAAAATCTCTGCTGTGCTGCCAGAAGACATGTTAGCCAAGGGGACTGCAAAGGGTGTAAAGCCCAAGGGGTTTGCTGGAGGCTACAGGCAGGGGTGGATTTCTTTGCCAGTCATGAGGTGTCACAAGCACCCACTGCTGCACGTGGCTGAAATGAATCAAATCTGCCTTCCTCTGAAGACATGCTGGTACTATGTGAGGAGCCTGGAATACAGTTTGAGTAAAGGCCTCCTCCTACTGGCTGACCCAAATGGTCCTCAAGGCAGGAGAGACGGGAGAGGGAGCCAAGCAATGAAAGCAAACCTCCAAATCAATTTTGGTAAAACTGTTTAAAGACCTCCAGTGAGTTTTGCCACATGGAAAATAAGAGAGAAGTCCTTTGCCTTGGTCTAAGACACCCTGACAGAATTTGAATGAACCACAGTATGACCTCTGCTGCCTCTCATGCAAGCCCTAAACTTCCCTCTCCAAAGAGGAACACAGGAATTTTGCTGTTAGCCAAGGAAAAGGGTCAGCTCTGACCTTGGTCCATCAAGCTAAGGACCACACCAGCACCAGAAGGTGAAGGTGACTGCTTTAGTGCAGAACATCCACCAGTATTTTCTCAAGTTCACAAAGACAGTGGCCATGCCTTCACCTACAGTGCTCATTTGAACAAAAGCTGGTGCTCCACACAAGCTGTGATCAATCAAATGCACACAGAACCTCCTGGAGACACCCTTCCCCATGTGATCCTCAGGCATCAAGATACTCTGGCTGTTGTCCAGAGCAAGTGATGAATAATTTGTGAAGATATTATTTGTAAAGATACAAACCCCTTTGTTTTTAACATCTTTACAGGAACCAAGTTAATACAGTTCCTCTGTCATCCTATTCTCCCTCAGAGGGAATGGAGAAAAATTACATCTGGAAATCCAGGTGGCTGAGCCCTGTAATTCTTCCTCCTGAATTCCCATATAAATAAGCATTTATATTCAGAATTTTCTGTTTCAAAAAACCAGAATCATTTGCCTTTTTTTTTAAGCTTGGTACCATGTTTCTTTAATGTTGTTGTGAGATACTGCACCCATCTTTCAGCATTTGACTGCCTTAGGTGACCTTTTTAAAATGGTCCTATGGTTCAAAGCTCTCAGAAGCGTGGTATTAAGGCATAGAACGTGAAGAGTTTTCTTTCCAGGGAGCAGACTGTATTTGTATTACATTCCTTTAGATTCTGAACTGCAAATCCCATCCCCTTGGAGCCAAAAGGGGAAAATATAGTTAAAATTAACCCAGAAGTCATACAATCAGTTGTCTGTATTTTTTTGAATCTTTAAAAAAAAAAAAAAAAGGAAAAAAATATCCCACAAGCAGAGACAGAACAGAGTTCCAGATATGGGTTCTTGGGAGGGATTTTCCATTCTTTTTGGCACCTTGTGATTCTAACAGTTGTTGTCCTCCCATTGAAAAATCTGCCTTTAAACAGAGCTCTTTATCAGCTGTGTTTTGAGCTGTTACAGTTGTGGCTGGTTTCCTGTGAAAGCTGCTTTAGGGCTCCTGCCATCCCATGCCCACCCCGCCATCACTCCAGCTCCTCCCACCGGTTCTTCATTCACTGGTTGCCTGTCCTTGTGGCACTGTGGATGTGATGACTCCAGTCTGGGCTGGCACTGCTCCACTGGGCTCCTCTACCCGTGGTCTTTTCACTTCAGGCTCACTGGAGGAGGCCGCTGCCGTCTCTTCGGTCCCCGGCTCGCAGACCCGGCTGACTACAACAGGAGTGGATGAGCTGGCCTGGGCTGCAAGGAGCTGCAGCGGATTTGTAAGAGCTGGGAAGGAAGATAAGAGAGAGAAGCAGAATTAGTGGGGTGGAGCAGAACAAGCATTTGCTATTCCAAGAAAAGCAGGAAAACAAAATCCCACGGTCAAACGTGACAGCTGGCACACGGTCAAGCCTTGCTTCCCAGCGCATTTTGAAAGCCTGGCTTGCCTTGTCCTTCCCTCTCCCCCCACAACCTCAGCTTTTCAAGTTTACCAAACCCCTCTCACAGGAGAACTTCCTTCTTCCCATCCACTGTCAAAGAAAGCATTGCTAGCTAAGTATTTGTCCCCAGCAGGGGAGGATCAAGCTTCAGTTAAAATTACAGCACATCTCTTTGAGAGATTGTAGGTGGCCAGAGAATTTCTCATGAACTCCAACATCCATTTGCTGAGCCTTTTATTTGGAGGTTTAGAGGCTCTCTTGAGCCCTGCTCTCACAGGAAGAACAAACCAGGCTGTTGGGAAATAGAATACAAATAGCGAGTGTACTGACATTCCACTTGTAAAAGGGGCAGGAAAGAGGTTTACCCTAGACAACCACATGTGTTCCCATCAGAACTGGGATCAGAACATAGGAATTTCTGGCTTCCAATCTTGTATTGCAGTACTGACACAAGGTCTCACCCTCCCATTAATAAAAGTGGTAAGAAAAAAGATGATTTAAGTAGCAATCCTCTGTAAAAATGTCTACAATTCCTGGTTCCAGACAGAGAATGTGCTTACACACTGACTTTGGCACACACCACTGCTTGGAAAACAAAACACATGCAGTTTTTGGACTCTGTATCAATCAGAGAGGAAGCCAAAGGGGACTCAGGAAACAGCACATCCTCTGCCCTCCAGACTCATTTGCAAAGGATGGAATGACTGAACATCAGTGCAGTGCTCACTGCTAAATGCATGAAAAAAGGAGCCCTAGGATAAATAAACAAAGCCAAGAGAACAAAGGCCCTCAAAGCCCAGTAACTTCTACCAAGGCATGAGAAGAAAGCTGTAGAGTATCAAGAGGATGAAGGGAAAAAAACAGGGTAAAGATGAGGGCAGTCAGCAATTACAGCTTACTTAGTGACTTAGAGAACCTAAATCATGCAGTTGAAGAGAAGTTAACTTAGTACAGATGAGAGTCAAGAGACTCAGGTTTTGTTTTGTGAACAACAAAATTTACTGCCACTTATAAAAAACTCAGATGTAACTGGAATGCTTTCCACTTGGATGAGAGTTAAAATGTTTGGTGAGATTAAAATATTTTAACATAAAAATATTGAATAAAAAACTGTCTGATTCTCTGTAAGACAAATGCTACTGCTCGTTAGTAGAAGCTTGACCTATCTGGTCAATTAATATCTTAAAATAATTGCATAAAAACCATATCAATATAATTTTTCATACTTCCAATGAGATTCTTGCAATTCAAATGAACGCCAGGTGATAACTCCGAAGAGATGTGGCAGAAAATTCTGTAGAAACATTACTACCTTCATGAAAGGCATCCAAAGCCCAGCAGTGCCCTTCATTTCAAACTCCCAAAAGCAGCAGCCTGAGGCAGAAGTGCTTGGCTTCTCAGTGATAAAAGCCATAAGAAACCTGGATATTCCCATCCCAAACTGAATAAAACCTGAGGTGCTGAGCAAGCAAGAGGAAGCTGCCAAGACACGGCTTGTATGGAATTTCAAAAAACCATGCTTGACAAATGACCAGAACACATCCTGTGTATACAAAAAATCCTACATTTGTTCACCTGGTGAAATAGATCTTGTTTCTCTCAGGCTCTAAGACGGGGAAAGTATGTTATTTTCTTATTGTGAGTCATGTTTCACAAGATCTAAAGAGCACCATGGAAATTTCATTATTTGGCACACTGCAAGCAGAGGTTGTTGGTCAGAAGAAGATAAATGAAAACAGGCTCTCCACAAGAATCACTGACACTTTCAACAAGTAACCTCAAGAGGCAGAGAGTCTCAGTACTAGTAACAGCATAGCCAAGGGCAAAGGAAGGACAGGGCTTTTCTGCCAGAGAGCAGGGCTCTTCCCCCAGGAGAGGGAGCAGAGGTGGACAGAAGGGAACCTCCCACCGATCTACAGCCCTAGAAGTGGAAGAACTCCAACACCTTTGAATTGCACACATGGAATAACTTGATACACAGACAGCAAGGGAAGAAAACACTTGCAGCTTTCCAGCCTGGCTGCTCAGCTGGGGGAGCAGTGTGAGGCAGGAGCTGGGAGCAGACCCACCGTAGGCGCCGCCGGCGAGGCTGTTGGTGGGCACGGCGTGTTTGCCGTTCTGGGTGACCGCCCGCACCGGGAGCTGGTGCTGCCCCAGGGCCACTGGAGCTGCCTGCTGCAGGATGGTGACAGTCTGCCCAGGGACACCCTGGGCCATCTGACTGGCCACTGTCTGGATAACACGGCTGGCCGTGGGGATCGTGGCAAACGCGATCGTCGGCTTCTCGTCCATGCCTGCGGGAGAGCAGAGGAGACAAGGATCAGTCACCGGCCTGGCTTAGAGGTTTTATTCTCATTTACACATTAATCCTGGGATACAGACCCCAGGACTGCAATACCTCAGCACCACAGAAGGCCATGGATGTGTATTTGGAAACACTAAAATATTCCCTATTGCCCATTTACTCTATAGATATTAAGAACATTTTTCTTACAGCATAAGCCACAAGAAAAATTAAAAAAAAATCAAACCCATACAATTTGACCCTTTGCCCTAAAAAGGCATTACCTCCCTTTTGGCACAACACAGCTGTGATATGGACAGCAAGCACTGCAAATCCCATAGCTTACTTTACAATTTCAAACAAACCGGCCTGACTTTCAATACCACACAGCAGGAGAAGGCATTAAGATCTTAAACAATGCCTGGAGCCAAAAGTCTGCAGCAGCTTGCTGTTAGGCCTGCGTGGAGGCTGATTTACAAGGAGGTCTTCCCACAACTGCCAGCTTTTGCTGTGGAAGCATAGGAAAAAAACAGGATGGAGGAAAAATAAAAAATAAAAAAGGAGAGCAGAGTTCCTGGACAGAGGTAACTGCCTGAGAGCACTAAACCCATCTTCTCATTTCCCAGGATAAGTAAGGGGTCAATTCAGCAGGTATGCAACAGATAGAGGACAGTATCCTGCCACGCATGCAGGAAAGGAGAGGAACCACTCTTCCAGGGGCTCTGTGGGTCTCAGAGGAGAGGGAGCAGAAAGCACAATCTCATTAGTCCTGCAGGAAAAGAAGGCCTCTGCCATTTTAAGATCTGCACACAACAAGAGTGGAGTTAGATGGGATATAAGCACTGAGCTGAAACCTGCAGGCAAGCTGATGGGAATGGGGAGAGAAAAGGCAAGGAAAGCAAGGAAAATGCAGCAAGCAGGGAAAGTAGAGACTAGAAAAGGATACGAGTGGGACAAATAGGGAAAGAACAGGCAACAGCAAGAACCAGTGAATGAAAGAAGGGAGCAGGTGACAGGCAGCTGCAACTGTTACTGCTTCAGGAACATGTATGGGATCCAGACAGGAATTTCTAGAGAATGCAAGTGAAACTCAAGCAAGATAACCAGTGCTGAACTAAAAATGCCAGTGGTCCTGCTGCTGCAAGAGAGGAAGCTCTCTGTCATTTTTTCCTTCCCTTAAAGAGAGGAATCATTGTCCCACTGCCCACATAAAAGCAGTCAGAGAAACCAGCCTTGCTGCTGGTGGAACATACATGACCTTGTAGCACTAAGACCTTCTGAAATGGGGAGCAGACAAGGTGTTGTCTAGATCACAACAAGAGAATATTTAACTCACTACATCCCCTAAGGCTGGAATTTCCAGCTCAGGGACAAAAAAAGGCCTTTGTTCTAACTGGTTTTTGAAGATTGCTTTAATGGGGCACTGCCTGCACTTCCAGAAGCATATGCTTTCCTCTAGGAATCCAGGCCTGCAGAAAATAAGGGTTCAATCATTTATTTACAAAGCCATCCTGAAGCAGAGTTGCAGCCTTTCCCAGGCTCTCTCCTTTGGCTAGAAAATGCACACACTTTCATAGCCAATATACAGCCATAATATTGGCATTGGGGATAATTACAAAAACATGGTGAGACAGGACAAAGGGGAATGGCTTCAAACTGGAAGACCAGGTATAGATGAGATATTAGGAAGAAATTCTTTCCTGTGGAGGTGGTGAGGCCCTGGCATAGGCTGCCCAGAGCAGCTGTGGCTGCCACATCCCTGAAGTGTCCCAGGCCAGGTTGGACAGGGCTTGGAGCAACCTGGGATAGTGAAAGGTGTCCCTGCCCATGGCAGGGGGATTGGAATGAGATGATCTTCAAGGTACTCTCCAATCTAGATCATTCTGTGATTCTATGGTAATAAGCAAATTTTAAGCACTGCATGTTTTCTCAGGCTCCAAAGTCTGTTAGTTTTGTTCCCCAGGAGACAAGGGAACACAGTTGTCCTGCTCTCTGGTGGAGACAAAAACAGATGAGCTCTCACTTGGTTTAAGTTTTACCTGGAGAAACATCTCTTTTAACAGCTAAGTGCCCACTGAGTGAAAATCTTCAACCACTCTCCCCTCCAAGCCTGCTCAAGATTTATTAGCAGAGTAGCAAGGGAGGTGAAACGCTACCTCGGTGGTCACCAGCTAAGTCCAACACTGCTCCTGCAGCTTCATGGGCTCCTCCTGCTGTGCCCTGGTTTGTGAGGATGTATCCATTTGCAGAGTTTGCAGAGGAGGTCACCACTCGGACCATGGTGACAGTGGGGGCTTGTTGAACGACGTGGATTGCGTGGCATGAAGGCTGCTGAGAAGCCACTATGGATGCTGGCATGTAGGCCACTGGTTTGGCCACCAGGGTGGATGGTCGGGGAGGAACAGCCATAATCACTGGCTGGGCACTCACTGGAGATCCTGAACAGAAAAGAGAAGCACATGTTAAGAGGAGAGGCAAAAAGACCCCCATTTATTTAATCTGTTCACTTCCAGTCTACTCAGTGCTTCCGCACTGGCAGGAATCTAGGTAGAAACAAACAAACAAACAAACAAAAAAAATCAAGCCTTCAAAAATACCACCTTCAATCTTCTCCACCCTAATGTACAAAAACCTTACTTGTCACCTCTAAATAAAAGTCATAATAAACATTAAGAAAATACCCCAAACCAAGCCTTCCTTTATGAGCTTTGCCTTCCAACCTCACCCTACAGCCCAGGTCAGCATAGCTCACAAGCAGGTATTTACCAGGCCTTGGTCACAGCACCAGAGCTTGGTGTAGCCAAGCTGATCTTATCCAGAGGCTGGTAAATGAGAGCAAGTGAGCTGTGTGCTACCATGGCTACTCTGCTGTCACATCTTTACAGCCACCTAGCTCACGGTTAGATCAGTTGTCTCTACACATTCTGCCCCTCATCCAAAAAGGAGCAAGAAAAATGGTTTGAAGTTGTACTTGCACCATCAGTCTCTAACAACAAAGTGGGAAGAGTGTCTTGGATCCTCCAAAAAAACACTGCAGAAGCCTTCCTGGGGTGTGCTCAGCATGGCACGTGGGGCAGGTGAACGGCCACCCTCTGGAACAAGAGCTACTCACCGGGTGCACTCTGGGAATACCGATACTCTGGAACTGAGGCTAACTTTGACCCGAAGTCGTGATCGTGTGGAATGGGTGAGCCCTCCCGTGACAGGCACTCTGGAGTCTGTAGGCCACTAGAGTGAGGGGACAGCAGGCCAGGGTGAGTAGGGGAGGCAGGAGCACTCCTGAAACACCAAAACATAGTGTTGGCAAGTGCAGATGCATTTTGACCACAAGACAGCAGCAGAGACCCAGAGTTATTGCCAGTACAGGATTCTCTAGGAAGGACAGCCTTTCCTCCACATCACCCACTGCAGTCCTGCTGGGAAGAGCTGAAAGGTACACAGGGACCCCACAAACACTCCAGCCCCAAATACTGTTGTGCTATTCCTTGTTGAAGGAAACTGGACCCTCCAGAGAAGGGTTAACATTTCATTGTTAGACTGCTGACAGAGAATCCCCAAATGCTGCACACTCAGATCAGTTTTATAACTTCAAGTCATGCTCAAAGAACCTATGTCAGAGTTTGAGAGTGACAGGGAGAAGAAGAAAGATGCAAGTAGAGGCAAGTGTCTGGCCCTGCACATGCTTGCAGAGCAGTTGCTGCCCCTTCTCCCTGTTGCCTCCCTCCCCAACCACTTGGTTCCCACCTCTGCTTCCAAACATATGAGGAATTGTACGTTTCTTTAATGACAAACCAGAATAAAAAGCTGAAAATTTCTCCTCCTGTTTCCCTCACATTTTAACAGAGAAAATAGGAGGTGTGGGAGGAAATGTTCCATGAAGCTGCTCCAGCTAGTGCTGAATTCCAAGTCTTCTTCTCACAGCTACAGGGCTCAGAGAAGCTGTCACTGCACAAGGCACTGGAGCTGACTGGAGCAGCCACATAGAACTCTCATTGTTTCACTGCTGACAACCACCATCAACCTGATCATCCCTATAGGAGAGTGTTTTAAATACCATAGAAGTTATTCCCACTATGATCTAATCCACATCTAAACACAGCTTTCCTGAAATCAGAGATTGGCATCTGAAAACACTCACTCCAGTGATAACTGCTTTGAATTTCTTTGAAATGACGCCAAAACAGATATGCTATTTGAAGCATTTTTGCAGTTTGCTTCTGGATTTGTTTTTTTTTGCTAAATACTGAAGAGGTACAATTTTCAGATTATGCTTTAGGACTAACTATATCACCTCTCAAACTATAAACAGAAGCAAAGTTTACTCACTGCACTTCAGGAGAAGTTTTAGTTTATTTTTTTCGTAATGAGTTTGGCAGAGAGATGAGAGAAAACTGAAGTTACCTGGAGGAAAGAGGCCCAAAAGGTGTTCGGAAGCAGGACACTCCTCTTTGCCTTCTTTTTCTAAATGCTTGTTCTACAAGTTTGGCTTCAGAGGCAGGGTCAATTCGCCAAAAGGAGCCCTTTCCAGGCTCCTCTTGGGAGCGTGGGACTTTAATAAAGTAACGGTTCAAGGAGAGGTTGTGCCGAATGGAATTCTGCAGGAAGCAGAGGAATGAAGTGATTATTTTGCCATGAAGAAGAATGTAACAAAGACAAATGGGTTGCACCACACAGCTTGGAAAAATAAATCCACACTGCCAGAATCAGTGTTGAAGGTAGAAACAACTCACTCAACTCACACAGCTCCAAAGTCACAGGAGAACAGCAGGAGAAAACCTGGGGGAAAGTGTCAAGAGTTTCTTCTAACCAAGCTGCAAGATGGGTTTGCTTGGCACTAACCATTACTTAAATACATCTGGAGCCAGGCAGAGCAGTGACTTCTCTGTGGAAAGCCATGAAAGCAAAGCTTTTGCTGAGGCAGGGGGAAATCACTGTAAACCACATCAGAACTCCCTCAAAAGACAGGCTTTACTCTTGGCAAGGGGAAAAAGTTGCCTGAGCCTGTGCTAACTGCTCACCTGCCAAACGATTACCAGGGTGCCCAAACATGCCCTAGAGGACACTGCATCTCACAGTAATCACAATGCAAGGCAGCCAACATGCCCTCAGCCAGCTCTGGGAGGAATCCATGAGCTGTGTGGCACTCTGCAGCTCTCTAGATGATGACAAGACTATTTATCCTTTCCACTGAAACAGCCCACCTCTCACAGGGCACAGCACTGCCTTTTGGGCTGGGGAAAGGCTCAGCAAGCCTCTGTGTGCACAAACTCATCCTTCTTCCACTTTCAAAACCAAACAAAAGCTTTTCTAGCAGGTTGAGACAATCTCTTCACTGGTGAAGCTTTACAATGCCACTGGAGGGGAGAGAAAAAGGCAACTTCACTCCCTGCTGAAATGCAGCTCTCTGAAGCAGGATGCAGCAACTGGTTCCCAAAGCACAACTCTGCCGAGCAGGTTAGGGCAGGAAGTGAATTCCACAATTAATTAGAACTGCAGGGAAAAGCCAGGGAGGCAGAAATGTATTTATTCCAACTGCACTCAAAGTGCACCAAGCAGTACTGCTCCTGCCAGTTGCACACAGTGAAATCAGCAGCTGCAAGAGCTTTCACAGCTGTATTAGTGTATTACACAAAAATGCCAACACCCATGGCAGAGGTGTGATTCCAAGAAAAAGTCTGAAAGCAGGTGGAGTTGAGGTTCCTGAAACTTTGGAAGCAGCCCCCAAGTGAACACTGAAGTTTGATTTAGCATGTGTTAACTACATCCAAACTCTCCTCTGAAGCTGGTCAGGTTTCCTTGAGTACCACAATTTGAGTTCCCACTCAGATTCAGACCTTGTAAACCGACTTAGGCAATGCAGTTGATATACTGGGAAAACAAAACATCTGTAATGATTTAAGGCGCTATGATTAAAAACTGGAGCCTCAGTTTTAGGTTGGATATCCTCTGCTTGGAGAAATCATGCAAAGGATGAGGTGAAGGATTAAGCAAGTATCTGGGCAGAGGAGTGACTGACAGCAAGGATGTAGGGAAATAAAACACAAAATGAAAGACACATGACTACACATTAAAAGAGGAACCAGAGAGCCCAACAGTAACACACTACAGTGCCCTACAAAGTATTCAAAAAAACCCCAAACAAAACAACTAATCACCCACAAACGAACTAGTCAGCTTGTGTTAAACAAATTCACTCTGGGAACAGTCAAAGCAGCTCTATTCCCAGTGCCCCAAATCTTTAATAAAGGCATTTCAAAGCAGATAAGCTATGTCAAAGTAGTTTAAAAGCTTGTTAGTATCAAGAACTCACCTGCCAGCCTTTGTCAGCAGTCCTGTAATATGGATAATGCTTGGTAATGTGGGCATAGATCCCACTTAGTGTTAATTGCCTGTCCTGTGCTGAAGATATAGCCTGCACAATTAGCTGAGCATAAGAATAGGGTGGCTTGGATTCATCCTAAGCAAGGAAGAAAAAAACAAACAAAAATTTAGTCACTAACAAAGAATTCCAACACCGCAGTGTACCACAATCCAAAATTAAAAAGCACATTGGGCTGTAATTTTCACTGATGCCAAGAGAGCAGCAGGGCAGCTAAGAGAGCATCAGCTCTCCCACTGCTGTTTTATGCTGCCACCACCCCATTCAGCACGAGCATTTGTGTGCAAACAGAGCTACAGGGCTGAGTCAGATGACAGTATCTCATTCCATCTCCCCACAAACACACATAAACCCCAACTTCAATCTGGTTCCATTCCCCACTGAATTTTCCACACTTGCTTACACCAGCACAAGGAAAGGGGTCAAGACAGGCAACTGGAATCAAGAAATAGAGTATAGGTACATTCACTGCTTTCTGGGTTCATGAATTAAAGCCTTCAGTTCTGCCCAGCTACAGCCCCACTCTGCTAGAAAGGTTTCAGGCAGTATGTTATCAGCCCTCCTCCCAGCAACAAGCCCAACATGAAACCTGATCCCATCCCTTCCCTCCTCCAGCAGGATTTGTTTCATTCTAGGAAGTTTAATTTGTTTGCTAGATCTCGTATTTCCAACTCTTCACATTACTCCATAAGGAACAACCTTTCTTGTCTCGAGGGAGAATTAAGTCTACAAAAAAAAGCCATCTAGTAGTGTGCTCCTCCACCCAATCCCAAATCAGGTGGTTTTGGATATGGAACTTTCAACTTTGATTTGAAGATCAGCTCACCAAAATTACATTTTATCATTCTAAGTTATGTTTTAATCTAAATTCCACTTGCTACTCTTCTCGTTTAACACCTACTTGACAGGTCCTCATGTTTGTTTTAAGTCTGGCTACAGACTTCTCATGACAAGGATCTGGTTTCTTCCCCTGCTTCTGCTTTCTCCAACTGTGTTTTGCAAAATACCATTAATTAAGAGAAGAAAATGAGATGTTGAATTTTATGTGCCTCTTCTTTATGGGATCTTGATTTATCAAATAAGCAAAAAAATTATTCTTGCTTAAACACTTTAGTGAGTGATTTGAATACATTTTGGGCAGCTAATCAAGGAGAGACTACCACTAAGCCAAGGACAGTTTGAAGGAATGACCTCAAACCTCTGGAGGACACTGCACACAGCATCCTTATGGCCAGGGTGTTCTTAAACCCCTTTTAACTCTAACCAGGACTAGCAATAAAGCCCCAGGTTTTAATAATCCTCCCAAGGAGCACTGCTGGGTAAGTAATGTTTGTGTGAACCTTTGGGCTGTCCCCGCCAGATGCATCTGCCTGCTGCTCTGATGCTGCCTTTGCCGCATACTCTGCTGCCAGCTGCAGATCCGAGGTAATGTTGTGAACAAAACGATATCCTGAGGATCCAGCACCACGTGGACTGGCTGGGCAAGAGTTGGGAACACTGGAGAGGCAAAAAAAACAAGGAAAAAAGAAATAGAGTTGTTACTTCATTTGTTACCAAGGCACGCAGTTCTTACTCTCAAAGGTACAGTAAAGCTCTCTGGTCATGGAGAAGCAGATGCAATGGCCTTACTTTCGCCCCTGTGGCTTATCCAAAGCCCAGACAGATTGAGAAAAAAAACCCACCAGAGATAAAACTGGAATTTCTACAAAATCCTGACACTCCCTGCCATATACACTCCCTGCAATCAGAATAGAGTAATGTTCCAAAGTATTAAACAACCCCTTTGTGTTTAGAGAAGCACTTCAGACATCAAACAGCACACAGTGTATCAGGGACGAATATTTAAATAAATGAACAGTTTGTTATTATGACTTGTTAAGGAACAACACAGCAATCTCCTTGTTACACAGATCATATTTAATCAATCCTTCCAACAGACAGTTCTACAGCATCAGAGCTAAAGCACCCAGAGCAGGGATCTGCCATGAAGGTCCCTAACACCACATCGGAGCTTCACAAGACCATACCCTGACACCACTCAGCTGGAGACAGGAGTTTCCTTGATTCACCTCACACTCATGCAGCCAAGCAAAGGGGAGCTGCACTCACTGCCTACACAAAGAGGTAGCCCAACATCGGTTCTGGCTGGAAAAGGCATATCCAGAGTGGCAGGGCCACCACAAGGTGGCATTACAGGAACGGTGACTGAGCACCACAGGCTGTGAAAGGTGATAAAACGCTATGAACACATAAAAGGGGGCTGTAATTTGCAACATCACTCAGGCACACAGAAATGAGTGCTACAAGATGAGAACTAATTAGAAAGGCTTGTCTAGGGATCACATGTCCTTGATTTGTAGGGTTGGAAGAATCAGAGAATGGTTTGGATTGGAAAAGATCTTAAAGATCACCTTGTTCCAAACCCCTGCCATGGGCAGGGACACCTTCCACTGGACCAGGTTTTTCCAAGCCCCATCCAACCTGGCCGGGAAGGATGAGAGGAAAGGGATGAGTCTGGGAAGCCGAAGTTCCCTTTTTCTGTCTCTCCCTTGTCCTGTGCTGTCCAGAATTGAGGGATTCAGTGCCGGAACAGCAGGATGCACAGCCAAATCCCAGGATTACAAATGTCTTCTAGGAGCAGAGAAATAGTAAACAAGAAAGCAAACCAATACACAGAAGATTTACAGAGCAAAATAAGCAGTTCAAATTGTATGAAAAGATGCAAATTGAAGCTCACAGCTGGAACTAGAATTCAGTAAAACTGGCATAAACAATCCTCTTACTGGTGAAATGCCCAATAACTGACACAAACAAATGCTGACGCTCATCAGAGCACTGCACCAAATGCTGTATGAAAAAAACCAGAACATGGTCCCTCCCTCAAAAGGTGACTGTCTGGACAGCTTCCCCCACATACACAAAGGGATGGAGAGGAAGCAGTGAGACAACCCCTGTTTGCTCAGTGGGCAATACCTTGGGTGCAGTAGCAATTTGTCAGCGTAAGGAATGACCATTTCCTACCACAGTCCAGCCTGTAAACTGAGAAGTGCTGCTACTCCTCGGGGTGTCTCCGCAAATGGCTGCAGTGCTGAGCTCAGCACAACCCAGACTGGTTTCTTTCAAAAGTGAATTACAGAAGAGGGGGAGAGAAAAGGCAGCAGAAATATCCAGCCACAACAAATCCTCGCAAGAGGGAAGGCAAGCTCACCCCTGTCCCATATACCAGCCTTGTACAGCACCTGGTAACCCTTTCAGTGCCCACCAACAGCCCTGGGCGTTAATGGGTGATGCTTTTCAGGAGCACAGCAGAAGGTAAAGCTTTCAGGGTAGTGCAAGGTATAAAATGTTGATGAGCCCATACTTAGAGATCTCCCTTTGCCAGAGATAAAGGCATTTCTTACCCAGCCTTTCAAAGAGCAGAGACCTATTTGTGCAGGAAAATGAATGAAAATTTGCTACTCCAAGCTTTGGAAGTGGGTAATACTAAGCCACAGAAGACTCTTGATGTCTGAGTATTTGCATGGGGAGCTGGTGTGAATTTAATTATTCTGCTGTCATTTCTCAATAGCTTCTTCACATACACACTTCTTATAATGTGCAGATAATTATAACTGAAAGCCATTTTCATACATGAAACAATGACAAACCAAAAACACAGTGATTCTTTTTGTGTTTGGCACCCAAGCAATTATTGTAACACACGAGCTAGAAATGGAATAGGATGAAACAGAATTTTCTGATTTTGTTATTTGTCTGTAAAAATACACAAACAGCAAACCACAGAGACAGCAGCCAAAACTCAGGACAAAGATATGGAAGAGAGAAAAGTTCTCCACTAAATCCATGCTCTGCAGAGCTGTATGGGTTGCTTTTCCTTTTTAATAAATACATAAATAAAAATAGATAAAAGAATTTATTCCTTTATTTGAGACCAGCAGAGCAAGCAGCTCAGTTTTTGCCGCCTAGCTCTAGCTTCTAAATTTTAAACGTGATCTCTTGCTTAAAACAAAAAACCATAAAAACCAACCAAACAAACAAAAAAAACCAACACACCAAAAAACAAAGGGAGAAACCCATCCCTTGCAGAGCTGTGATTCTCTGAGTGTTGACAAAGCCCCTCCAAACTAAAGTGTTAATAACTCACAGAAAAGCCAGGCTCTCCCAGCAGATATTCACTAAAGAACACAACCAAGATCATCCCCTAAAGAAGCAGATGCCCCTTGGGACAGCCACAGCGATAGCCAAAGGTTTGGAAGAGATACTAATCTTTTATCAGAATGAAGCCCTTTTGTCCAGGTAGATCTGCTTCCTTTCAGCCTAGATCAATGATCAAATCAAGAGATGTGAGGACAGAACAAACACCAAGGCACTCCATGCACAGACAGGGTAACACATGCTGCTGAGTGTTCCAGCTCTCAGTCAATCATCACAGCTCTTCAGAGGGGAGGCAGAAAGAGGTGACTACTGGAAAAAACAAGGAGACACAATCTGTTCCCCTCTCAACATGGGACAGAAGGAGTGAAGAAACAGCTTTACTAAAAATATCCCTCTGAGGGTTAAGTTAAAATTAAACATTAGTGCAGTCAAAAGAAAACAAGCAAACACAATGCAGTGACATCAGTTTCCTGGAGTTCCTGGAATTCTCCTCACCACCCAAAGCCAGGGGCTGGCCAAGGATGCTTGCATGCACTCACACCCCCTTTAAAAATATTATGAAACAAAAGAGTTTTCCCTACAAACACCTGTTTGTGCTATAAAACAAAAATCAACTGCAAGGACAGTAATAAGAACTGGTTGGATATTAACACAGCATCAATACTTGGCCATAACTTGATCCATGCTGATACTATAACCTTTCACTGAGAAAAGCACGGCTAGGTCTGCAATTTCACCCTGCTCTGACATCCCACCACACTGCTGTGATCCATGCTCACTGTCCACGCTGGCTAACTTAGCTCACAAGCAATCCAAGCTAATTTGGGTTAAGCTTGCTTGTTATGGAAGAGAGCATTTTGGAGAGGAAGCAGTGTTTTACACTGAAAGACACAGAGCATGGAAGCAACCCAGCTGCAGTTACCCACAGTCTTAATCCCATGGTACCACGGTTAATGCCCCAAGTGCCAGAGATCTTTGATATCCACTGAGGATTCAGCATCTCAACTTGAAACAGTGACTGCAGGCAGCCACTGAGCCACAGTTCTCTAAATACCATGCTGAGAACTCAGCTTTAGAATCAGACTACAACCACGTGCTGAATCACACCAGTCCTCTGCAGCATGTTTTTCCATTTCAGACTTAACTCTTCTTTGGCAGGAAGGCCAGAAAGATGAGGGCTGAAGGCAGTGTGTGCAATACACTCATGTAAGTGGCAGGATGCCTTTTAAACACGGGGTTTGAATGTTCTTTGTAACACCACAATTCACTTTCAACTCCTGCCAAGAGGAACCCAGCCTGTAAGTTCACAGCACTTGCTAGCAGCAATTAACTCTAAGCTGCTGGAGAGTGCGTACAATGTGCTGCACTGCTACTGGAATGTCCACAATCAGTTTGCTTAACCAAAGAATCAGCCTGCAGAAATAGGACATACCACTGTGTGCATGGTGCATTCACACCAGGACACTGTGTGCTGCTTGTCTACTCTCATTTAAAAAAAAAAAAAAAAAAAGAAAGGAAAAAGGATAGAACAGATCCAGAGAAGGTACTGACAGGAATAAGTAGGATGATTGGAGATATGGAATGGATTTCATATAAGAAAAAAACTGTTTAAGACAGAAGCTGAGGTGCAAAGTGACAGAGCTATAAAAACAAAGCCAAGAGGAAGTGTTTAGCATCTGGCCTCTTGCACCAGAAGAGACGGTGAGCACAAAATGAAACTAAGTAGCATGTCCAAAACAAAAGAAAGTGCTTTTACTTCTGTGGCTACACTGTGGAGTGACATACTGTAAGACTGGGCTGACAATAAAATCTGTGTGAATGGAAAAAGCCGGCACACAAGTTCTTGGGGAAAGGGAAACACATAGAAGCCATCAGGGGCTATAGAAGACAGAGAGTCAGGAAGTCCCTGCTCCAAGAAAATGGAGGCAAACTACACCTAAGTCAGCATTACTCTGTTTTCTATGTTCTTATATGATCCCCAAGATGCCCATGTCTGAGGCAGACACTGCTAGAGGGATCTGTTCCTTGGGCACGTTGAGATTTTCACAAAGATTTCCACGGTCTCTTAATACTAGGCACGTTTTATGGACTAGGGGGTAATAAAAATAAAAATGAAGCAACGAGTGCTTATGTTATTTATTTATGGTCATATTACAAGTCTGTGAACAATATGGAAACCAAAACACTCCCAAATTCCAGTGCCAACTTCCCCAGAAGGAGAGGCAGTAGCAGAATGCAGGAAAGTTGCCCTATTACTCAATCAGGGATCGAGCTATGGAGGCTAAATTTAACCCAGGTCTATGGAAAAAGCACCTATGCTCTCTATGACAAAGAGGAAAGATTACCTGGGATCCCATAAAAAAATTGTTCACCTGATTTGGAATCAGCACTGCTAAAGAAGAACAAAACCATTTCTGCTTTAGGATATGGTATGCACATGGTAGTGCCTTTGAAAAATTCCCACGTGCACATTTGTGAAGCAGGTACAGAGACACAGCAGGGATAAGAGTTACAGCCTTGGCAACGCTGCAAATATACAGATTCCAGTCTAGCTGGGCATTTTTAAGCCCCTGCTGGGTACAGAGAAAAAAAAAAATCACCATTTCTTAAAATCCTCCCCCAGCCTTTTCCTCGAATGCAAGCTGGAGGTATGTTGCCCTGGGCACAAGGACTGTGGTTAAAGAAACAGCAAAAACTCTGGCTACCTCAATGCTGCACTTCATGAGCCCACAAAAAGGGGCATGAAGATACAGGGACGCTTTTTATGTGCAATAAGCAAGAATCAGGTCAAAGTACAGCCCTTGGACTTGCGAAACAAGCCTTTCCACGACACACCAATCAGCAAGAATGGCTAAGAATCCTCTGCTGCTCTCACCTTCCCCAGCCTAGCCCCAAAATCGTAACTCAAAGAAAGGCAAGTCCTTGCACGTTGTGTGTTTCAGACAGGTTTCAGAAACAATCACAAGTGGTGAGACTGCCAAACCAAGCTGGATTTTGATGTGAAAGGAGAAATCTGAGAACTACCCTGCCTGCTTAATGCTGAAGAAAACCAAAGCTGTTGAACAAGCCACAAATGAGAGAAAGTGAGCTATCCACGAAAGGTGAAATTGTTATTACTCGTCAGTGCTCCAGTGTTTCCCCTGGAAAGGAAGTGACTTCACTCTGACTGTGGATTCAGTGAACATTTTATACTCATTGGGGAGGAGGAAGTGCTCCTGTAGCTGGTGACATCTGCAAGCCTTCCTCCAGCACATGGCTTGGCACATCTCCTCTAGCACACGGTCCATTATCTGCAATAAACATGCGTAGGAGCTCCCCAGCCCAGCATATTATTTGATGTATATGCACCATCCTCCTTGGCTTGTGGTTTGGAGACTTGGGTGATGAAAAATAATCACCCCTCTGTCCAACTGTGGGAGTTGCCTGAGCTGTGCATTCTGCCTGAGTGCAGGAAGTAATGTATAACTGAGATGATGCAAAAGAGCCAGCAAAAAACCTGCCTTGGAGCTCTTCAGCGGCGTTTCGGTTCAATGGCTCACAGTGCCCTGGGAAGAGGCAATGAATGAAACGGAGCAGGGAATATTTATGCATCCTGCTCCAGTGAGTGAATGCATCCACTGAAGCCAGGCTGCATTCAGCCTCCCCCTACACACCTTCAGAGTGAATGTGCAAGTGCAGAGCAAATCTCAAGGGTTGTGAAACAGCAGTGTGTGGCTATCCCAGAGCCCGTAAAAAGCCCCCAGCCCTTTTTCCCAGCCAAGTCTGGATCAAAGCAGAGGCAGCATTTGCAGGTCTGCTGGAACATGGCTCACACACACACTCTCGTCATGCTTTATGGAGTAAGAGCTCAATACATAATTTATCTACTATACACACTTGTGAAGTAGTAATTACACTATGCATGCATAAAAATCAGACAATGAATTTAAATGACCTGTTAAAGGCCACAAAACAAGTTGGTGGCTAAGTCAAGATAATTGCAGTTACCTCTGAGTAATCTGCTATCAGAGCATGCAACTTACCTAACTCATTTCTCTTACTGAAAAAAGGGCCATATATGAAACCAAGCAATTCAGCTCACACCTTCTGGCTTACTAATCAAGCTTATAGAACAAAAGCAGTTGATCTTTCATTATTCATATCATTAACTACATTGTAAACTAGTTATCAGCCCTTCTAGTAACAGCCAACCATGGGTAGGCACATTAAGTACTGACAGTTAAAATACAAATTTGGGTTCACACACAAACATGTGCCAGTTTAGCTGTTAACACTGAACCTCACCAGGCACTTTTCAAGCAGTGGTTCTCACAGAGCCCTAAGGACTCTTACTCCTACATCTCAAAGAAATTTTTTTACTGATAAAGACTGTGTTTGCGAGCTAAGAATCTATGCCCTTTCTGTGAAAAAACCCAAACAAGTACAAGACAAAACCTTCAAGTCCAAAGTTATTCTAGTGCAGAGATAAGCAAGAAGCAGCAGTTGTAAAATACGAATAATAATACCGACCTCTACAGTAGGATATTTAGTATTTCTGTATTGTAGAGTGTGTGTATATCTATCTATCTATATATGTATCTCACTGAGAACATAATTGCTGTTTAGAATAGGGAAGCAAGTACAAAGAAAGAATTTAATTTTCATAAATATTAAAACCACCCCAGCTCTGAGGAGCAAGGCTGCAGAGAGATGCTATTTGGTAAACTGAGTTAAATTACTGCTACAGAGCCATTAACAACGACTGGACTATAGTAAAAATGAAACTAAACACTGAAATCTAAACTCCAATTCAGCAAGACGTAGAGACCAGGAATAGAGCCCTGCATCACACCTCGTCCCTGTAGATCTGACAATAATCCAAGCAAAAAACACTCTGCAGACTGGGTTGCAACACAGAGTCACACACATGTAGATATTGTGCATTTCTCACAAAATCAGGCAAAGGTAAGTGTTTACAGCAGAGGTGAGAAACTTTGTGGAACCACCGTCACTCAAAGAGGATCCTCCAAACCCAAGGTGCAGAAGCTTAAAGCCATGCACTGACAGACAATTCCTCAACTCCTGAAACTGTGACTCAGTTTCATCTTCCGAGAAGTAGAGCTGAATTCAATCAAACCCCACATGATTTTCACAGAGCTTTTCAAAGCCTTGAACCTACTGAGGAGCGATTTGGTGCTACTCTGCCCTTTCATATGTTGTGTGAAATGGCAGGCTGTTTCTACAACCACAGTGGCCTTTTCCTTTCTGGAACATGCAAGTCTGATTTTTTTGAAAAGGAGTTTTGAACTCAAAGCAGGAAGAAATAATCCATGCCTGTTTGCAACCCTCACAGCATGCTGCCAACCAACATTTTCCCTTACAGCTGTACAACAGCACTCAAAAAACATCCACACACAGCCCCTCCTGGAGACAAAACACCTAGCTGAGAAAACAGTGAGCACATTTCTCCCCAGGAATAAGCAGGAATCTTGCTTTGCAAAGCTGCTGAGGGTGGCAGGTTTGGTTTTGTTTAACTAAAGCTCATTCCCTCTCTAGGCACTGCACTTTGCAGAGGGAAAATAAATAGGCTGGAAGAAACCCAGAAGCTTGCAGGGGAGAACCTGCAGGGAAGCAAGCTGTAGTGTAAACAGGGAGGCAGAGCAGGGCTGGGGGTCAGGAGGGCAGGGCTGGATCTGGTGGGGGGAGTGCAGGTACATCTCCTGCCCTGCACCAGGGCGGAGGCAGGAAAAGGGGGCCTGGAGCCACTTTCCAAAAAGGAAATTTCACCCTGCCCAGGATTTCCAAACTGCAATAATTTTCCATGGGCCAATCAGGGAGGAGCAAGGCAAACGCACCAAATTAGGAAAGTAAATACTAGAAGGGGGAGAGGAAGGAGGAGGAGGAGAACCCAGCAACCACCTCCCAAAGGCAGCAGTGGGAGAGGGGTCTGAGGTTCATGCTGAGCCCCAGCAACCCTCCCAGCTCTGCCTCTGGGAAGGAAGAGAGGACACTGTGCCAGCCTCACCCAGCACTGTGAAGCCACCAAGAGAGCAGAGAGCTGCCCTGGAAGTCAGATGGCACAGCTACATGTTCTCAAAGGAGCATTCGCTTCTCAGGCAGAAGCACCCAAATCACTTCCCAAAGCCTGGCCCACAGGGGAGAGCTGCAAGACCCTGCTGGGGGGAGAGGGGAAGGCTGAAGGGGCTGAGCAGGGATGTTTACAAATGTGCCAGCCCCTCCTCTGTAAGAGGAACTCGGAAATGAAAGGGCTTCGGCAAGCGAAACCTCAGATGTCTTTTGAGGTTTTCTGAAGACTTGGCTGGATGAGCTTCTGCTCGAGACAAACGGATGCAATCATTAATCATCCTTAGTAAACACTGCGTTAGGGGCTGAGCACAATTCAACACTACTATTTCCACTTTCTCCTTATGCAAAAGAAACATTCTCAGGGAATCAAATATCAGTTGCAGGCATATGCCAGAGTCAAAAGATACAGCCTCTGTTAGTAACACAAACCACACTGTGCTGCTTTGCACAAGATGACTGAATGGAAACTAACTACCATATGCTGGCAAAGGAACCATCCCCCTCCCCTCCCAGCAACAAGCTTCATCTAAAAAGAGAAGGTTAAATATAAACTAAAAGCAGTGCCTGAACAGAGGACTGAAACCACAGCTACCTCCAGCCCCCTCTTTCCAGAATATCTGCACTGCACATCTGTGCAGCTCTGTAAGACGGTCGGAAAAACCCAAACAAGCCTCCGGATTATGCAAACCCAAACTGGCTTCATTGTGACATTGAAGTCTCAGCCACGCAGATTTGAATACTACCCACTGAATTAGTGCTGTCAGAAGAGATTTGCATTTTATACCTTTTTACAAATGTACAGACAAGAAAACAACCCAAAGGCTACTACTATTACAAGGTACACTCTTGCTATTTTGATGCCCACACATTTTAAAATTCTAATACATCATCCTATGCCGTGAGCCTCCTTTACTTTATAAAATGTATTATACTTCAAGTAACAGATTTAACTTTAAAAGATTTCACTGAAGCTCTCTAACCTCAAGTCTTTGCTGAAAAGGAAAGAAAATATTCCACACAGTAAGTTGATGTCCAACTTATTTCTACTGCATATCCACAGATCAGATCGTTTACAAAACAGGATACTTGCCCAGATGTACATTTAGATTGCTACAGCCCCTCAGTACATGGTCAGCATCCTATGCCCATTTCCTTCCATTCCCAGGAAACCATGTGCCAATGGCCACCCTTGTCCCTAACTTCAGATAACAGCAGCACCACCCAGCAACAACAGAATATTACTGAGACAAAAATAAAACAGGCAGTCTTAAGATAGGAAGTATATGCCTGCTTTCTTTTCTCCATGCATATAGGTAGCTCTCAATAAATATTTCTAATTCCAGTGCCAAAGATAGACTCTATATGTAACTCTATAGTGTGAAACCAACACTCACATTTACCCTTGAACCCTCTGAGATGTTAAACAAAACCCTTGTGCCCTACTGCCAGCCACCATAACGTTTTTTAGCAGTCTTCCATCATTTTGAACATCAGAGATTTAACTAGTTATTTTAAATGGGGCATTTCTTGCACCAAGGATACCAAACAAAACAGGGCTGACAGACTGAGGTCAGAGAACACATTCTTGAGAATTAACATCTTACCTGATAGTGCCTGTGGGGGATGGGAGGGGACTGACCACGCTCCGGAGATCCGGCTCCGGGATGTGGATCTTCAGAGGAGATATCTGAGGGTAAAGTGGCCGAAGGGGATGTGTTGAGGCTTCCTCTTTTACTTCCTCTTTATGGTATAAAGACGTGAACTGGATTTTTATAACCGTGCTAGGGAATCGGAAAGTACATCTGGAAGGGAAAGAAAGGGAAAAGTCAGTTTCATACATGATACTGAAAGTATTTAAGAGGTTTTGTATGCAGTTGATGCATCATTAATTAATTCAAAGTCCACCATTCTCTACTGATCTTTCAGTCCAGTGTCTTGGGCAGAATTACTGATCATTCATAAAGCTCTGTAAATGCACCACAGTGAATCATGGGTCATCTAGAGATGAGATGCAAGTTGAAGGTTTGGGTAAGTTCAGTGATTTCCTCAAGGCCATGTATTCAATCAGTGACTAAGCAAGATGCACTGCTGTAACAACAAACTCTTGGGTTCCTGCAATGTATCAAGGACTAGAATCTATTTTTAATTACCTCATTCCACACACCTCAGGCCAAGTCACTAGAAAGTATCAAACCACAAGCAGTAGGGAGCAAAACAGCCATAAAGTCCAGGCAGAGCAACGCACAGCCTCCGTAAGAGACCAGAGAGCACTAAGCCTTGTCTCTATATATTGTATATTGTATATATATTGTATAATTGATATCCATTTATATTTGTACATTTATATTTATGATGTTAAAGGATCATCTAGCAGGTTTCAGATTAAAATACATTCCTTTAGAAGTGCCTCCCTTTAGGGTTACAGCCAGCAGATTTATAACAGGGCCCCTGCAAGCCTGTGGGGCCTCATTTATTTTCTAACACTTCTTTCCAATTGTTATTTAGGAGAAAAAAGAATCACACATCTACAAGTGCAGCCTTCAGGACATGCTTGGAAATTCAAAAGGAAATAAGCACTGACATTTTCCATATTTGAACCGAAAGCTTTCTAATTTACAGTGTCTACAATGAGCACAGGGCTGTAAGAGTGAGTGTTCTGCAATTCTTCTTATTGCACTTTAATTAGACAATCATGTGCAATCAATACAAGCTTTCCAGGGATCATTTCACTGATATTGAGGTTAAAGCAGCAGGAAATAAAAACCAGGTTTCACCGTGGGAAAGGCCAGCAGAGCACAGTAGTTGTGCTGGATTCCAGCATGTTGCCTATAGAAGGAAAGAAGGGATTTGGGTGGTGTTGTTCTAGCACTGTAAGTGCTGGTGTGGGCTGAACAGAATTCTTTTAACCAGTGCATTATTGAATCCTACCAGATTGAATCCTACTAGAACAAGGTGACACAAGCAAGTCAATCTGTTTTGTGACCACCTTATCTTAATGCTGCTATTGACAGAAATGCAGCTCTAAAACACACTCACTTTCTCTTGGTTCTTTGGCACAAGCTGGTTGTGCTGTAAGGTAATGCTCAAAATTACCATTCAGGCCCATCTCCCACCTCATCTCTCAAATGAGCTGGCTTAGCATTCAGTGGCTCACAAAGGCTTTGCTCCTATAGCAGGAGTTTGCATTGAATTTAATTCACTTCAGAGGTCCTGCCACCTGCACTCATTAATGCATTAAATAAGGACATCATTGCTGGCAGTGCAGCCTAATTGTGCTTATCTTACCCTTCTAAACAGGGTTCCTTGTTTAGAACAAGAAGGCACAGTTCAAAACAGCAGTGTCTGTGTCTTGCAGTGTCTGCCAGCAGCAGGCACCAACCTCCTGAGATGAACCTGAAACAAGGATGTTGAGCCACTGCCCTGGATTTTAAGCTTTGTACTGCTACATGGATTTGCTTAAAGAGAAAAAGCTCGAAGTGCATATACTTGCAATGAGCATCACATAGACTAAGGCTCAAAACCAGTATGAGCAAAGCTTCATCATTTCTCAAGCCCTTATCAGGGAAAAGCTGAGCTATCCGTCACTGAGCGATGGAATTCTCTGCTGTAACACCAACTGCTCAGCATTTTCCAGCACCTGAGTAAAGGACAAATCAGTCTCTGTTCACCAGTGCTCAGTGCAATCCCAGCCTGCTGCTGATCAACAGGTCTGACTGCACAGAGCCCTAAGGCAGTTTTGCAGCAATGCTGAGGCCAGTGTAGCCTCATAGCACTAAGGAGCTCTATCCCACTGCCACTTATGTCTTCCTTTTCAGAAGGGCCCAGTAATGCAAGGTCCATATCTCCTAAATTGCTCTGAGGTGATGGTAAAGTAACTCCTTAACTCGACCCCACTTACTGATGGTGCAGCAATATTAGAAAAAAAGTGATACCTGCACCCAAACCACTGTGAGAGGCTGTCCCATCAGCTTGTGAGCATGGGCAGTCTCAAGAAAATCTGTTACTTTTCCAAAATCATGAGTCAACCTGAAATGTGAAGTCTAAACTGAGGCAGTAAAAGTGCTGAAAAGGCCCATCCAGCACTGCCTTCCCTGCGAGCCTCCCCAGAGCCACCCGACCCAGCCATGTGATTTACCCGCAATCTCAGCCTGCAAGCAGGGCAGAGAAACAGAGCCTGGGCTGGGCTGACTACACAAGCAAACAATTTGTTGGCTGCTGTGATTTTGTTTTTAGACACACAGGCTTCCCAGTTCACTGAAGCAGAACCCAGGATGTACAACCAGCTTTCATGGATTATGGTAACTAGCACAAACATGGCCATTTTGTAAGGAAGCAGTCCCAGGAAATCTGGGGAGTAGATATATGCAAAGGTGCTCACAGCTTTGGAAAGTCCTGCAGCCTGCTCTGTGCTGCCTTCAGTACTGACACTCCTGCAAAGCCAAGCTGGGGGTAACGCAGCCGAATTACGCTTTTCCTAATGTAAAAACCTGCGACCCAAGAAATGGAAATGCAATGCAAAGCAGATTGTAAATTCCTGCGGAACTCCTCCCTTCCCTCAGGGGTGAGAAGGTGCCTGGGATTAGGGTTATTGTTCCAGTCTATCACTACCGACACAGCAATGCAAACAGGGGCACCAGCACAGCCCAAGGCACTGCTTCAAATCGACACAGCCTAATGCTGGGGAACCGTGTCAGTGAGAAATCAGAAAAATATGATTTTGGAAGCATCTTGTCACAGGAAGCTCACTTTTCATTACATTGAAGCTGAATGCAGTTTTAATAAGCTTTTCTATTGTTCCCTTAATTACACTCTTTCCAACCAAGAGGATAAACTCAAATTATATCAGGTAGTCCTATTTAAGAGTGAGACACATTAGTGCAGGACTTAAACCTTTGAGAATTACACTTCTACAGAAGACAAGCAGGACAAGAGAGACAATCCAAGCAGAACTGAGCATGCACTCCTTAAGATTACTGTATATATTTCAGGTTATTTAAACTGAATTATACTATTTGATCCATGTTGCATGATTCCTATCAAAGATGCAATAACAATTTTTACCCCTGCTTAACATTTTCATTATGAGAAAAAGATCAATCTGAAAGCACAGATTAGGCTCAACATAAAAAGCATAATGAACTTAACTGGTATTTCCAAAGGTGCCCAAGAGGCAATTCTTTCAAGCACCTCTGAAATTTCCAGCTGATTAGATGGCTGAATTAATGGTCTGCAAAATCTTTGGTCTTGTTACCGGCAGGAAGAGCCTGCTTCAGTTACAGATCTGCTGACTTTACTCAATAACCTGCTACAGACAGGTACATGCTGCAATCAATCCCTGGCCACAGAATTTATATGGACTGAAGTCATATTTACAGTATGGCACATTCATCAATTCCCTGTGGGAAAGGAGGGTTCCAATTTCTCTAGGATGCCTTGCAAGGCAGTAAGAATAGAAAGCTTTTATTTATTTTTTTTTTTTTTTATTTTTTAGTTTCAGCCTCCCCAACCTCCACAAACTGCACAGAAACAATTCTTGCCTTCTTAGATTACAGGCAGGAGAGAGTCACAGAAAATGGACTGCTGCCTGCTGGAGTGCACAGAATCCATAGCAAGTGGCTGAATGCATGCTATATATACACTGGAGACCAAGGGGAAGAGAAGGAGTGCACATTCCACACGTGGTTACAGTCACATAAAAGACGTTGCTAGAATTTTGTTTGCTTGTTTTACACAAGACAGATTTTTCCAAAAGCTGCCTGGGTGAGCTCCGCCCACTGACAGCACAGCTCCCATGCTATTAGGCATCCTTCATGTGGTGAACCAGTGACAGTGACCACAAGCATTTCATCTGCATAAAGTCTGAAAATAAAGTGCTAGGAAACACTAGGCTTTACATAAACAGTCACCCTACAGCAGACCTCAGGAAAGATGCTTAGGGAAAAAAAAACCAACAAAGTGACTGCATACCCTGCATGGGTATAAATTTTTTTTTAATAAAAAGCAGACATTTTCCTCCTCCTCAAAGCACCTTTTACCCACAGATGCAAAGGGAACAAGATGCATTTGCCAAAACATAGTACCAGGTTCTACAGAAGCTTTACATTCACTGACTTCTTTGTTATAGCACCCTGAGTGCTGTTAGCACCAAATGACTTCTGCCAAGATCTGCTGCATGACAGCAAGAAAAGGCTATTTAAAGATTTTAAAAGGAGGCAGGAAACTGTGCTGGATTTATGGTTTTACATTTACACTGAGGAAAAGGACAGTGACAAAAGAAGACAAATCATGAGAACGCCAAGGTGAAACATATATATAAAATATACATATAACACGTGTATATAAAATGGAATGAAATTTATATATATTATGTTATGTATATAAACATAATGTAGTATGCTATGTTATATATAAAAACATCATTCCAGTTCATCATGGGAAAGAAATAACCAGAAAAGTAAGTTGGAACTACTACACATGCATTGTAATCAGCAAGTTGGTACCATCTTTGTCGACTTCATCTCGCCATAATTTACGAAATCCTGTTATTCCTGAATGTTGGGGTATAACTGCACCAGTACCATCTGTGGTACAGTGCTGAGATGCAGGTCAAGCCAGAAACACTGTAGGAGGTGCTCTGGTAAAAATACCACTTTTCACAATTTGAATCAGACGGTATCACAGGCCCCAGGTTTCATTCAAACCTGCTTAAGCATGACTGTCTGCAAGGGCCTCTTTCCTTTTTAACATGCAGATACTGTAACCAGGCTGCTGACACTCAGTATCTCAAGCTTTCCCTCCATCCCTCTGACTTTGTGTCAGCGTTGATGTGACCAGCAGGACCAGGGCAGGGAATGTCCCACCGTGAGGTGAGGCCACACCTCGAATGCTGTGTCCAGCTCTGGGTCCCTCAATTCAGGAAGGACACTGAGGGGCTGGAGTGTTTCCAGAGAGGGGAACAGAGCTGGGGAAAGGTCTGGAGCACAAGTCCCCAGGGAGCAGCTGAGGGAGCTGGGAAAGGGGCTCAGCCTGGAGAGAAGGAGGCTCAGGGAGATGTTCTGGCTTTGCACAGCTCCCTGACAGGAGGGGACAGTCGACGGAGGTCTGGCTCTGCTCAAGAAAAAGTGGCCTCAAGTTGTGCCAAGGGAGGTTTAAATTGAACATTGGGAACCATTTCTTCACCTAAAGGGTTGTCAAGCGCTGGAGCAGGCTGCCCAAGGCAGTGGTAGAATCACTGTCCCCAGAGGGATTGAAAAGATGTGTGGATGTGGCACTTGGGGACATGGAAGGATTGAAAAGACCTGTGGATGTGGCACCTGGGGACATGGAGGGATGGATGTGGCACCTGGGGACATGGAGGGATGGATGTGGCACCTGGGGACATGGAGGGATGGATGTGGCACCTGGGGACATGGTTCAGTGGTGCCATTGGCAGTGCTGGGAGAATCANAGGGGCTCAGCCTGGAGAGAAGGAGGCTCAGGGAGATGTTCTGGCTTTGCACAGCTCCCTGACAGGAGGGGACAGTCGACGGAGGTCTGGCTCTGCTCAAGAAAAAGTGGCCTCAAGTTGTGCCAAGGGAGGTTTAAATTGAACATTGGGAACCATTTCTTCACCTAAAGGGTTGTCAAGCGCTGGAGCAGGCTGCCCAAGGCAGTGGTAGAATCACTGTCCCCAGAGGGATTGAAAAGATGTGTGGATGTGGCACTTGGGGACATGGAAGGATTGAAAAGACCTGTGGATGTGGCACCTGGGGACATGGAGGGATGGATGTGGCACCTGGGGACATGGTTCAGTGGTGCCATTGGCAGTGCTGGGAGAATCATTTGACTCAATGATCTTAAAGATCCTTTCCAACCTAAACAATTCTGTGATGAGAGGGGACAGTAGTCCAACTCTTGAAGATGAGGCAGTTATCTCTACAATCAGTAAATACCTTGGATTCAGCAGAAGTGGCCAGCCAGAGCTCTAATCACAGCAGCAAGTCATGCTGATACAGAACTATGCCATCACTGGCTAAAGTTTGACCAAGAATGCCTACAAAAATCCTTGTAAAAGAGAAAAAATCCCAAACAACCCCCACAAAACAGCTGCTTCTCTGTTCCCTGTAATTTCTCTGAAATAATTTGTTCTGTGCCAATTACACATAGCTCACCCCAAAGAATACAGTACTATTTCCATGCACGAAATTCCAAAATCATGTTGGGTTTCTCAGCACAAGTGAGAATTTGCTGTCAGTCATCTCTGTCAGGCTATTACCCTTACCAGCTATTTCAAGATACCTGGCATAATTCTGCTGGAGGGCAAGATGGATACTTGTCATCCTTTCAGTGAATGTGTACCATAAATACCAAAATTTCAGTCTACAATCAATGTGCAGGTGCTGTACAGAGCAGCCATTACAGAGAAGTGCCCAATTACCTCCTGTAATCCATTTTCTTCACCTTCTGTAACCAGCTAAGCAAAGAACCACAAGCCTGCATCTATGAAAATCCTAAATCCACTCCCTATTCACAAAACCCTTTGAAGCAGTGTGAAGGATGTGCCTTGGACAACATAAAAGACTCACTGGGAAAGTTTAAGCACCTGTGCACCAAAAATGAAACTAGATTTGGTTAGAAAAAGGTAACAGTTTGCTTCACTTAACTAAACATATATCTAAGCCCTGAAGGTCTGCCCACAGAGAGATAAGCAAACTGAGACAAGAACAACTACCTGAGATTCTAAATTTCTTCAAAAACAAGGCTCTGAGAATTGCTCTGACCTCTACAACAGCTGAGCTGGGAGTATTTATTGACCAAGACTTGTTTGTGATGCTGCACTCTGCCCAGGGACAGAAATGCTCTTCAGAACTTCAGCTTTTCTACAGCACAAAGCCTCACTGCATTACCTAGTACAAAACAAAACACTTCAACTGCAAAATATTGAGAAGGATGTCTCCCACTTCAGTAACTAAAATAACCAAATCAATGTTCTCTACCTTCACAAAAATAATAAACTCAACCCTTACACCCCAACGGGAATAATCATCACAAGTATTTTGCTCAAAATT
This sequence comes from Phainopepla nitens, assembly GCA_013400175.1. Classification (NCBI taxonomy): domain Eukaryota; kingdom Metazoa; phylum Chordata; class Aves; order Passeriformes; family Bombycillidae; genus Phainopepla; species Phainopepla nitens. The sequence continues at coordinate 819,930 of VXBQ01011773.1, read as the reverse complement.
ATTATGTTGCTGGAACAAAGCTGTCTGAAGCAGGAAGGTGGGCAAAAGCACAAGTAAAAAAACACCTTTCAATCACAAGTGAATTAAAATGAATATTAGTTTGAACAATTGTCATAAAACCATACAGCAAGCTCTGAAAGCTGTTTGAGCTGTCACTGGAGATTAGGTACTATTCACCCCTCCTTTGCAATAAAATAATAATAATAATAAAATCATCTAACATTTCCTGTTCCACTCCCTACCCTACAATTCTTTCCCCTAAATAGCACTTGGTAAGCAATACCAATAAGAAACCAGTTATATCATCCACTCGGGTAGTGCTTTCTGCATTCCAAACAAAAAAGTTAATTGCACTGAGACTACAGAGAGTTCTGGGGGAAAGAAGACAGATACATTTTAATCCTTTTAGTCTAAATATACATCACAAAATAAGCATGTGCCTATCACCATGGTAATTTAAGAGTCACTATAATGCTTTTCCTTGCACATGTCTATAGGCTACGGGACACAGGCAGTGTAACGGCCACAGTTTTAAGAGTGCTTGGTTCATTTTGGACATAACTGCAGCCTAAAAGTAAAGAGTTTTCAGCATTTGCTATTTCCCTTTCAACTGCTCTACTGCTCTGACCTACTCATAAAGTCCTTTATCAAACACACAGAAATACCTCATGGCTGGTAAAATAATTTGTTGTATACATGAAGAGATAAGCAAGGGGTCTGCAAATAAATGGTGAAGTCCAGAATCCACATTTGTTCTTCCTGTAATGAATCAACGCAATCTGAAGAAAAGCAAGACATGCACTTGGCCAAACAGCAGCAGAACAAGGAAATAAACTGCAGAGCTGCCTGCAAAAATGCCTCTGGTATTATCCACTATTGTTCAGTGAGAGGAAAAGCTAGAAAAATCACTGTTACTCTTTGTAACATAACTGACAGAAAACTAGATTTAAAAAGTACTGAGATCATCTGCAAATAAAAGGAGTACTGTGATCTCCCCCACTGCTCCAATGACAGAGCAACCCATTGTAATATTTGGTCATAATTATTCTCTAAGTCACCACATGAGTTTGGATCTGGAGGACTGGTTCCTAACCTCAGAGTTACCCTGAGCTCACAAATCACTTGCCTTGCATGCTTTGTAGCACACTCACTGTATTTAATATATGCTGTCATGCTTAACAGCAGATACACAAAGGAGTTCATCTGTCAGCCAAGACTGAACCAGAACTGCCTGTGTGCGTATGTGAGTGAGCTCATGTTTGAAATAATTAGTTCAATTCAAAAGACAGTGGTCTTACTTCTACTTCATGAATTTAAATTTTCTTCTGGAGGGAACTTTTTCCAGAAAAAGTTCCAGCAATTATTTCCATTGCCACGTTCCACCAGATGCACAAGTAGCTGAACATCAGCGTTCTGAGGTCCCTGGCATTACCCATGCCTTAGGTGTTGTTCCTGTACTAGAGACATTGTAAATTCAGTTTTGGTAAAGGCAAACTCACACTGAAGTCATCAGGAACTCCTCATACCCAATCCAGTGGAATTATTATTGACTACCCTGTAAAATTCCAGATTACTGGAAGGATTTTCTGTCCTTCCCCTGAAATACATGTGAGTTAGCTGGAAATCCTCATCTTTCCTGGACTTTCTGGAATGAGTAACGGGAAACTGGGTAAAATTCTGTGTCTCATATGGATGACTCGCTGGTTTTGTCTGCTTTAAAAACAATCTCTCCACAGAGGTACCAATTGTGTCACTCAATCTCATGTAGATTTATTTTAACATAATCTAAATCTGATTCTGTGCTGTAAGAAGCATTTCCTTCCCTCCACCACCATTCCTTCTCTTCTGCCATTTCCTCTCAGTATCACCCTTGTGCCAACAGTACCATCCAAACCTCTGCACAGCAAAGCAAACCAGGTAGCTGGAATAATTATTCATCTCCTTTTTTGTTGGGACTAAGTTGCCAGGCAGATCAGATCCCTCAGCTTGCCTTCCAGATGGCATCACCTACCCAGAGAAGGTGGAGGGGGAAAAATATCAAGCAGAGAAAGGAGAGAAGGTACCAGCAAAAATGTTGCAGATTTGTAATAGACTACGAAAAAGACAGAGCATGAAACCACAGACTCAGATTTAAGCATCACATGATCCAAAGACTGCATTCTCCTTTCAGAAAACAAACTGCAATTCATTCATTTTGAGAAAAGCTCTGGTCTTTATCAGGCAAATCACATCAGCCACATGCTGATACTCTCAGGCTGGAAATTTTCAAAACTTCCTGAATCAGAGATGTCACCTTCTTTTTTTAAATTCAGCCTAATTATTTCAAACCCCAAGTCACTCAGCTGTGTACAAGGGGACAAAACAAAGACCAAAAATGCTTTCTGCATTCCAACAGGAGCTTCCCATGGCAGTGTACCCATGGCAATTCTCCCATGGCAACTGGCAGGGCCCATCTGCAGGAGCAGGAGTGGATTTGTGTTTATTTCAGATGGGATGCACAGGCTCTGCATGCTGCAAAATCAATACTTTTTAGTACCTTTGTGCTTCCTGAGCTTATTCACTGAATGGCCTTGAGAAAGCAAGTGCAGTAAGATGGCTGAACAAGGACAATGCTTCAGGAAAATTCAAAATTGCCATTTCTGGGTCACAGACAAGACCTTTCCTTTATGCCCCTTGTTAGTGTTTAGCTGGAATTGTATGCACTATAAAGGACTTTTTCCTTTAATGACAAGGCACCCAGGTTACACTGAGATTTGCCTAACACTGCAGATCACCAAGCTCAAAACGAGGTTTCCAACACAGCCAGACAAGATTTCAGATGGGCAAAGAGCGTGTGCAGGCAAGTGTATCTACTTAAAACAAATACTACCAGCAGCAACAGGCAAAACCACAACTTATGAATAGTTACATCTCTTAAAAGCACCAAGTAAACTAGCTGTAATGAATGTTTCTGTTGAGCACAGTTGCACAGGGCTTCCCTCTATGCCATTTCATCAAGGTTCAAACAAACTGAGAAACACTTCCACACAGAGGCAGATTTTCAAGCAGTATTTTAGCAAAGTCCTTTGGAAGACAGCAGTGTTCACAGCAAAGTTTGGCCAAACTTCTGGCATCCTTCTCCCTGCCAGCAGCAGGCACACACAGATGTACACAGAAAATATGTGTGACCCCTCAGTCCCTGCAGACATCCCCTCTCACAGCACTGAGAACAGCAAGCTCTCGGCCACTGCCCATCCCAGGAAAAGGCAGCGAGTGAAACTCAGCCAAACAGGTGGTGGGGGAAGGAGGATAAACACCCCCAGGCTGATAAAATTTGCAATAAAAGAAAAGAGATCCCAGAAGCCCTACAGAATGCTGGTTTGGTTCATATTTTATCTTCTTTAAAAGCATATAGAAGAAGAGGAGCATTTTGGTTTTAGGCTCCAACAAATGGATGCTAAATGTAAAACCTTCATGAGGGTTTGCACTGTAGATATCATGCTGTGAAACTTCAACAGTCATTTTATTCTACACATCTTCCCCACAATTTCTTATCTTTCCTAGAAATCCTTTTAATTGCTGTCAGAGAGCAAATGGATAAACCGAGGTAATTTTTCATTCAAGTGAGAACACTGAAGGCTGTTTCACACTGGAGAATTAGCAGTGAAGAATCAAGAGCTGTATTTTTGTATATATGTCTTTATTTTACATTCTTTACATCTCTTTATTAAGGTTCTGATTTCACTCTGAAAATTATTTGAGACATCAAGCACAGCTTCACTTTCAGATTCTCCCCTTTGAGTAAAACAGCACAGAAAAGGGAAAAAAAAGAGCAAATCAGGTAAGATATTACAGGTGCCACTTTTTCAGTGTAATGAAACACTGCAACAAGGTCAGGGAATAAATTCATGGAGTATCAAAATAGCAGCTCACAGAAGAACAGGGGGGAAATTGCCAAAGCTGCTGAGAAGGGTGTTTCAATCTGCTAATGGGGAGCCAGCAGGAATAGCAGGAGGCTCCCTCTGAAGTTGCCACCCTGCCTGGAGAATTAACACTATCGACAGGTCTCCAGATTTTACTATCCCCAGCTCGGCAGGGTGCATCTTATAATAATCCTGCTCAGTCCAATGCCAAAAAAAAACCCTACCAGAAGCTGCTCCCATCTTCTCCAGAGAGCCATCAAAGTGCAAATGGTCAGGAATGTGCATTTTCAAAAATGACCTTTCTGAAAGTTTTTCAGCAGTAACTACAAGCCTAAGTGTCTACAAACTAAGTGTCTGTTCATTGACTTTATTGCCTGCAAAAAAAGCTGAAGAATATTCTCAAAATACCATCCCTATCACCAGTTATTTACCAACTCAATCCACACCTGACTAGGGATTAATTCACTTATCTATTTAAAACATAAAAAGCCTCAACTACTAAAACTTATATTAAAATTGATCCAGAAAAATCTTGACAATTATTTCAAGACAAATGATAAGCAAGATGATGTCACAAACCAAGCCTTGGTATAAAATCAAAAGAATATAATGAATAGGCTTTTATAACAAACACCATTAAGGTGAAGGGTCTCTGTTGAAGCCCACCACAAAAGTCACCTCTTAAATACTCATGACAACATCAAATGGCTGTTACTGGGTGCCCATGCACCGGGCAGAGAAAAACAAAGAGGTGGTGCTGTAATTGTACCTCCCTCAGCTTCACATTTCAAAACATTGGAGTCAGCTTCAAAATATGCCATTCATTCCAAACCAGGAGTGCTGGGCACAGGGCTGGCTATCAGAACACAAATTCCTGCTCCTTTGCACACCAGCACGCTGCAGGGCAGATTTCATGGAGTACAGCCAGTGAAGATCTAACTCAAGTCTGCCAAAGTGCTCAATGTAAGAGCCTTAGAAGGTCTTGCCTACACCCACAAAAATCAGATTTGATTTTACATCAATACAAATTAATCTGCATTGATTACAGGTACCTTTTGATCAATACTGGGGAGGGGTTTTTTTTATTTTTTTTTTATTAAAAGCTCCCCATGGTGAATTCTGGCCCCATTTCCACACAGCATTACAGAAGCTGCTCTGTTCTGCTGTCCAGTCCTTTAACTATAAACAACTTCATGTCTCTGAGCACAGTTAAGTTACAGTGAACTTTTTCCTCTGTGTCATATGGCAAACCACATCTTCACCCAGCACCACACTCTGCCAGACAATTCCACTCTCTCATTTATTCTGTCTTTCAGCTTTTCAATGTTGAAAAGCCCTGCAGTTGCATTCCTAGGGATGTTAACAGACCTGCAGAGAACATTTAGTAAGATGTCCTTAAAGGCTAAAATGAACCACAAAGCTGCTGTTTATTTTGAAGGTTGGGAACAGGGAGGTCTTTTATGTGTCAGAACGAGCGGCCTGACATCACAAACCTGATATGAAAGTGTGCCACCGAAGAAGTGGGCTGGCACAAAGAGCAAAAGAGGCTTTTATTTAAATGAAGTTGGCTGCCAGCACCAGAAAGTTTCACTATCAGCACTGCAGATGCCTGATACCATCTGTAACACACAGCAAGCCTATTATGTTATTTTGTTGTGTGTGTGGTTGTATACATAAAAATAAGGAGAGTTAAGAGACTCTATATAACACACAACAGCCTGTGTACCATGGCTGCTATAATCAGGTATTCCAGCCTGTGGAGGTCTAGATCCTATCTTAACCATTTCTGCACTAGCCAAGAAATATTTGATCTTCAGAGAAAATGTAAATTACGTGCAACACGTGTGCATCTCACTTGTATCATCAAATCTTTTATGTGCAAAATCCCTTTCCATGTTAGGCTGCTCAATCTGTTAATTTTTTAGGATATTATCAATATTGTATTTTAATTTTTTTCCTAAAACTTGAAAATTATCAGTATCTCTGACTTGAAAATAAATAACCAAAACTTAACACACTACATATAGACATCCCAAAAGCTGAATAGTTGTCTGGTTTTTACACAGCTAAGAGGGGGCCAGGAAACAAATTGTTTTAGTGTCAGAGAAGGCTTTTTTTAATGAACTCAGTCTCTTTTTAACTCTAATATTTCTGTATTTTATTTTCCAAGGAGTGTTCACTTTCCAGTCTTCCATTTTAAACTTCCTTGCATTCCATATAACAGCACTGTTTCTCAAGATATCTTTTTTAAAAGGATCACTGCTTAAAACTCCTTTAGCATGTTTCAAATCCTGATTTCTCTCTGTGGAGATCAAGCTCCCCCACCAAGAGAAAAACAGAATTCCTCTCCTCAAGAGCCATGGGACGTTTCCAGAAGGCCAAGCTGAAGAGAAAGGAGTGCATCACCCACACAAACTGCCTTGCTTGAGCTTTTACTGTGTCACACAAAGGGAAGAGGGCTGTGCTGCCAGGGATCAGTCCCTTGCCAGTGTTTTTGGACAGCAGCCTCTGGGACACACCAGGGCCATTGCACAGACACGTGGACAACGTCAATAACATCACTATCAGCTGCAAGTAGACAGAGATGACCAGCCAGCCACTCCCTCCTCCCAGCCTCCTTTGTGTCAATAAATCTTAACCTGGCTGTTTGAGCAATGTTTAATCATAAACAGTTGGGAACATGCTCCAGAATATAAACAAAGGTGAGTAGGAGAAAAACGGAGAGTGCAGCACTGAGAATCACTCACCACTTGCTGCTGAGCCAGGTAACAGAGAGCAGAGAAACAAAGAACTGCTGGGGAACAGCACACAAGCACCTGGTGTTCATTTAAAGCAATGACCATGCAACATTAAAGCATCCAGGACTGCAGCCACGGAAGGATTTCAAGGACTAAATGCATTAACATTCTTGGTTCTCTTAAAAACAAACAAAAAAGAAAAATTAAATTGCTTAGAACACCCACTCAGATGCATGGAAATAAACTACCCTCATTGATCTCATCCCACTGCCATTTACAACAGTCATCTTGATTCCCTTCTGTGTTGCTAATCAAGCTAAAATTAACTCCTCTCCTGCTTACCACACATGCTAGAGCTACAAAAATCAACACAGGGGCAGCAGGATCAATTGTTTCTCTGTACAAGTGCAGCCCACCTTCTCATGTGGTACAGTGTATTCAGGACTTAAAGGATCTCTCCAAGGATTTTAACCACGTTTATCATGGGCTTGGGCAGCTGTTTAGACTGGGAGACAGAATAAGAAGCTCACCACTTCAAACACTTCTGAACAACTTCTAGTCATTACTGGCTTCTATGGACCTCTGTAAAACAGGCTGCAAGAAAAGGGGGATTTCAGTCCTGTTCAGCCAGAGTCCATCTTGGAAGAATCAACATCACACTTGTCACTCCTGCTCTGACTGAGAGCCAAGAGGTCTTAAGGCAGCATCTCCACAAAGCCCTGGAGGACTCTTCATTCCCAGAGGTTTGGGGCTTATGCAGAGGACATAGAGCTTCGTTTATGTGTTGTCACTCTAACAACACTGGTAAAAAAAAAAAAAATCATATCCGAGTGGTCAGTTCTAAAGCAGTTTAATTTTAGATCCCAATGGGGTGTTTTAAAGGAAAAATGCCAAACCCAAACAAAATCCCAACCCTACCAGCCATTAAACAAAGCTGAAGTACAGATCAAACTGGCAGAACTATGGAGTGGAACAGAAGTTTCAAAGAGAAAAGCACTCCGTGGAGATAAATATACTTCAAGTGTGTGCTTGACAGCAGCCAAGGTTTTATGGTATTGGAAAAATACAGTACAGTGATAAACAAGGTTAGTCCATCCACCCCCATGGTAACTTGCTGTCCCACTAAGTTAATTCAAGTGTACAATGAAAGGCAACTCTCATGAAATAATGCAGGATGACATTTAATTCTGTGCTCTGCTCTGGCCACCTTGTCCTGCACCAATCCTTCCTCAGACATCAAATTCCACATTGTGAGGCTGAAATGGCAGACACTGCATAGTCCTGGATCAGGAGCACGTTTTGCTGAGCCCCTGCAAGGGCTCAGAGGTCTGACATGTCTCACCTTCCTGTAGGATTTCTCATTTCCCACCTTCCCCAGTCTAAGGGAGCACTGCCAAACCACAGCTCCCAATCCCAATGACAACACGTAGCCCCTGGCTGCTTCAAATCTCCTGGACCGTGGCTGCTCTGGCAGCACCAGGCAGTGAGTCTGACATTGCTTTTCAGAGACGTCACAGAAACGCTCAACACCAGCTCAGGCACACACACACATTTACCCATTGCACCAGAAAAGGCTGCCTAGCCCCCATTCACACTCAATTTTTCCCTGCTCCAAGATAAACCTTAAGATAAGAGCCTAAGTCTGGCTTCCATTCTACCACAGCAGACACCACAAGAAGTGACTCAGCCTCTGCCACCACCTCTCATTCCTTCCCTGCTTCTGTGAAATTCAAGAGCCCTTCTGAGAGGCCTTCCAAGCCTCTGCTGGTCCCACTGATCTTGGTTAAAATCAAAAAGGTCAATATTAACTATTTTCCTTCTTTGCTCATCTTGGCAGAAACACTCAACTATGTTTCCCCTTCAATCATAAACCACAATTAACACCTACTTCAGTGCCAAAAAAAAAGCCCCACCTGCACCCACGCTCAGAGGAACTTCCCTATACCAGCTTCTACACAGAGTTCTGTTTTCAATAAGAAATTCAACAGTACACCAAGAATTAAACATGTACTGACAGTATGGAACTAACTGCAGGGCCGCAGCTGGCCTCTACAAGCAGCACTGGTTATTCATTTCCATACCTCACTCAATACCAAGAATTTCAAATCTTTGCTAAACTGCCATGGAACGTTCAGTTGGCTGCAGATCCTGCCCCTTTCACCACACAAGTCTGGCCACTGCTGCCACAGGCAAGCAGCAACTTCAATTCTACCCCCATTTTCATCTTAACTCCCATTTCCTCGAGAAGATTCTTCCTTAATTACTACAAGTATCCAGACTCTTGGGAATTTTTTGTACCCTGGAGAATAAGGGGAAACTAACCGTTTGAAAATAGCAGTTCATAAAATCTCCTAATAACCTTTTCAGAGAGAGGCACTTGTTTCAGCATCTTTGCTGGATACACTAGAGCAGTTTGATTCTCATGTAAAATCTCATTTACAATGCCATCAACTTCCTTCTAATGGGCCATTCATCATAGCAGGGTTTGCTTTTAAGTAGCCAGCCTAATACCTTGAAAGGTCTCACACAAGTCATTTAGCAGACTCACCCTTCCAAAGCCAGGGAACTACCTGTAAACGCATTAGGAAAGGCTGTGCAAAACAAAATCACCTCAGTAAAGCTCAGGGAAAAAAATCCTAATTTCCACATATAGATGCCAGAAAAAGCCTGTGTGTGGGATGGTACTAACCTTTGAATTCAATCAGACTCTCTAAGAGGGCTCTAACACACAGAGCATGACTATGATGTATTTTCCTTTGAGGCTGGTTCATTTCATTTAGAAAGTGATTTGGAAAAGCTAATGTACTATTTATGTACATTACAAAAAACTACCCATATGGAGTTAAAACTTTGCAAAATGTTCACATAAGTCCGTTCCAGTCCCTCTGAAGACATTTCACAATCCATTCAATACCCAGTAGAGGAAGCCAGGATTACTGTTTTAAAACAGCTCTGAGGGTAGTTTAAATGTTTTAGAAGTTGACAACTTCTAGATTTAGAGCCAAATAAACATTTGAGGCAACAGAGAGCGTCTTACACAAGTGTCTACAAAGTGACATCCACCTGCATCCTTCCAAATACTGACATTTAAAATAAAGGTTAAAAGAGAATCCCAGGCACAACCTTGCCTCTTACTAAAAAAGAGAATAATTTTTCTATGATTCAGATGATGATGCACTGAATTGGCTCGTGCAAGACCACCTAGCAGGACGTGGTTAAGACTGCAAACAATAAAAAACAATCACAAGATTTCTAAGGTATTTTAAATCCTGCCAGTATATACAACTGTGCTGAGGGGTTTTATCCTTGAAAAGAGTTTAACCAACTGAAGTGACAATGACTCTTGCAAAACACAGCACATGGGGAAGTTGTCACCCCAGTGGTTTCATTATTTTTAAATTAGAAAAATTTTAGAGAGTTAACTTGTCATATTACTTGCAAAGTCTGATGCTCTCTTTCCTTTGTTTCAGGAGAATATACAGCATTAGGGAAACATTTTACTGTAATGGATGTACCTTACCTGGAAGATTTATATGAACTTCATAGATTGCAGTATCAGCTTTTTGGGGAACAGAATTCTGGCCGTTTTCTGCTATAGGTTTTTTTTAATTGGAATTCTCATTCTTGCAATGGAGAACAAAGCAAGCAGAAATTGAGAAGAAACTGTACTCTCGTGGAGAACAGGATGCACCCACTTGGTGACAAGAGACCTCAGATTCAGAATCAATACCCACCAAAACAAACAACTTCATCCTGTGGCTGTTTGCAGCGATTTTTACACAGTTGTAAACAGATGATGTGCAAGTATAAACTACTCAATTGTGCCTAATTTCAACAGCCAGTCTGCATATGCTTTGTTTGCACAAAATACACACAAAAAAATGATAGCAATTCTTTTATTGAACCACTAGCGACCAGGAATTTTCTCCTAAGAATTCCTATGCCTGAAGGAAACTTCAGTGCTTGCCTTGGTATTCCATAAAGGCATTAGCAGCAAAGCATGTGCCGGGCTTTGACTTCCTTTGCAGGTCTTCCCAGGACTGAAACAGTTTCATTATCTGGTCTCATTAGAGGGTGTCTGAGGGAGACAGGGGAAAGGAAGAGCTACAGTAATTATCCAGCTGAATGGACAAGGCAGAAGGAGGAAAAGCCACCCAATTGCCAGGTTTGCGTGACAGCCAACACCCCTCTACACACGGTGGGCAGGCAGCCACCAGCACCACGTTAAACCAGCCATGAGACAAGTAAAAAAAAAAGGATAGAGATCAATAAATAAATAGCAGTTGGCACATCTCCCACACCAAGAGCCTAGCCTTACTAGCTTGGGCTACGCCTCAAACTGAATATGAAAAGCAAGATCATTTTTGGTCCACCCATCAGGTAGAAACAAAATTTGCTTTCTGTGTCTAGTCCTTTTCTCCTCCCACGCGATCAGGATTCCGAGTGTGTAAGAGTCCAGAGTTCTTATGCCCTCGAGAGAGGAAAGGCCTGAAGTTGCTCAAGAACAATTCCTTTAGCAAGTGCACAAACTGGCTCTGCAGGGAGTCCAGTCCTGCTTAGACAAACTGTTGGTGGCTTCTGCATGTGGCCTAAAGGGAGATAGAAGATTAAAACAGTTTGTGTGGGAAGATTTCCCAAGGCTCTCCTTGAAGTGGCATGAAGCAGAAAAAAGGGGTACAGCTCCAAGGTTGTATTTCAGAGACAGAGGGAGGGACATCCTTTTCCACAGTGCTTACACAACCTCTGCAAGGCTTTTTGTCTCCTCATTCTGTCCTAAAAGATGGAGTGGATTGTACTTGTACATGAAACAGGCTCTTATGCTAGAAGATTCTTGGAGCAGGATAAGAAGTGATAACAATGTGCTTAAAGTTTCCTTCCACTTCTCCTATCCTAATCACACAGCATATATTAACACAACCAGACAAAGACTGTCCATCTTTGCTCCTTCAGCTAAGGCAGAGCTCCTAATTAACTTCTACATTATTTCTCCCCAACTGTCAAGATGTCCTCAAAGAACATGAAAATTACATATCTGGTACATTTAAAGGAGGGAGGAAAACCACCAAAGTAAATTGCACATGCACAACAAACGACAACCCAAGAAATTAAACTCGCTTTTAAGTTACTAAAAATAGACAGGATGGGAGGGAAGGGACTATCAATCAAATCTTAGAGTTGCTGAATATTCAAAGAACAGCCTTGTAATAGACTGCTCTCCCAAGACTGCATGAAATTTTTATGATAAAAAATGCATGAGAACATGAAAAAAGGAGCAGAAGGATAACGAAGAGCAAAATAGACATGACAGAAGTGGATACAGAGTATTAATTAGGCCATTAAGATACTTAAATGTTTTACTGTCCAATAAAATATGTATTTCATAAAAATTAAGTGCCATGTAGAAGGAATGTACACATGCATTTACTGAGCTGTTCTGAAGAAACCAAAGATGTAAATTACTAGCAAGAAACATTTGTGGACAAGAGTGAATAGACATTAGTAAAATTGTATTTGTACTATGAAAACAAAGAATATACAATCGGATGGAAATTTTCACTCACATTTACTTAAGGGAGAAATTCATCTGCTCTATAAGCATCTCATCAATCTGCTTTTATGAGGAGTCTGCAGTCAACTGCAATAGGGAGACTTAAAAATACTTGAAAAAACAGTTCAGTGATTAATACTGAATTATTGACTGAAGTGAAGCATTAAGACCAGACAATAATTTGTACTCACAATTAGTCGATTAACCATGTCTGGAAGTACATCAAGATGTCTTTTCATAGCTCACATTCAGGAGACAGAAAAAAATGCTTCAGCTTTTTCATCTTGCAAGTTTGTCAAAGAAAAAAAAACCACTGCAAAAATGACATCCAGACCTTCAGCTCCACATTTTCCCTGGTTTCAGTCTTGCAGTCAGTTTACATCAGGGCCCACCAGGTATTTCAGATGCATAAAACAATGTTTTAACCTAAGTTTACCTGTCAGAAAACACTGCACAAGCTCAGGGGACTTCTTAGGCATTTGCTGCAAAGCACATGGAACTGTAAGAACAAAGACCTTCAACACCCAGTACACTGTGGACTGAGCTTTACAGCACATTTCACTGCCATAACTTTCCTTTCTTTACAGTGGATATCCCAGTCACGAGTCTGCAATCTCAGGAAACTCCTGGATGTACAGGGACTGAACTCAAGATAATAAAACAAAGCTGGTGTTGGGCATGGCTACATGTGAGAGAAGCCTCTGTGCTCTGAACAGCTATTAAGGAAAAGGAAAGAATCTGTACTAAAAGCAAATGAGAAATTTTCTCCCTTTGCATTAACACCACTGGCTCAAAAGCACATGATTTTTCTTTTTTTAAACACATTTCCACTTGGATTGGAAAGGAAAGCTGTCTCATCCACGTCTAACCAGCAGTGAGGTGAAGCTTGGTCTGTGAAGCCTTTCTGGTTACAGAGCCCCTTGGCTCTGATGGCAGAACACCCAGACACTGCTCAGACACTGAGCTAGAAGGAGCTCAGGGTAAATCACCACATGCCAGAGGAGCTGATATGGAGCTGAGTGCTAGCAGAGATCCCCTCAGAATAGGAAAGCCAGCTGGAGGGAACTGTCAGATCTCTGAGTGGTTTAACAAGCACCTCAGCAGCCTGCGTCCCCTTTGTCACCCCAGGCTGTCACAGAGCAGCCCCCAAATCCCCCAGCTGGCTCTGTTCTCTGCCATCACTGCACGGACTCCTCTCTGTAACAGACACAATTACCACACCTGGGCCAGCAATAAGCCTTTATTTGCATGGCATAAGTGGCAAATTCAAGCAGTTCCCCATTCTCTACCAACATCCTGTTGCCACATCTACTCCTCCAGGAAACTGCAACACCGAGCGAGAGAATCTGGCGTCCCGCAGCACAGCTCGGATGCCAAATGGCCAGCGGAGCAGTTACTGGGAGCTGCTTACAAAGACAACAGGCACATTAATCTGCCTGTCATTTCTGCTTTCAGTTATTCAGTGCAAGGCTGCCTATCGTGTTTTCTGGAGAGGGAGGGTAAAAACAAAGCAAACAGCATTATTTTGATTTGTTACCAGGACAGATGCTCTGCAGTGAGTACGCTCACACAGCTGGCACCAAAATAACTAGGATATGAATTACTACAGATTTCATCATTTTTATTCCCCATTTTCAAGGAAGCAAAAACTTTCACACTCATTCATCCTCTAGATTTATATGAAAACACAACAGTACCCACAGGAAGGAATCCACAGTCACCTAAGGATACGTGCCATGATTAAGAGTTTGTTAGCACAAAGAAGTTACACCAGCACAACTTGAATCCACATTTATGACTTTATAGCTGAGACTCCACACAAAACTTTACAAGACAAGTGTGGCATGTTCTCATTAGATTAATCTTTTCATAATAAACACATCAGCTAAGCTGAACCAAGCCTGGTTTAAAAGAATCCATAAGGACATACACTGAGTTTTGCATAAGCTTAGTTTATATTCACAACCTGACTTACAGCACAGCTATTTTTGAATCAACAAATTGAGCAGCAGTTTCACATGAGAGAAACTTTTCCTTAAACGTTTAATATAACTCACGACAAATTGAGCTGCTTAGCCAAAAATTATTACTTGACATGAATTCCATAATTAAAATCAAGTAATCCTTTATCACATCTTGCTGTGCAACAAAAAAACCTGTTCTCAAAGACAGCCTTTGAAATTAAGTAAGAGCATGAAAAATACAAGATGAAGCACTAAGAAAGCAAATCTTTAAAGGGTTTCTAGCAAGAGTAAAACCACCATCCACAAGCTGCAGCACAGCAAACGACGTATTTCAAACAAAGAACAAAAAAAAAAAATAGTTGCAAATGCAGATAATGCATTATTTAAGCAGCAAAACTACCTGAGGAGTTACCAGAGACAAGATACATATGCAGCATTTCAGAAACAACTAGTTCTGCAGTCGTGGTTACGTGGTCAGAGCATTTCCTGAGTGTGTGTACCCAGGGTGTGCAGCTGCCCCAGATGTCAGGACACCCTCCCTCGCACCCACTGTGATGGCATCGCTCCAACCACAAGAATGGAGCTCGAGTGGTTGCTGAGGTCACCAAAACACTGCAGTGCATTGTGCACATCTCCATTTTCCTAGAATATGGCATTTTTTTAAACCTGAATTAGTGCCTTGAGTTCCTGGCTAACAGACTGTACAGCCACGTCCCTCAGAAACTGGATCTAATTCTCCATTTTCTGGTTGCTGAACCCCCGCTGCTGGGACACCCCCACTGCCCAAACACCAAAGGGAACTTGTGCACTCACAATATGGAAAGATTAATGAACGTGTAAAATTCTGCAGGATCAGCACCTTGGTGTGTGGTCAGAGAATTGGACTATTTATTTTTGTCAAGTTTATTGAGCACCTAGAAAAATCCCATTATAAATAAAGCAGCATGCTCTTAATAAAACTTGACATGCATGGTAAGTTTTCAATTTATAAAGGGGCTTATAAACATTTTTTTTTATTTTAACTCTGTGTTTTAATTTGATTTCATACATCCATATATTTACTTCCCTTGTAGTTATTCTTAAGTCAAAAAAGCTCCTCCATTTATTTCCTAAATGCTTAAAGAACTGCAGGTTTAAAAACATGTTTTTATGTTTAGAAACCTCATACTGAAAGAACCCATTTACACTGAAAAACACCAACTTCAGGCTCCATTAATTACACTACTGCAGAAATTCTAAATGGTCACAGAAGCAATAAGCAAATACCCCATGAAACATTCCCAGACAAGCACCATTTTCCAATCTATTGAGCTCACAGTTCTGAAAGCTCAAGTGCTATTATCAGGCTATGCTCAAGCAACATTTGCAGGTTTAGTCAACAGAACTTTTGCATTTAGGAGCATCTGAAGACCTGACTTAGCTACTTAAAATTGAGGTTAGCAAGTTTAACTTTAAACTGTTACAGCTCCTTCTGTTCTAGGGGGCAAAATAAATAAATAGCTAAACAAATGCTTGTTTTAGTTACTGGAAGTGCCTAATTTGTTACTGCCAATTATTTTTAAAACTGAGTCAATTTTAAAGACAACAAAGAAAAAGTTAGTAATTCATCATTAATCTGATCCTGTAAACACCTGATTAAACCATAAATTTGAAGAAATTACTGTCTTCAACAGGAAAAAAATACTCCAATTAATGGTTCCTGCTCTACCTTACACTTCTGCTGGTACCAAGAGTTTTTAAAATCTAGTGTATATTCTCCTGGTAGTTTTGAATTCCTCTGTTTCTTATAGAAAAATACCTAGATATTTATCTACAGATTTCCAGCTCCTACCAGCACAGCTAAAAAAACATCACAAGCTATAAAAAGAGTTTCTAGCAAATCCTTAATTTGGTTTGAAGCACTTACTTTTGAAGTAAGTACTTCCACCATTTCATCTTGATTTATATTTGTAAGTCTGCTGTAGTGTGGCACTTATTAATTAAACTGATTAAGGATCTTCAGCTGTAGCATGGGCCCTCCACTCTTGCACCCATTGTTCCTAACTGCCATTAACCTCTAGGAAATGTCCTCTTTGTTGGTTATTACTGTTTAATTATACTGTATAGTTATGTCATCACATCTGTGAAATACAACCTCCCGTAACAACACAGCTGTGGAATATGATACTCCTGCCCAGCAGTAAAATCCTGGCTGCAGCAGAGAATCCACACACACCACGTTGATGGAGGAAGTGATACAAAGCTTTTCAAAAGCCCTTGATTTTGAGCAGGGCTGCTGAGACAGGAGGTAAGTACAGCCTTCAAGAGAGGTCTCAAACTCCCCCTCTTTCCTCCCTTCCCACCCCTCCTGACAAGATCCTCCATGCATTTTTTCAGGAATTACTCCTAAACTTCTAAAACTTAGAAAAGAGAAGTTCTACACAGAAATAGTAAAGTGAGAAGGAACCTCAGAAAACAGAATTTATGAGGTCATCATCTATTTTTTAACAAATAGTATGAACTACAACTGAAAGACACTTTTTCCTGGAACCTTTGCTTCCATTCATGATCTCATGATGCACAAGCAGTGACTGCAGTGGTCCAAAGAAAACAGCACTTTGCACATTTCTGCCATTCTTTACAGGGTGGGGGGGGAAAAGGGAGGACAACCACTCAAACAACTGGTTTTTAGAATATTACAAGCAACTCCTCCCCACATCACAAGAACCTCTCTCTAAAACATTGGATGGAATGATCACTAATTCTGGAAATTTAACATAAACTGTACATCCTGCTGGTACATGGAAAAGGTGTGGCTGTATCAAACACAGCAGGAGTGTTACCATAATATGCAGAAAACATTGTGTAAGGTCTTTGTACTACAACCTGTCCTCACTTTGTCCTCCTTCTGACAACATTAGCTGGCAGTAAGCACACAGTCTTCTCCACAGGAAAGAAACGGCACTTTATGTTTACTGGGGAGGGACGTGTGTGTGTGTGGAGAGGGTGACTGGGAGAGAATTGTCTGATTTTTCAAGAGTGGAGATAACAGCAGACATTTTCAAGCCTCAATCAAGACTGTGTACACCAAGCTTCTTTTTCCTGGTCTGGGTTACAAACCCTTGACTGGTCAGTAAGGAGTTGTTTACCTGATAGAAGCAAGGGGGCAAATTCCTTTAGATTGATGCAAAACATTTTCCTACTCTGGAAGTGAGAGAGGGAGGAGCACAAAGTTTATTTATGTAGCTCAAACAGCAGCCAAGCTACAAGGATGCCTTATTGTGTAGAGTTCAGAAGTGTACATTTAACTCCTCCCTTTAAAGCAATGCAGAAGGAAAGTTGCCATTCCCACTCCAGGAGTCAGGAGCAAAGGGGAGAGAAACAAGCAGGGAGGTTGCTGTTTGACATACTTTTCTGTCACAATGCTTATGATTAACCAAGTGAAGAAACAGAATGACAGAGAGGAGAGAGCTTGCACAGATACTAGAGCCAGAGGGAATGACAACACAAGTGCCCAGGGCTTCGGGTGGTCTTGTTTTACAAAGCCAGATTAATTAACCAGACACTAAAGGACATCTCTTTTAGAAAATGAAACACGTTAGAAACCAAAACGCCTCAGAGAGTGAGCAGCTAGGGAGCTATAACTAAATTACAAAGTACAAAATGAAGCAGCCTGCAGAGGAAATGAGTAATTAAAAAACCCTCCCCTGAGCGACAGGCTGGCGAGAGAGGAATAACTCCAGGACCCTGGTGCTGGAGGTAAACAGTACAGAAGCCAAAACGTGACAGATGAAAACAGATGTTCTATACAAACAACAACCCCCCAGTCTCCTGCCTTTACAGCACACTCAGAGATGGCATTAGGCACAGTCAGTTTGGAACAACCTGAGGAGATGCACACAGGAATTACATCACCCACCACTATCACGCTGCTGCCCTAGGGTGAAGCACTGCAGTCGCTGGACAGTACTCAGCAACTACAAACAGTGTTTTCAGAGGAAGAAATAGATTAACATCAACCTCATTCTTCATTCTGCAAGAGAATTTAACAGAGCACAGACGCCGGTAGCACAGAAAGCCTTCTGCACCCCTCTCCCCTTCCTTAAGGACGCAAAGACACCTTGGGCACCTGCTGTCCTGGTGAGCAGCATCACTCCCAGCCTGGCCTGACTCCTTTTATTCCACTGCTCCAGAGAGACACCAGGAACAACACTTAACTGGCCAACCCTTAAGTAAGCAATTCTGGCAAAGAGGTTTCCAACTTTTTCCGCTAGATCTTTTCCAGTGAAGACAAGCCTTGGGTGTAGCAAGTTTTAGTCCACTGAGAGTCCTTCCTTCTCCTCTTTTTGAAACCCGTAAGAGCCACCAGTTGAATGTGAATCTGTCTGCAGGCAAACATGGGGGATGAGGACCATGGGGGACACCCTGCAGCAAGGGACTCACATTCACACTTTTTCCCCAGACATGGCTCCCTCAGAGGGAGCAGCTCCAGTCCCAATGCACTTCATCCCCTTTCTCAGCCACGGACAGCAGCATGGCCAGGAAGGTGTGGACATCCCATGCGGATGATGAGAGCCTCATCAGGTAGATGTCCCTCACCACCAGCTCAGGCCCTCCACCAGGTGAGCGTTCCTCACGCACTGTGACCAACCTCAAGTGAGGGGACCTTCACTGTTCCCTAAGGCTCTCTGTGAGCAGAGGCATCCCCCATCGCTATCTCAAGCCCTCCACCTTCTTCAGAGGCAGTCCCTCACCATCCCCTCAGAGCCCTTGTGGACAGGGATACCCTTGACCTCTCTTTCCTTCATCAGCTGTGGCCCCTCACCATCACCTCAGGCCCTTCTCCTTGCACACACATCCCCTGCACGGGACACGGGCAGCTCACCGTCTGCCCCGTGGGGCGAGGGACCCCCTACCGCCCCCTCCTCGAAGGAGTCCCCTCCCCGGGACAGAGGGTCCCCGTCCGGCCCCTGGAGCCGTTCCTGCCCCGCGGAGCGGGCCCGGCCCCGCCGCCCCCGGCCCCGGCACTCACTGCGGCGGGAGCTGCAGGGCCGGGCCGCCGCGGCGCTGGAAGGCGCCGTCCACGAAGACGCCGTTCTTGCCGAGGCAGCGCAGGTAGAAGTGCGGCTCCTGGAAGCTGAGCTGCAGGTGCCGCCGCGAGATGAAGCTGGAGTGCCCCATGTTGACGTCCACCGAGCCCTGCGAGGAGTTGCGGCCTATGGTGACGGCCGGCTGCCGCATGAGGAACTCGAACTCGCGGCCCTGCAGCCGCGCCAACACCGGCC
>VXBQ01011773.1:728746-800433 GCA_013400175.1 Phainopepla nitens | reverse complement strand
CGGCGGCTCCCGGCGGTTAAACCGCTCCGTGCCGGCCCGGGGCCGCACAAACACCCCCCGAGCCGCAAATCAGTCGGCTTCGGGCTTTCTGCGGGCAGGGGCAGGTCCATGCACGGTTCTGGTCACTCACATGGGCTCGCTTCAGCGGCCTTTTGCTGCCTCTCTATGGAATCATAGAATGGTTTGATTTGGAAGGGGCTTTAAAGATCAGCCAGTTCCTGCCCCTGCCATGGGCATGGACACCTTCCACTGTCCCAGGTTGCTCCAAGCCCTGTCCAGCCTAGCCTTGGACACTTCCAGGGATCCAGGCGCAGCCACAGCTCCTCTGGGCACCCTGTGCCAGGGCCTGCCCACCCTCACAGGGAGGAATTTCTTCCCAATATTTCATATAGATATCCACTCTTCAATTTGTACCCATTACTCCTAGTCCTATCACTGCATTTCCTAACAAAGAGTCTCTCTCCAAATCACCTCATAAACAACTCCGTGTTGCTGGAGAGATGCCTCAAGCCCAAACCAAAAGCTCCTGGCTTTCTGTGGGGCAGGGGCACATCCATCCTCTGGCCTCTGGTCTCTGACATGAGCTGGGGTCAGTGGCCTTTTGCTGCCTCTCCATGGAATAATAGAATTTTGGCTTGGAAGAGATGCTAAAACTCATCTGGTCCCACAACCCTACCATGGGTAAGGACACCTTCCACTAGACCAGGCTGCTCCTAGCCCCATCCAGCCTGGCCTTGAACACTTTCTTAATAACCCTGGACTGTTTGCCGAGGCTTGCTGAAGGGGGAGATTCATCCCACATACACAAAGGTGTGAGGTTTAAAACATCTTAATGCACTTTAATGGAGTTTATATATATATATATATATATATATACACTCATATATGAATGTGTATAATCATATAGTGTTTTTATATAGCTTTATACTCATACACTTTTTATTATAAGAGACTGTGTAGGTTGTTTAGCTTGCATACAGCATTTCTTCAAATTAATTTTTATATTTATGATTATGTATTATATTTCTGTCTATATTTATATTAATGATAAAGGTCATGTTCTGTGCCACAACAGCATATATTTGACTCATGTATAGTCTGTGCTGCACAAAAGTATCCATATATACATATATCCAGATTAAACAGATAAAATATTTCTGTATAGGTGAGCTGGTGATACTTTGCAGAATCCTGAATAGTTAAGTAATCAGAAAATACAATGAATTTGGGAAATTTGAGAGAGAAAGCAGCTCTAGTTTTGTATTGCTTCAGCTTGTGTGGGGAATGTGTCAGCTCGTAGCAAGGCTGCTCAACAGCTTCGAGGAGATGGGGGAAAAAAATCCCGTAACTGGTCAAAAGTGCAGAGCAAATTTCAGTGCTGAAAACTGTAATTAAACGAGCTGGAATCGGTCCAGGACCACAAGGTTAACATCCCTCTTCCTGGAACATCTTCCTTGAGATGTTTAATGACTGCTGAGCAGTCGGGACCTGCGTTAGACATCTCACCCAAGACACCATCTTCAGTGAGTGCTCTTTGCCTCTGCAGCTCAATACCAACTGAGAGGAAGAGAGAAAAGTACCATCTAACAAAACACCAATCCCACTTCCTCTGCACCAGTGTCAGCTCTGCAGCGAGGCTCAGCTGAGCTGGGCACAGCAAGAGGTTGCAGGAGAGGAAGGAAAGGCACCCACAGAGGGGGCATGGGGAGGAAGGAGGCGGTCAGAGCTGAGGCCTGAGCTGTCTGCCTGAGCTCCTCTCCTGCCCCAAACTGCTCAGCATCAGCGAATGCTTGTGGCCAGAAAGCAAAATGTAACCATTAGGTAAAGCCAGAGCCATACACTGCCTGACAAGAGCTGGCTCAGGCTTTTACTCCATCCACCCCCAGATGAGTGTGCTGTTACCTGAACTTAAAAATGGACCCAAGCTGGTAGGCAGGTGAGTGGCAGCAAGCAGGGCGAGGCCTTCTATCAGAGCAGCCTGACCTGCCAGAAAAAAAAAAAATATTGAAAGAGAAAGCAATGCCAGAGATTTTGCTTCATGTCTAATGCTTTTCTAAAGTCCCAAATTTGACCAGGAGGACCAGGTGTGAGAGTACCAGGAATAGGGTGAGGCTGTTACTGGATGTTGTCAGTACCTGTTTCTAGGGCTGCCTGAGAAAACACACTGCAGGCAGGCTGGGTCAGTGCAGGAGCCAGCTCTCTCTGGGAAAGAGCAGGGCCCTGGTTCCAAACTCAGGAGGTGCAGGGAATCCCCATGTGGCACTGATGCAAGGCCATGAGACTGTCACTGCAGGGCTGGGTCCTGGTACTGCTCCCACATTTGATACAGGCTACAGATTTCTGCAGTTCCAGCCAGGGAATAACCTGAGGGCTGGCATATGAGGCTAGCTGTGAAGATCCTTGCCCTGCTCAAAGGCTCCCCAACTGCTCAGGACAGAGCTGGTGCAGCATTGCTGCTCCAGGGCTGTGGAACTGGTGATGTCAATGAGCATGTCCACATGTGTCATGGTCATCTGCAGCCACTAGGACACTCCAGCCACACCAGCTGATGAGGTTTTTTTTCTAAGAAGTTGTTTCCTTTTTACTTGGAAATTTCTTCTGAGTGGCATTTGCTGCTTAAGCCAGCATCACTGCTGAGATAAATCCTAGCTTCATGCACAATGTGATCAAGTGGTGTACAGAAACAGGATTCCTCTGAGCTGCCTGGTGGGTTGTGCTTAGCACCGTGTCTCAGCAGGCCGTCTGCCTGCGGCATCCTTTTCCTAAGCTTCTAACAGGGCTCTGCTCGCAGCCTCCAACACTCTGCTCGGCTCTAATCTGCCCTGCAACAGCATCAAACCAAGGGCCCTTCAGCCACGACAAGGCTCTGTGCTCCTCCCGTCAGCTAATCCTGCTTAAAGTCCAGCCGGCTGCCCTGGTGTAAATGCCTGATGTAAACACACTGAAGATTGTTTGAATTAAGTATAAGTCGTCCTGCATGGCTGGACTTCATAGTTGTTCGTTTTCCTCTGCAGGGTTTTAGATGGATGTGTCAGCAGATGTGGCCAAATTTCTTAACTCCATGAATTAAGAAAATATTCAGGTGGCCAGGAGATGCCAGACAGATTTAAAGAGCTGTAGGAAGCTGAGCAGAGTCCTTGTGCCACTTGAGGTGTGGATGTGGGGATGGCACCTTGGTCATCCCTGGCCGTCCAAACTGTCCTGCTCCAGCCAGAGCTGTGCTCAGGCACCACCACAGTGTGACACCAACACAAGCACATGCAGAAAATACAATCCCTCCTGGCACTTTGTAGAGACACCTTTAGCCATTTTGAGATGCTGCCCTGCCTCACCTCTCTGTGCAACAAGACAACCTGAACTGCGAGGAGAAATCAAACATTCAAACAAAGCAGCTGTGAAATCAGAAAATAGCTCGGATGGAGTCAGGGTTACTCAGAGAGTGGTGTGAAACTCAACTGTCCTTTGTCAAATATTTGTTTGGCTGTGTGTCATCGCTGACTGTCTCAATACAGCAAGAATCTGTTTCATGCTATCAGTTGTGGGCAAATGAATGTAATGGGTTGTTATGGTCGCCCAGATACCACTGCATTGGGCAAACACAAATCCTGCAAAAACAATGATAAAAGGGCACGTTTCTGCTTTTATCTGCTGGATGGCGTCTGCTTAGAAACACTGAGTTTCTAGAAGTGAAATGCTGCATTTCTATAGCATTCATATGGCTGTTGCTCACTGTTCTGATGCGTGAGACTCAATACATATTTATCAAGCCCCAATTCAGCAAGGAATCTGCCCGGCTTCAGCACTGCAGGAAATGTGTTCTACCCCCAGACCAAAGCATCATTGAAAAGCAGCTTCAAGAGAAAGGAATGATGAGAGCTGCACACTGGGCGTGAGCCACTTGACGTATTTACCCAGCAGCCAGACAACACATTGATGCTCACAATGAAAGGCAGCCTAATGTGTGCAGCCCTGACCTGGGAAGGAGGAGGAGAAGAGTGAAGGAAAGCAATTACTCTAAGGAAAAGAGAGTCTGCTGTCTCTGTGCCAGCCCAGTCCAGCATTTCTCCTGAGCACGGTGCCAGTCTCATGGGGTTAATGGCGATAAGGCTTCCACTTATGTAAGTGTGCATCATTAGCAAGCAGAGACTTCAGCACCTGCATTGCACAGACCCTTTGATAAAATACAAAAGAAGAGGGCAGTGTTCCCTTAAATTCCTGCCCATCTCACCGCAACACTTTTTCCTTTCCCTTCCCTCAGCCATCAAGTAGGTTTTAAACGGTGTTGTGGTTTTTGTCCAAACTGATTTGAAGCAGTGTAAGTGATGAGCAATGTGCCCTGGATCTGTGGAGCTACTTTCCCCAGCACACCTGCGCTCGGGTGCAGCCTCACTTCTCTCTCCAGCTGGGTGGGTTTTAATTCTGCTTTGTGTCTCAGGGAAATCACTGTGATGTGACACAGGAACAAAAAGGGTTTTGCACTTATATATGTCTGGTAGGGTTTTCTTCTTAACCAAGCAGCTGCCAGAAGTTAAATAAAATGCATTGTTTTGAAGTATATTCAGGCACATCAGTATCTGTCTGACACATACACACACACACACATTTGCGTGGTATCTAACTCAGCCTCCCATGGGATTTCTACCTGTTTTCTCAACTCTGTTGCAGCATCTGTGCTTTTAACTTGATCCCTATGTCTCTCAGTTATGACCCTTGTGCCTGATCTGGGACAACTATATAAATATCCCTGCCTGCCAAAACTGCATCCATGGCAAGGCTGTCTGACTGGTAGGACACATGCGAGGCTCACAGTGGCATTGAGGATGTGAGCTGGCATTGAAGGTTTGGGGAGGACAGCAGCACCCTAATCCCATCTGTGACACCCATAAATACCTTCCCTCAGTCAGAACAACTTTACAGATCTTTCACAGTGACTCTGAGCCAGGTTCTAATCCAAATGGGCTGATAAGAAAGGGTTGGCCTGTGGAGGAGGTGATCCACTGATAGAGGCATTCTTTCTTCTTCAGAAGGCTGAAGAAAACAACACCAGTGAGTCAGAAATATGGTGGGAGCACTCACAGTCCTGAAAGCTCACAAAGGATACAAACCCTCCATTTTCTCCCCTAGTGCCAATAGGTGGCTAAGCTGAAGGGAGCAGGATCAGAGAGAGAAAAAGGCAGGCATACACTGGGATCTAGAGCAAGGGGGCACTGCTTAAACCCTGCTTGTCAGGGCTGCCTCCTGCAAGGTGCTGCATGCCCTGAGCTGGGTGCTGAGCAGCAGCCCTGCTGCCTGCAGAGCTAGGGCTAAATGAGATGCTGTGTCTGTTAGCTCCCTCCCAAGAGCAGCACAGCCTGCAGAGACTGTGCTTTCTATAGTAATGAATTTTTTTCATTTTTAAATCAGCTGTGATCCTGTTTACTGTAAACTCCAGCATGCTCAAAATGTTTCTATCACAGTTTATTTAGGCTTCAGAGAGATTTGCTTTGAGTCACACTTATCAAGAATATATTTTCACAGCAAGCTCTCTGAAATACAGTGAGGACCTGGGAACATCTGATGCCCAGACTCTGCCATTCCCTAAGATTTTATATGATTTGCTCATTCCCCTTGCAGAAATGCTGTCACTTTTATAGAATCCAAGCCTGTCTGATGCATGATACCTCTCTTTGAAAGGTCTTGAACAAGACTATTTGTTGTCAAGATACTTTTACAAAAGCAATACCATTTCATGGGCTGTAGTTAAAATAATTCATACAATTTACACTGCTCTGTGTGCTTTGAGCTTTAAACCTGCTTAGCTAACTTAACTTTCATTTTGGCTTGAAACTTGGACTGGGGTGAAATGCATAACATAAGCCAGATCTGAATTATTTGCTTTAATTCTTTCTGAATTATCTCATTTTCTCACTATCCAAAGATGTGAACAGAGGAAAAGAAAACAAACAACCACACACTTTTCAACAGCTGAAAACAACTGAACCAGTAAGTATAAAATCTGATACCAAACACAAAGCATTTCAGCCCAAAAGGAATATGACTTTGGACTTTTATGAGCCACTGCAGCATATAGTGCCTGTCACTGCTGAAAACAAGCTCCATGCATTGTCTTGAGGGCTGGAAGCAGCTGATCTTAAATATCCTGCTTTACAACCTGCCTGAGAAGCAAGAGGAGACAGAAAAGCTACAAAACTTGCCCTGTATTTTTATAAAACATTTAAACAAAAGGCACAGGATGTGTGTGTTTACTGTCCCAAATCCTAGATCCACACCTGTGGTGATGTATCTATTGTGAGGTGCAGCCAGTGTAACCTGCTGTCAGAACCACAGCGGTCATGCCTGATTCCAGCATCCTTCCCCTATTTTCACAGGCATAAACCACACAGGGAAGGGCAGGGCAGGGCAGGGCAGCCTGGGATCAGTTCCAAAGCCAGCATGTTGTGTGTGGAAATGGCCTCTTTGCTACCTCACCTCGATGCCACGACCCAGCAGCCTGGACTCTGCACTATCCCAGCCTCTGGAAATGGCTGCATGCAGGTGCTTCTTCAAGAAATCCCCCCGCTAAAATAAACAGCCTCTCTTTCTCTTTTAATTAGCTATCACCTATTAACTTGTTTGATACCAAAAATTTCCCTTCCAAGTACAGAAAAAAAATACACCAAGCCATGCCAGGAAAATAAGGAAAATATCTGGATCCAGCCTTTCTGCCCCTGTTCAGGGCTCCCTGCCTGGAGCATCCCAGGGATGCAAGTACACCATGAACACTCTTTTGGATGGATTAGAAGGAAAGGAATAATGATGTGGTAGCTGGTGTTCATGTGGCTCTGTTTTTTCTCAAGTAAGAGACAGAGGACAGCACAGAGGGGAGCAGTCCAGTGCCCAGACATGGACACAACCAAGGTGTCCAGAGATCCATGTGGGAACAGCCCTGGACTTCAGCCTCTGTGGAGCATCCTAGCAGGGGAAATTGGAGTTGCTGTGATCTGTTCTTAACTTCGGCTGTCAACATGGTTTATCCTTAAAGTAGGGACTAGCAAAGGCACTTGTAAACCATAATTGCTTTCAGTGGGACCTGAGCATCTTTTGGGATCACTGGAGCCTCTCAGTAGGGAGCAGATGCTGCAGAAGAGACTCTCCTAAAATATCCTGTTGTTCTGCAGACACCTCTAAAGCACTGAGCAAACCCAACTTCTGTTTATAGTTCCAGCACTAATGATGGTTCCCAGTAAAATCCTGGATTAAGTGTGAAACTCTACTTTTCCCATTCTGTGCTCCCTTTTCTGATTGGTTGCATACATTAGGTGTGTTAGTGCCTTGAGGACGTTTGATGTAAGTGCTGGGAAACACTGGATTTACAACCATCAGGCATCACTTTCAGGGCCCACTGTCACCTTTAGAAAAACATCTGCTATAAACAGTTTTACTTACTCACATTACTAATAATACCATAATGTATTAAAAGTGAAAGGATTTTAAAAATCCGATTTACTTGTCCTTTAGCTTGGCCAATGAAAAGACTCAGTGTCTCACTTCAGTTTGGAGCACTTTTCACTCACCAGTTCCCTCATGCTGATGAATGTGCTTTACAGGAAGGAGAGGTCATTTTTACCTGCTTAGAAACCCCAGCTGTGCACCCTGGAAATTGAAAAAATGAAAACCTCTCCAAAAAAGGAGAGAGAAATAGGAAGGCATGAAAACATGTCTATTGATTTTCTTCTTATAAATACATGTTTTACAGAAATGAAACTGTTGCTGAATTTGACTGAGGGTCATTCTTCATCAACAAAATAATAATCATGTGAGAACTTAGTGGTTGAATCGAATTCAATTTCTGTTAACAGGAGATCACTATTATGGAGTAGTCTTTGATGAGATTAAGGATGTTATTTTACTTTTTCAAGGTAGGATTTAAAACCTCTAACCATTAAAAGTAACTTATAGAAAGTTTGGGTTATGGGCAAAGTTTTCATTAGCCAAACTGAAAGATAAAAATAGGAACTTTGTAGACTTCAGAAGTGTTGACTCTAACACTGACTCTAACCCCAAGGGCTCGTTATGCTGAGTTATGTGCTCGCTTTGGGCTAGAAAGGGAGAAACCAAAAGAAAGTGATTTGAAACAGATTTATGGATTTTTGTACCTTTACTTTCTGTATAGCTCAGAGTGGAAATTGGGTGGATGCCAGTGGGTCTTCACTCCCTCCAGGTTCTCCTGGGCATCCTGGAGCCCCCGGTGCCTTCAGCCCCTTCAATTCTCAGCATCACTCACCCTGGGGCACAATCCCTGGCAATGGAGGCACCCAACTTTAGGGCAGTACCACTGCTGCTTGTACTGAATCCTTTCTGCCCCATTCACCCTGAAGTTGTTTCTCCTGATCATTTCTTCCCATCAGAGGATTGCTCAGAAGCCTGCAGAAGGCACACTGGCTGCCAGCATCCCTTCTCTTTGGGATGTACCTGGTTGGAGCCTGGGCACAGCCACAGATGCCAGTTTGTTCTGCCCATGGCACAGGGACCACCCCTGGCAGCACTGGCTCCCAGTTCCAATGTCAGACCTTATTGTTAAGTGCCCAGCATGAGAATTTGGGATTTTATTCTTCTCCTCCTTGCATCCTGGTGATAAATTGGAGTGATACTGTCTCAGGCTTCCTCTGTGCTTCTCTTGGAGCTTCTATCTAAAATTCAGCATTAGCCAAATGTGCCTCTGGAATAAGGCCTCATAAAATATTGTTAGGATTGCTAGGCAACCCAGAGGCACGTTGGGAGCTGAAAGGAGCCTTAAGTGGGCGTAGCGAGCCTGTGCTGGAGTCTCAGATGAAAAAGAGAGGGTATTCTTTGTGTCTCCATGCTGGCAACACTTTGCCTTTGATTTTCTTTTGGAAAGAGGTTGAGATACACTGCTTCCAAATGCACAGAGGTACATATCTGTGTAATTGTTGCTGTGGCGGCCTCTAACCTCAGATTAATCAGCTGGATGAGAAATGCACCTATCCAGGGCTTTTCAATAGCAATAAAAGTAAAATGAAGTTTTTATGGCCATGAAAATACCCATATTCCAGCTGCTTGCATCTTCCAAGGGCTCATTTTGTGAGAAAGAGAGGCCATGCTCAATAAGAACTTGTTTTATGAGGCCACTGAGGCGTTACCTCAACCCCTGCGCACGCTGCAGTGGTGCTTAATGCAAACCGACTCTGGAAGGAAGGGAAACAAATAAGCACACAATTCATTGGCAGGGTCTAGCACAAGTAATCGGCTATTTGCGGATACACACAGGAATTAAAGGAAAATTGAACTAGGCTTGCAAGAACTTTGGGAGGAATTACTGGAGGTGTAAATAGCTGGGGGTTACTGGTGGTTTTGTTAGCTAGGAGGCTAAAGGGAGTTTCTGGCTTAGCCCTTCCTGCCTTCACCTCGAGAGCAGGAGATGCTCCTCCCAGAATCCATATCTCATCTCTCCAGGAACACCTTGGCTTGCCCAAAGGCCCTGAGCCAAGCAGGTTTCAGTCCTTCCCTGGGCAAGTCTGCTTTGCTTCCACCCCAAGCCAAACCTCCAGCAGGCAGCACCATGCTGCACTTTCCTTAGAGGAAGCCCTGGAAAAACACACACACACACTTTGCCAGCACACACAGCACCCAGGTGCTGAAACTGTCAGGCTTTTGCTCCTTCCATCCAGCACTGCCAAAGGCAGATCCTGGTGAAAGGTCCTGCAGGAGGTGGATGTGCCTCTGCTGAGCACAGCTGTCTGTGGCAGAGGACAGCCTTCCAGCCACGCTGAGCGTGCAATTTGTTTCCTAGGGCTTGATTTAGCACATCATTTTCTGTTAAAACAGCCAGTGGCCAAGCTGGCTAGCACATCCATCTGCTCACAGTCTGTCTGGCTCCTCCACGGGAAGGGCTGCTCCCACTAAATCCTTTCCAGAGGTTACAAGCGGCTCACCCTCCATCCCCAGAGCTCTTGGGTGACTGAAATCTCTCATTCAGGCACTAACAAATCCCACCCTGCTTTCCTCCTGTGCTGACACAGGGCTTTGTCTGCTCTGTTACTGGTGCAACACATTTCATCAGCACAAATGGAGGCACTGAAAATCAGTGCTGAGAGCAGGAGGTGATGGTTTTTGCTCACCCTTCGTCAATGAAAACATTCCTCAAGCATCCAACACACCTAGATATTCCATTCTATACAAAAAGGGACTGTTACAAGACAGATATGCATTTCCCAAGACTGTTAACAAATCTTCCCATGAGGCTGTTGGTGGGATAAGGCATCATGGACGGTATTTAAAAGATGTGTAGATGTGTGACTTAGAGATGTGGTTCAGTGGTGAGCCTGGCAGTGCTGGATTAATGATTGAGCTCGATGATCCTAAAGGTCTCTTTCAACCTAAATAATTCTACAGTTCTATGACCCTTTCTGTTGGAAGCTGCTCTTGATCTTGGAAAACAGAGAACTGATGAGAACAAACCTCAGATTTCCACAGTATTACAAGGTTTCTTAGATAACTACAGGTGGTATAGATATAACTACACCCTTTATTTCTCATGTCCATTTCTAGCAAGATTTAGGTCAGGAAAGAAGTCTGTGAGGTGTTTATTCATTCCTGGCAGTGAACTGGGCGATTTTTTTGCTCTGTTAACATTGCAGGTCTCATGATACATATTTCAATACCAAATGGCCCAGGCCAGAGCACTTGGCACTGCCACACTTGCCCCTCCAGCCACAGGATGCTGGTGAGTCACGAGGAGCACAGTGGGATTTCACCTGTGATCTCCTTTCCTTCCCCAGTCTCACAGGTCAGTTTTGGAGGCACATAAAATTGGGCCAAACCTGGACTTTCTCTCAGTTTTCTCAGCAAAACTCCCTCTTCACAGTGAGCCAGAGATGGGCTGGTCCTCAACATTATTCTAGCAGTTTTTTCAATAAAAAAGGTGGCAGCTGGAAGTCTAAGAAGGATGGGAGCCAGGCACCTTAAGAAATGATAATTGCAGACTTGGAGCAGTGCTAAGAGTTAACAGAGAGATGTTTAATCCAATTCTAAGGTTCTATTTTAGGATCCTTTTAACTTTCAAAATCAAAAAAAAAAGGGAAGAGGGGAGGGGAAGGAAAAAATAATCTCCATCACAGTGCAATTTCTTAAGCTTGTTCACAGCCCAAAGGTGAATTTTTGTTCATGTGAGGAGTCTGAAGAAAATCCATTCAACTGTTTCAGAGGTTTCAGAGCATGAAAGCAACATCTGGTTCAAAAAATCAAAAATAAAGAGAAATTCCCTTTGCTAATCAGAGTCAAAATGGGTTTTGGTTTCACACCTCTGATTTGGTGTATCTTGAGCTGTCCCCTGGAGAAAGGTGGCCATTTCTGCATTGATTTTGAGGGGATGAAATTGTGTTGCAAACCCCACAAAAAATTACAGTTAGCCAGACAGGAGGGCAGGTGATACTCGCACCTCCACTCCCATCCATTCCAACACAGCATGGGCCATGGCCACTAAATTGCCAATTTAATTCACTGCACGAAGCTCTCCCACAGCCTGCTGCCTCCTTTGGGGTTTTTTTTTGGGTCGTGGTGTGATTTTTGGAGCGTGGTTTGCTGTGCTCTGCGCTGTGCTATAGATGGCACTGCAGGATGGAAATTGCAGCCTCTTTGCTCTGGAATAACAACCCTGGGCTGTGGTGGCTCCTGCAGCTTGTCCCGGTGGAGGAAACCAGCTCAGATCGCTAATTTCTGCAGCTCTGCCTGCAAATTTCACTCCGATTTTTGCCTGGTTATTAATAAGAACACGAATATGACCCCCAGAATACAGAGCAAGCATGACAAGGAGGCTCTCTGTAAATTAAAAAATCACACAAATACTAAAAAATCCACTGGCAAATTAAGCCATCCTGTTGCAACACAGGAATATTTTGCATTTCAAAGGAGGCAGGCAGTTGATTTTTCTGTACATCACATCTATGATAAGACTCTGCCTGGACTGAAGTTCTGCTGCTCTAAATGAAAACACAAACTCTCTCATCGTCCCATCGGTATTTATAAGGACACTAAAATCTGCCCAAATCTAACCATGTGCAGCAAATTTTTCTGCTCTCTTTGTAGAGTTCCCTGGAGTTCTGGGACTAAAAGTGAGAAAATAAGCAAAATCCAACTCAGGTCTGCAGTAGGAGACACAATGCTGGCAGGAATAGGGATGCTACAGAAGAGATCAGGATGGGAAGTGAAGAATATCATAAGCAATTACAGCAAAATGCTTTTGGAAAATCCCTCCAGGTACTCAGGTGCATCTGTTGATGCTTAAACACCTTCAGAAATCTGGCCACCAGCCTGCTGCTCCAGATGTTAAAAAAACCTCCAGCAATCAGAGAAGAGTAAAAGGTGTAAGAAAGACAAAGTCCTTTTGCCATTGGCAAAATGAAAGAAAAACGCAGCTATTTTAAGGATTTGTGTGGAGAAAACTGCAGACAATAAATACCAGAAGTTGTCCTTGTCTTCCTTTGCAAAATGATGCTGGAGGAGGATTAGGTACCTGCAGAACTTTGTTGTTTCATTCCAATGAACTGTCCAAGAGCTCCCTGTGCCATCCTAGGACTGGGTGGATGAACCACTGTAGCTCTCTCTGACAAGGAGCTGTGCAGAATTTCTCTCTTACAGGAGTATAATATGCTCTTACCCATCAAGAGGATTCAAATGACAAGAATGAAGGGCAGTAGGCAACCTCATGGTTTGAGATTCTGATGAAATGATGTCCTGGTACATCCATCAGACTGTTCTGCTGTCAAGAGAACTCCCAACTCTGGAAGATGAGTGTGTTTTTCTTTTACAGTGTTGGGAAAAAAAAAAGCAGGAAAAGAAGAAAAGCAGCTGTCCTCAAGTCAAACTACTACACAGATGTAACTCTGAGGTGAGACGCAGCCGGATACATGAGATGAGGGCACGAAAGCACCCAGCTCTGTCTGAAGGCACGGGATGGGGTGAAGCCTGCACTGTGTGCAAGCAGAGCTGGGACTCTGCAGAGCACAGCAGGAAAGACAAGACGAAAGACTGAGGGAAGATTCATTCCTTGCCAGCAGCATATGTAGCCTTTGTGTGCCAATCCCTGTGCATTCATCTCGGAGAAGCAGATGCAGACGTGAGTGAGAGGGAGCAAAGTGTAAATCTGAGCCTGCATGGCAGGAAGGACCATGGTGAAGATATTTGCTAAGCACAGAGCTGGGGGGATGCAGGGATGCAGATGCTGATGTTGCCCGGGCAACACTCACTTTTGCAAGGCGCCCCTTTGTCTCTCCTGATTTTTAAGTGTTGTTCTCACTCTAAAATGCAGATTCTCCAAGCTGTTAATAAGACTTATTATCTCCTAATGCTCTTCCCGTTTCTTTTCAGAGGCTGCTCGCAGCAGCACTGCTTGTGACTGAGTAATACAGGAAATTAGGAGCAGCTCCACAGCTGTGGCCACACAGGATGGGAGAGGAGATCTCTGGGGAGAGGCAGAAGCAAGAATTGGTGCTAGGGTGGTGGGTGCAAGATACCCTGAGCTGCATTTCCCACCCCACTGAGCAAATTGTGGCTGTGGAGCCAGCAGGACTTAGGGGAAGGATGAGCCTTGAGTTTATCCTTCATAAAGTCTTTCTTCCAACTTTCAGAGCCCTGATAAAGTTTCACGTGGTGTCGCTGTTATTGCTCTGTGCTGACTGCAAAGTTTCATGCCCAGAGCACAAGATTTAATGCTGCACTACCCCCAGCCCACATTTGTGTGCAGTGGACAGCATTTGCTCCCTCCAGAGTGCTTTCAAAACTCAGGGCTGACATCTGCCAGGAAGCACTGGGGACAGTCAGTGTTTTCCCTCTGTGTCTCATTCCCCAGGACATTGTACCCTGGTTGCACTAATACTGCGATGCTGATCCCATTATTATGGAGCAAAATTGCCAAGCACTGGAAAGAGCAAAACAAAAACTGGTGGAGTGGTAAACTTGAAGAGAGGTGGAAATAATATCTGCTCTGGATGGGAGCCTGGATTTGCTAACTGGACATGGCTAAGGTCAGTAAGGTAGAGCAAGGAGAGCAAGACATTGTGAGGGGGATGAAACTACACTTCCTGACGAAGGGGCAGGCAGGAGATTCACGGGATAAATTGTGTCTCTGCACCTTCCAACCAGAAAGCAGGACTCAAACACAGTGAGAGAGGAATCAGAGCAAGCAAGAAACCTCATCTCCAAGTGTGGAGGTGTCACAGGAAGAAGTGGGGCAGCTGGAGAGGGGTATTTGCATTTGGAGTGGGGACAGACGAAAGCAGAGCAAAGGCAGGAGCTTTGCTGCCTTGTGAAAAACCCCCAGATTTCTTCTTCACCCCAGCCTGGGTGGCTGCCATGACCCCATAAGTGCAACAGCCCCTCCAGGCAACGTGACCTGTCCTGTGTGGGGGACAGAGCTGGCAGCAGCCAACTTGTTTTCATTGTTACGTAGCATTTGGTCGCCCTATTTTGCTGCTTTCTCTTTGATGCAATGAGCCTGTGGGGAATAAAGCTCAGTGGGAGATTGCTTACGTGGTTTCTAACCCATTAGTTTCTTTTATTGGCTGTTGCCTCAATAAAAAAAAAAGAAAAAGAAGAAGAAGAAGAAAATCAAGGAAAAGTAGTTCAAGGTGTGAAAAATTCACGTGGCAGAAAAACACATAAAAAGTTACCGGTTCTGTCCCCCTTGGCTCCAACCTCAATCTTATCACCATGCTGTGCATTTATCCTTCTATTATTACATATAATGACAGGGAAATTCTAGCAAGTTCTATGCAAAAAGCCAGCCTGCTTCTGTCCCCTCCACAACGAGAAAATGTCCTGGCTTGAGCTCACATCATTGGCATCTGATTTCAGCCTAGCAGGGTGTTTCAATACCAATAAACATCTTGTTTTCATGTGAAGAGCTGCTTCAGCTACATTCTTTCCCATCTTTTGTGAGCATCAAAGGCTCCATGTAAAACTTTTTATTGATCACATAAATAGCAGCTCTGCTTCCCTACAGGCCCCGTCTCCACAAAGTGTTTTGATATCTGGAGAATGAAAGATTCAATAGAAAACCGATTCCCTTGGCTTCCTGGGACTCTGAACACAGGGCTGCTGGTTTCTGCTCTCCTTGGCAGAGCAGGGTCTGGGGAGGAGAGTGAAGGAGCAGGGAGGGAAAGATTTGGCTTGTTCTGTTCTGACTATGTTTGAGGCAGTTTATACACAGGCACTTTGTCTGCAACAAAGGCAGAAGTAAAGCCGCTGTGCAAAGAGCTGAGAGCGATCATTAAAGATTTAATTGGTCTGAAGCTTCCTGAAATACTAAGGAGAGACTTAAACCACACAACTTGGAGCAGGAAGCCTCCCAGGCTGGAAAGCATGGGTGGCTTTGCTGCCTGGGGATGCTGGTATGGTGTGGTGGGCAGTCACTTGCCCTGCTGCCATGCTAAGTAATTCCCCAGGGATGGGATGTCTTGGCCCGACCAGGGCATCCCAGGGCAGTGAGGAGCAGCTCCTTCACATCCCTGGAGAAGCTGTCTCATGTCTCACAAGCAGAGACTGAGACCTCTCCCTGCATTCCTGCAAGGCACTGCTGAGATACAGCAAAGGACTGCCCCAAAATCCAAAACCCAGACGGGATCCTTCCCATCCGTGTCCTGGCTGTCAGAGACATTGCACCATCACCTTTTGTGCAAATGAAATACAAAACCTCTTCAGCTGCAGCCATGCAGAGCTCACGGGGAAGAAGATTAATGGGAGCTACCAGAGAGCCTCATCAGTCCTTGTTCAGGAATCAGAAATCCCAATCGAAGGCTGCCGTGACGCATGGCTGTGTGCTGGCACAAATTCGACCTCGTTTAGATAACGAAGGGCACATCCTGTTCAGAGCTGCCTCAGAAATACCTTCGTGACTGTGTGTTTATCACACCAGCCTTAAGACTTGTGACTTGGCTGACCTTGTTGTTTGCAGGTGGCAGAGTGTGACAGCCCCACAGCCAGCTGGGCTGTGATAGTGGCTTCTGGAAGAGGCAGTGAGTGCCTGAAGCCCTCTGTGCCTGGAAGGGCCCAGCCCAGCCCAGCAGCCTGGGGCTGAGCCACCAGAGGATGCCCTTGGCAGGGAAAAAGGCTCCTCTCAGATGCTGCACTCTCGATTAATTTGGATAGTAATTACTGGGGATCCGCATGCCTTGGGGGAAGGGAGGGTTTGAGGTGTCTGTGCTCACCTCTTGGGGCCAAAGAACAGACTTATCTCTAACTCCTGGGGTCCTACCAGGTCCTCTGTGGTGACCCTCTATTAAACTCTCCTTGTCCATGGAAAAGAAGATACTGAAGTATTTGCAGGCTGGAATTGGGTGGTCGAACTCTAATATCCATTTCACCTCAAGTACCTAATCCTGAGTACTCAGAAAACCACTCCTCAAAGCCTTACCAACAAGAGGGGACAATGTGAGTTATGGGGTTTTTGGTTTGCTTTGCAAGTAGGAATTTTTGTGATCTTCCGTAGTTTTTCTTACAGGGAAAATCTGCTTGCAAGCTCAAAGGTGAAGCTTGTTCCCACACCAATGTCTCCCCTCCTCTGCTTCTCATACAACTTTATTTGTAGGTTGGTGATAATGAGAATTTCCCTGCTACTGATTTTTCTTAAAAGCATATATAACTTTGAAACACTGTAGATATTGCATGGACTTTGGAACTAGATAAGAAGGGGTAATCACATTCACAGTATCTCTAGCCCTTTAATTAATCTGGACAGCAAACTCTACCTGTATTCCTAGAGCACACTGACTACTTCTCCTGAATATTCTTATTTTCTCTGCAAATGTGGAGATACTGGATGTAATTCAGCACCCCACAGGGATCTAACTTCTGACACTATTTTTATAAGAGAAAATTGTCATGGCCCTCCTTGTTTGAGACTGATTGCTGCACAGCTCTGTGGAATGGGTTGGAAAACAGAGAAATACAGGCTTGACTTCTGCTAAAATAGTGAACAGACTTCCTTTCTCAGAACAACCTTAAGATGGAGCAAAACTGACAAGCTGTACGAATGTACTGCAGAGGGAAAATAATAGAGATCAGAAGATGAGAGGGTTATGGCCCACCTTCCCAGAGACCTGATTGTGGAAGAATTGTCCCTGCACATTTGTTTTGGAGTTTGCAAAAGACTTTGGGACCCCAATTCCCCCCATCATCTCCTGGGAATGGCTGCTGGAGGGGGAGGTGCTGGAGCCAAGGCAGTGCCCTGAGCTCTGGTCTGCAGAGCCCACGCTGCCTCTCTCCTCACTCACCCTTTGCTCCGGTGAAATCAATGGATTAAATGAGCACAAATGAGGCTGGAGCTGGCTTCTTGTGCTGGGGTGAGGCAGTGAGGAAGCTGGCCCCGATACATCCATCTGAAGCCTTGTATTGAATCGCTGCTGACAGCTCCAATAATGATAATAGATGTGGCCAAAGCTGCCTCCTATTTGGAGGAGGCCAGGTTCCTCCTCGCTGCGCTCAGGCAGGCTCACCACACTGCCAGCTCTCATCTCCTGGGCATTCTGAGAGGTCCAAAGGCAAACCCTGCTCCTCACACTGCCAAAGGCCAGAAGGATGACAGACTATATCCTGGCTACCCCACACAGTCAGTCCAAGTCCTTACTGGGGTCTTTGCAGGAATCCTTCTGGGCTCAGAGCCTCGCTAGTACCCCAGGATTCACCTTTAATTTAATCTAAAATTTCCCTGGCTTGGCCTAACATGAGAAATGGTACCAGTGGGACGCCATAAACACATCCCACAAAGCTCTTCTCCAAGCAGAGGCTGCTGCTGCAGATCCAGCCAGCTCCCAGCCCACAAAGCCAAGGACAAGTGCCAAGGACGCTGAGAGGATCCGGGGACAAGGTATGGACATGGCTATTTCTGGACTTGCAAAGCCAGGCTAAGCTAACCCAAAGCTCAGTGACACAAAGTCAAGCTACATCAACATGAAAAGCCTCAAGAAATAAATAAAAAATCACTCAAAAAACTTCAAGCATCTGGACTTCATTATGGCATTATCCATGCACACACGCTGAAAATCCCTTTGGACACTTTCCCCCTGCAGCCAGCCATGCTGAGTTAGCCCTGCTCAAGCCCTGCAGTGAGGTTTAGCAAGGCTCAGGTTTTATCCCATATCCCAACTCCTGCTGAGCTGGGGTTGTGTCACTAAACAAGTCGGGTCAGGTAGTGATAGAGTAGCTCAGGGATGTTTATAAAATAAAGGGAGATGAACCCTGAAGCAGAGGGCATGCCAAGTGTTTGGGGAGCTAAGTCAGCAGGGAATAAATTGGGCTGCCTGCAGTAAGTAATGCTTCAGGGAGGAATAAAGCAGGGAAGCAGCTGGGACAGGTGCCTGTCCCTGCACGGGGTCCCCAGCATGTCCTGCTTCCCTGTGTTTGTGCTGTGACAGGAAGCTCACCCAAGCAGCCTCAGGTTTTATGGTGTGTACATATTATTAGTGCTTCATGAGTAAATAATGTCATATTTCATTGTTTATTGCTGAAAATGCACAGGAAAAGGCTAAAGCCTGAAAAACATAGGAAAATAATTTATGTGGGAGGAATGAATTTCCCATCATGTCAAACCTTTGCCAGAATTTATCATGGTGCCCTTCAGTTTGGGTCTCTGTCCAACATTTTAAAGGTCTGCCTTTGTTATACACAAAGGCATGGGGAAGCTGAAGGTTATTGGGAAGAGTGGGAATTGCTGCTGGTTTTGGAGAAGGAGAGAGGAAAGCATAATGTGAAGGCTCCAAAAAGCCTTCCCCCACTTAACATGGAAAATAAGGAGCAGTGACCACCAAGAACCATCCTGGTGAAGGGATGAAACGGCAGGAGGTTCAGCAGTGGCTCTTCTTGAAATGCATAAACCGGGATGGAGATGGATAAGGGCCACTGGCCAAACTGTTGGTAGGGATCAATATCTTAATTAATATCTGATTCCCACTCTCCACTCAGCACTGGTAACTCAGGTCACAGATGTAAGGATTTCTTGGGTGTAAAAGGATTGCAGGGTGAGGCCACGAAACTTCAGAGAAAGGTTTTGAAGCTGCTTTCCCTACTGCTGCTTTTTCCTTGAGAACCTGCCACGCTGCTGGGCAGGAGCATCAGCTTAAGGGAATAATTTTGTTTTAAAGCTACTATTTCTGTCCCTGCCATTTATATGTGTCTTGTCAGATTTGCACCTGAATCCATCTCCGAGGTGTCGGTACCAAGCAGCGTGGAACCACAGCTGGAGCGCTCTGGTGAGCACACGCCAAACTAGTCTCCAAAATAAACTTCTCCCTCAATCAAAGGAGCAGCTGGAACAGCCTGCTGTGGAAATAAGCACCCAAAAGATTTGGGGCTTTGGGGCTGGAGATGCTCCCACCAGCCAAGCCAAGCATTTCTGTGTACAGGCAAGGTGCCTCCTGCCAGGGATGCGGAGCTGGTGCGGACAAGTCAGAAGCCAGAGGGGCACAAAATGGCATCAAAGCACAGAAAGACCAAATAAAAGTCTCCTGCTCTAGAAAAACCAGATGCCCAGTTTCTTGGGACTGGTGGACATTTTTCTGGTGGGCCTCATCCTCTCCTGTGTTTCTATTAGGGATTTCCAGGCTTGGTGAGGCAAGCATCACCACACCATCTAGTGAGAGCTTAAACATTCAACCAGGGAAACTGCGTGGGCAAATCAGGCTGAGAGAAAGGTTTTTACACCCAGACCTGAGATCAGAACTTGTGATGTCCCAAAGGACTATTTTCTGTGAGCCTCTGAGTTCAGATAAGCCAAGAACCGTTTGACCCAGGTCCCTGCTACTGAGTGCTTTAAACTCCTTTGACCCCCTCAGAATCATTTCCAATCTGAAAGAATAATGATTCAACTTTTTTCTTTCTGTTTTTTTTAACAGACTATCTTAACACAAATACAAAAGGACCTATCACAGAGTGATTCAAACAAGCCTGTGCTTTGCCCATGTAAGATGATTTTAGGGACTGGCTTTTAAAATAAAAAAAAACAACAAACACACAAACAAACACACCCCAAAAAGCCAACCTGACTCTAGGCCGAAACTTTAGACCCTGAGAAACTTCTGTTTAGAAAACTAAAGAGAAAAAGAATATATCAGGACTGACATCTGATATGAAAATAATGCCAAGATAATCCTTTTCAAAAACTTTACAGGTTGCTGGGAGCGGATCAGGTAGCTGATGGAAGGAGGGGCAATTTGGAAACACACCTCTTTAGGTGAAAAGCATTCATCCCCAGCCACCTCTGTTATCACACAGAGCCCTTTCCATGAACCTCCAGGTGTGACATCCCTGACGTGGAACACTCAGGCACATCTTTGTCAGGAGAGCTGCCACATCTATCCCAGCCACCAAAGAGCAGCTGCCCCATGTCAAATGATGGAGACAAGTGATCTGTGGTCTGAAAGCACACTGAGAAAGGATTCTGGCTTCATTTATGGCAAATACTGGAGGCTCACGGTCCTTACTAACTGTGTAACTCCAACCACAATGGAGCTGAACCTAATGAGCTAATGGGAGCAGGTCACCCTGTGGGCGGCTGCAGCGGGGCAGGGACACCGGCTGGAGACATGACGTTATTCCTGCCTTGGGCACAATCGCACGCACTGCTTTGCATAACAAAGTCCTTCACACACCCGATGATTTGTCACCTTCTAAAAGATCCATTGCTCTGAATGAGTCAAGTGCCCTGACTTCACCAGGCTGTGACAGCGCAGCACAGAACTGACACCCCAAAGCAGAATTCTGACATCCCAAAGCAGGACTCTGCTGGGCAAGGACTTGTGCAGGCACTTCTTGGGATGACTTTGCCAAAATGATGGCACAACAAAGCACCACTCTCATGCAGTTTTCCCATCAAAGTATCCTCCTGAAAGAATCCAGGAAAGAACAAGGTCTCTCCCTTGTACTGGAAGTACATCTCACCTACATTTGCATTTGTTCCTCACCTATATTTGCTTTTGTCAAGGACTTTTGCTGCTGTTCCCTTGTGGGACATAACCTCGTCTTTCATTGCATTGTAGGTAAGAAGTCATGGGTGGAGCTGGCAAGGTATTTTATTATTTTCTAACTCATTCTAAAGTACTAAAGAACCTCGAACAGGCTTCTGTATTGGATTGGGCAAAAAATGCAGTGCTCAGAGTTAACTAGCCATCCAGATTTCATACAGTTTTTGTAGCTGTCATTTCTTGGAATGAAAAGAAATATAATGATATATTGCACAGATTATGAAGGAAGATTGGGATATATCAGGGATATTACTTTAACTGAAAAAAAACATCACAAAAATGTCCTAGTTTCTGTGTAATTCCAAAGCTCAGTATATGCAACAAAACATCCACAGGAATTAATTACACTTTTGTTGAGGTTTTTTGTGAGCTTTTTAAATCCCAAGGAAATCTATGTTCAGGAGGGTATCAGTCATCTATACACAGAACTACATAAAGTATCATTAGAGAACCCTCCAAATACATTGATTTTTTTTTTCCAGCAGTAGTGTATCAATATTTTCACCACAGCAAAAATAATGTAACCTTCATTATGAAGCATTTTTCTGTGGGTAACTAAACCACCATGTATCAGGAAAAATAAATAGTTGCCTCCCCACATCTTCTGTGTGGAAAGTGAACTTCTTGCACTGCTCTAGCAGAAGAGCTCTGTAAGTTTAATGTATTACTCCCTCTTCCCACCAGCAGCTGCCTTATCTCGCCTCATTTTACATTTTCTGACCTTTTTTTTCTCTCTTTTAACCCTATGAAGTGAAGACTCCTGAGCTTTCCAGGCCAGAACAGTGCTCATTTCCAGCCTAGCAGTTCCTCATGGCTGGATTATTCCCATCTGTCTCTGTGCCAGCACCATAATTTGATTCAGTAGCTCTTCTACCTGGCATTTATTCTCACAGCAACCTCCTTCCAGCCCAGCTATTGTTTAGTCAGACTGAACAAACCAAGGGGCTTGGGGGTGCCTCTCCAAGGGAGTGAAAAGTGCCACTGATTTGCTGGACCCTCTCTTAACTGGATTCCAGCAAGTCACTGTGTTCTAGCACTGGGCTGCTCTGAGTCAGGCACAGAATAAAGATTTTATGGCTGCAACATAAAGTTATGTAATAGCGGACTTTGAACTGCAAAAACTTTGCTGTCGTTGTTTTTTTCCTTCACTTCCTACTGGTTTGATTTATTCTGAGCATCCCTTCAGTGCAGCTGTTCAGGCAGTTGAAAGTTTCTTGACGTATAACAGGCTGATAATATTAGCACTGGTGATTTCAAAAAGGAGGTTAGACACAGGCTACAGTGAAAGTCCTGAGATATTCCACTGGTTTGTTTCACCTATTTGTCCTCTTGAAAAATGAGCCTGAGTTACAGACTTGGGTTTGGTTTACATGTAAACGAAATGAACGTGGTTCATTCAACCCAAGGTAATACCGCAACTCTTGATTGTTCTTCCAGAGTATCTTAAATTACTTATCAATACTGAAGGTAACTCTGTGTCACTGCCTGCCAGTTTGGTGTTTCTCCAGGGCAGAAATCTGCCTTCTCCCTCCCATACAGAGATTAGCTGAGCTCTGCATGATTAGCAGCAATTTTTATGATCTTTATCTAGAGAGTTTAAAGTACTACATAATTACACAACTTCCCAGGAATATTTATACCCTGAGTAGCACTGCAGAGTCTCTTCTGGTCCAGCCCTGGGAATCTAAAACAAATTCCCCAAAGTATCTCAGGAGAACCTCTTTCACAATCATACTCAAAAGTGAGTTAGACCTAAAGATTCAGACTTACCCAGCCTAGCCTTCCCTATACCCATGTAGTCCTTCTCATCAGGAACAAAAAATGTTGCCCACTGGGGCTTTTTCCCTTCCCTCCAACAGCTCTTTCTCTTCTGAACTGCTCATTCCTCTCCACACCTGTGCCCCAGTCATAATCGCTATTCCACGGCATCCTTCCAACCCTACATCCTTTGGTTTCACAGCTTGTGAAAGAAATACCTGTTCCCCTATTTTTCTGCCCAGCCCCCAGTCATTATTCCACAAAAATCCTTCCTGCTCATCACACCTTGCTCACAGCCTGGATTTGCAGCACTCCCTTCGTTAAGCTGCACATAACAATGCGTTGTTATTTTGCTTTCCTGAAAGCCATTAATCCATTAATCTGTGCTTCTTAGGGGCATTAGAAACGGGAAAGAAGCTCAGTTCTCTTCTGAATTTGCTGCAGCTTTTGACTTTTTAACCTCTCAGCCTGTGACCATCCTGGAAACTCAGTGACAACAGCCTAAATGACAAGGAGTGAGCATCATTGTGTGTGTCACTGTCACCCATGAATGACACTTGGGGTGTCACCAGCAGGGTGTTCCCTCAGCCACAATTGAGGGTTGCACCTTCTCACACCCCTGAGCACTCTGCCTCTGCTCCAGACACCTGGAGGGCTCCCCTAAACCCATGCTGGGATGCAGTGGACTTCAAAATGCCCAGGAGAAGCAGAGGATGGGCTTAAAAACCTGAGGTGGTGAAGACTAAGATGTTATAAAGGACTTGGAAGGGTGAAGGAACAACTCTGCTGCACCCCCCAGCAGCTTAGGGGGCACCACAGCTGGGGGTTTACAGTTTTAACAGAGTGCACATTTGGGCAAAAACTGGCTCTGAGCTGGGCTTTCGTATGAAAATCAGTCATTCTTCCCTCGGTCATTGACTTTCCTTTGGCATGGATTAATCACTCCGGGTTTTTTCTGTTTATCCACCAGCTCTCTCAAGGGAATGGTGGGGTTGTGTTGTTTGTTTGAAGTCAATAGGCACAGTCCATTTGACAGAGATCATCAGGTCACATGCAAAACCTTAGCAAGACTTTGCACCTCTGGTTTTTCAAACTAATTTTCCCAGAGACTATAATTACCCCTAAAAATGACCCAAAGAAGACAAAGATTGGGGCTTATTTTTACTGAGGATGGAA
Organism: Phainopepla nitens; assembly: GCA_013400175.1. NCBI lineage: Eukaryota > Metazoa > Chordata > Aves > Passeriformes > Bombycillidae > Phainopepla > Phainopepla nitens. The sequence goes on along the minus strand of VXBQ01011773.1, from coordinate 776,488 downwards.
AACCCTACAACAATCCTATTTCCTGAATAAACTGTGCTAACATATTTCCTAACACAGTGAGTTGGGAACATTCTGGTGTCTAGTGAACTCAAATTTCAAGGCTATGTCAAAATGGGCAAAGAGGAACCCTAGAGCACCAATCACTGCTGTGACCAGTTCCTGAAAGGGAAAGCACCTCTTGAACCACAGGCTCTTGCAACATCTCTGAATCAAGAAAGGCAGGACACAGCACAGGCCTGGAGAGCTGTGTCATGAACTTGTCTATTCATGTCAAACTAAAGCAGACAGTGTTTATTACAAAATAATCTACAACTGATCTGTCTCCAAAGGTCAGAGCAAAGGCCAGGCAAAGGCGAAGTGAGATACAAATGCTGAGATAAAGCAGATGATGCTCCTTGGAATGTGGACTGAGATCCACTGCTCAGTCAGTGCAGCATCAACGACAGCCGCGTCCTTGCAGGCACAAGGCTTCTGATAAGCCAAAAAATTAAAACACCCACCTACTTGCCTCCAGTGCAGGCAGTAAACTCCCTTCTGAAGACAGTAGCTCTGCTAATATGAAGGGAATTGCTCGTTTTAGAATTCTAAACAAAGCCTTGAAATTGCTGTAGTGCACATCTATGCAAACCACAGAGCTTCCTGCCCTGGCTTGATCCCCACTAGCAAACACCATCCAAAGAGCTCAGTTTTCTCCAAATCATAATCTCCTCTCAGCACATCCACACCTGCTCTTGCTGTCCAGCACCATCCTTACAGGAGAGCCTGTATAAAATTTGTGTTTTCCCTTTTCTGGTGCCTTTTCCCCAGCTGCTGCAGAAGGGTGGGCACAGCTTTCATCCATGAGCCATGAGGGGTGCTTTGGAAAGGGTGGCACTTTAACTGCTCACAGTTGAGGAGTGACAGCATTTCTCTTACAAAACACCAGGCCACAGACCAGCAAACAAGGTGGACTGGACTTCTACAGCCTCCAGAGGGGAACTTCTACAGAGGGGACAAATTCCTGCCTTAGTTAGAAGCTGCTTCTGACCCACCGGAGGCAGCACTTGTACTTTACAGCACGGAAAGACAGATATTTCACACAAAAGCTAAAATTCTGTCAAAGTTGATTCATCTGCCAGAAAAGCTCTTGTCATACAATATGTGAATAACCTTTTGCCTTCTCTTTCCCTTTTGTAAACCAGCCGTGACACCTGCTTTGGGATTTACCTTTTCATTGTAACCTGTTTTTATTTAGTTTGGTGTAGGAGCCCAGGGGCATAAGTCAATGGGAAGGCAGTTATTACTTACAACAGGGTAACCAGCTGAAATGTTTGGCAACACACGCATTAAATAACTTGAACCTTAGACAGTTCAGTGAAGCAACTGTCTATCATATGAATGGTGTTTTTCAGATTAGCAGACTCTTCTACCTTTGCCTTCCACTCCTCCTTCTTTGTGACAGAAGGAGGGGCCCTGAATCATATGCCTGGATAAAAAAGATTGCGCAGGGTGAAACACCCCTATTTCCCACAGACGTGGGACAAGGAAAGCAGAAGTCAGAGCCCATCAGAGAAGAACTGAAATGAACCTTCTGCCTTCTTTCTCTACAGAAACATGGGCCCTTATACTTCTTTTTGTGGCCCTCCTGCTAGTGTGAGTAAAATATTCTTTATTAATTTTCTGCTCCTGCCATTTCTCTCTTCTTGCCATTGCTCACTTTCATGCAACTAATCTCCTGAAGAGTAGGTGTGATTTCCAGTTTTCCGGCATCTAACCAGGCTCTGGGATGTAGCAGAGAAGTCTAAAGACTGTGCAGGTGTGTGACCTTGCTCCAAGCTTTGGAGTATTCCTATTCAGTTATGAGATTGCTGCTAAGCATCAAAGGAATAATAGAATAATAATGGTTCCAGGTACTGGTTGCCATGAGGGTTTCAGTCAGGGTCCTGATCCATCAGGTTATTTTTTACAGACATCCAGCTGTGCCTCCCTGGCTGAGGCTGCTCTGCAGGCAAGCCAGCAGAAGATGACCCTCCTGCACAGGTGGAGAGCAGCAGAAAAAGAATATTTGTATATACCAGGAAAAGAATATTTGCATGATCAGTTTTTACTCCTTCTGACCTCTTCTCTGGTGCCCAGCTAAGATTCTCCTCGGGGGCACCTGGACCAGGAGGGGGTCCTTCGCAGAGGTTTGATTTCCATGCCATGTCCCTCCTCACAGCCACCCTGGGGGAAGGAGTGGACCACAGAGCAATGTCAGCCACCTGCTCCTGGCTTTCCAGACAAAATGCCACAGCAGAAATGTACCCCCAGTGCTTCAGGGGAACCCTGCTGGTGAGGAAATGCTGTTCTTGGCTTTGCTGGTGCTCTGCAGCAGAGCAGGGCTGGTTAAAAACCCCTTTGCTGGGACAGTGTCTCCAGCCCCTGCCAGCAAGGCTGCCCTGACAAACTGGGCAGCACTGACAGGCCCTGAGGCAGAGCTTTGCCAGCCATAAACCCAACGATGGATGTGGTGCACACCAGCACGGCCCATTTGTCTGCCCTGGAAACACTCCAGCCACGGCAGCTCAGCAAGCTCAGAGATCTTTAGATGTCTTTCAAATCTGTTCTTGTGATCTGGATCTGGCCACATCTGGCCTGTTTGGGGCCAACTCCTACCAAGAAAACCAAACCACCCCAAACCACACCAAAACAGCAAACCCGAAAAAGCCACCCTCAATCTTGACCCAAACTCTGATATTTCAGTAGCTCTGTGGCTATCTACAATTGCTGTTACCAGACTTGCACCTTCTGCAGGCACTTGTAATTCTATTGTGGCAAGAGGGACTAAATCCAAATCTTTGTGCTCTGATATCAAAGTTAAAATAGAAATTTCACTGCCCATTGAAACAGAGAAGTTGTTTAGATGCTGCTTGTCCACCTGGAGCAACACTGCTCCAGTTCACAAACGAGGGAATATCAGGCATTTCTGGTTCTCATCTATGGTAGGAAGAAGTAATGATTATTCTTTGGCTTTACACTGAATGGTCCTTTTCAGGCTGCAGAAAACCCTGACACATTTTAGTTGTAGGAGTGTAAGACTACACTTTCCTGGCCATGTTTCAAGTGGTTTAAGCTTGTTTTCCCTACAGTATTTCTGGGCTTTGTAACCAACCCAGCCTGACATTTCCTGGTCCTCCCACAGCCCTGGCTACCTAAAACGTTACAAATGAGAATCCAAAAACATTTGATTCCTAGTACTGAATTAACCTTTGACAAAAAAAAGATTAAACATTGACAAACTGAGTTCTGTGAAACCTTTCTTCACCTGAATACACCCAGCTCCCTGTCCTGTACCATAAGGTGGAATCTCTTTTTTTGCTCTGGCAGAAGCTATGCTCCGGGCAACTAATCTCATTTGGGGCCCATAGAATTTAGAAAAGCATTGCTAATTGTAAGGGAGATCCTCCCTAAGTTTCAACCTAGATTTTAGCTTTTCACACAAGCATTCCTAAGATCCTGCCTGAGCAGCTGCTGCCTCGTAGCCTGAGGAGGATCTCTGATAACATCCCCTTGCCAAACCTTGCCTATTTTACATCCCTTCTGCAATGAACTTCTCACTTGGGAAGCTGCAGCTACTAACTAAAACCAAATATTTTGAGGAGCTCTTTCAACACAGCCAAAGATGAGCTTCAAAGGGCTGCAGCCCAGGCCCTTGTTGAGAAAGAGAGAGCCCCGAGGTAGAAGCAATAACTTTAGAGCTGCCAGGAAGGGTGCTTCAGAGGAAAGAAATCTGCTAGGCTGTCAATAAAATCTAAAGAGAAAACCAACAAGACAAGGCTTCCACTGAGCTAATGCTGGACTAAGGGAGGGAGAACAATAAATGAAATTGAAGTACAGCTTGACAAAAGCCCTGTTTGAGACATAATTTCTGGCATTGCTTTGATTTCTCTTCAATAAAAACATGTAAGCTTGGTGCTCCTTCTTCCAGCTCCATTTTCTGCCTCTCCTTTGGTAGGCAGTGAGCTCCTCTCAGGATTTTTGCCAAAGACTTCAAGATGCTATCTCCACAAGTACTTTGGTGGAAACAATTGCTTTCACACCAAAAGGATCCCTCTGAAGCTCTGTGTGAGCTTCATGGTTATCAAGTAGTTTTTTACAGGGCAATTTTCACTTGGACTGCTTTTTTCCACCTCTTGGATCAACCTCCTCTCCCTCATTTCCCAGGGATGTTGTTGCAGTGCCCAGGTTTAGGAGTGCCACGGTGATGTAACACTGGTGTCTTTTCTGCCCCACAGATATGGGACCTGGCCGTTTGGTGTGTTCAAGAAGCTGGGCATTCCCGGGCCAAGACCCCTGCCTTTCTTCGGGACGTGCCTGGAATATCGCAAAGTGAGTGCCTGGAGCCCCCTGGCTCCAGCAGCCTCTGCTGGCACAGCTGCAGCTGAACAGACTCACGGGGATGATCACTTATCTCCAGATGCCAGCTCCTCTGTCACGTAGGGCTCATGCAAAGGCCAGTGTGGGATAAGGCTCAGCAGCACAGACCAAGGGGCATCCCCAGAGGAGTATTCCTGGCTGGCTGATTTCCAGCTGCCCTTTGCCAGCGCCCTGACAAGCAGCTCACTCAAAGCACAGTGCACATTTATGCTCCTTCATAGCTTTGGAGGGAAGGAATGCTCATAAAGCAGCTCTGAACATTAGTTTAGAGCTATTCCTCCCCACCCACCATCTCCAACATCATTCCCTCCACTGCACCCTCTCTCAGATAATTCAGCACTGACACTGCCAGAGCTCAAGGAGCATTTGGACAACACTGTCAGACACTTGGTGGGATCTTTGGGGCTGCCCTGTGCAGGGCCAGGAGTTGGACTTGGATGGTCCTTGTGGGTCTCTTTCAATCCAGGATAGTCCATGACAATTTTTAAATTGCTTTCCACAGGGTTTCCTGGAATTTGACCGTGCATGTTTCAAGAAATACGGGAAAGTCTGGGGGTGAGTGAGAGCCACTGATCTCTTCTGAGAATAAAACTAGAATTTGTACAAAGGGGAGAAAATATTCATTAGGAAAGCTCCTTTTTCTCCACCTGCAGCCCTGACAGTCCCAGCAGGTGAGAACAGCAGTGACAGAGTGCTGCTGGTGGCTTACTTTGGAGGACTTCTGGGGACGAAGAGCTGTGTCACTGCCACATCATACAGAAACTATTTTGACCAGTGCTGTGAAAAGCAGTTTAAATCTGGTAACAAAAGGCCCTCACATGCCCCTACCAAAATCATCAGCAGAACTATTTACTTAAGCAGGATCTGGAACTGGCAGGTTGGGTTCCTCTGGTTTACCAACAGCAGAGGAATGTGAGTGACTCCCTTTGGAGCTGATCCAAAGAATAACTTGTGATGCTGATCTCCACCTGCTGCAGCAGGAGCTGCTGCAGTTGTGGCTGTTCTGTTCTAGACACCTCCTCCCATAGCTTTTATCACTGTTGTTGTAACTTAGGCTACAATCTTGCATATCCTGTATGATGCATCCACTGGTCCCTGCAGCAGGTTTAAAAAATGGAGTCTGGAAAATGTATCTTTACACAAATGGGTAGAGAGCACAAATCAGCTTAATCTACATCTGCTCCAGGAAAGCATTCAGAACTGGCAGCTTAAAAAGACAAAAACAAGGACTGAGTTTCATCTCCAAGGATGCCTCAGTGCTGTCAGCCCAAGTCTCCAGACACCCAACTCAAGAGCCTGAAAGGGGTCGAACAAGTTTCCTTCTAATACTGTAATGTGTTTAAGTGCCTGGAAAAACACAGAGAGTCAGGGGAGGAAGTGAAGACACTTGCTTCATTTAGTATCTGGTCCTATGAGCAACTGAGCCCTGCTCATTTCCCAGTGAATTTGGAAGGTGTTTATCCCCCTTTATCATTTACAAAACCAGATGGGAAAAGGTCTGGGAGACGTTTTCCATCTCTACTTTCTACATTTCTGTATTAAGGCAACAGAGCAACAAGGCTGGTGATGGAGGAACATTTGTTCAACATGTTTTGTCTCATGGGCATCAGCTAAGCCTTACACCTCAGCTATCTGGGGTTATTTACCTGCCTCTTCTTCTCCCCCCACCAGGATTTACGATGGCAGACAACCCACGCTGGCTGTCACAGACCCCCAGATCATCAAATCTGTGCTGGTTAAAGACTGTTACACCACCTTCACCAACCGCAGGGTACGAGCAGGAGTGCTGTGATCTACCACAGAGTGCAGGAAAAGTGCAGGAGGAGACAGGCATGCCAAGCATCCTTTGGGAACGAGCAGCTGCACTGTAGGGATTGCTGAGCACGACCACTGCATGTCACTGTTCCCCTGCCTTACAGCCTGCACACACGGGCTGCCAGAGGGAGCAGACAAAGTCTGTCCTCGCACCTATCCATGTACTTACGTAGATACGGAGGGATTCGGGTCTGTGTGAGCGTGCAGGGATGGGACATGGTGGGCACACACAGACATGCAGCTGTTGGGCTGACTGGACTTGTTCTGGGGCTGGGAATGGCACCTCACAAGCTGGTTCAGTGTAGGAAAGGGGATTATTTATGGATGTGTGCCTTGTTTGTCAGGCCACAGCCTGCTGCCATGCCCCTGGAAGAGCCCGGGCAGGGGCTTGCATGCCACATTCCCACCCCTGCAAGGAGACTGCTCTCTTTTCTGGGGTTAACACCTTCTCTTTCCTCGGCAGCGCACGGATCTGGTGGGGGTACTGAACAACGCCATCTCATTAGCTGAAGATGAGCACTGGAAAAGGCTCCGTACTGTGCTCTCCCCAACCTTCACCAGCGGGAAACTAAAGGAGGTAAACCAGAGGGGCAGGTACAGACTAAACCAGAGTCAGGAAGCAGTGTTTTCAGGCTGACATTATCACAGGGGTCTGATTTCTTTAGTTAGAGCCCAGCAACTAAGCTGGCCTTTTTAATTTATGCCTAACTGAAACCAGGAAAGCCTCAAAACCTGAGCAGAGAGATCTTATTTGTAAATATTCATGAAACTCCCCATAGTCTTCATGAGCCTGTGTAGAGGAGTAAAATGTACTTTACTGAATTGACCAGCCTGGTTTGTGTTACAGATGTTCCCTATAATGAAGCACTATGGGGAAGTTTTGGTGAAGAATGTTCAGAAGCAGGTGGAAGAGGACAGCTCAATATCTGTAAAGGAGTAAGTAGCTGCAAAGAGCAGCAGGCAGAGCAAACCTTGTTAAAAATGCTGTGGTTCATTGGCTACCAGCAATGCAGATCTTTCCCTGGGTCAGCCAGGGCTCTGAAAGGAGGAATGGGACTTGCTGAAAGCCTGACTGGAAATTTAAAAGGGGAGAATTTAATTTGGATGTCAGGAAACTTCCCAGAGGTAGATAGGAAGGAAAATGCTCCAGCACAGCTTTGTGAATCCACAGATCCAAGAAAACTCCAGGACTGGCAGGAAAACCCAGTTTTTCCTGCATACTCTCAGGATCTCTGTGCAGCACCTCCTTCCCCAGGAAGTGGAGGTTGCTGATCTCTCTGTCCCACACAGAGCTGTGGGATGCTCATCCCTCACATGCCCCATTGCTGGGGGCACTGAGGCTGTAGAGTCTCCCTGAGTGTTTTGCCTCATCTGTGTCATCCATATGGGTTCTGGACAAAACCCAGTGTATTGCACCCCCAATTTCAAAGCAATAAAGCAACAGGGGCAGCTGCACACCAGGAACCACAAACCAGCAAAGCTCCCCTTGAACCAAAACCCTACAAGGGGAGGGTTTGGGCAGCTTGGAACTGTGCTGGGTGGAACTAGACCACTCCCAGGGCTTGTCTGAGGCAAGGTGTGCTGCTCCTCCTCCTCCTCAAGAGGTACCCATGCTAAGTTGCATGTGCTGTCCTTCCACTAACCCCTTCCATGTAAAACCCTTGGAAAAGCTGTCTGACTTCAAAACCTGTGCAGGCTGAAAGAAAAGGTCTCTAAAAATCTATCCCCTTCTCTATAAGTGCTGTTCAGTACCACAGCCAATTTTCTTTTCAAACCTAAGGCAGGAGGTCTTATGAGATTTTTTATTTGAATGTCACATAGACAGGAGGAAGAAACCACATTCACTCAGTCCAAATATTTAACTACAGTCTATTTTTTCCCCCTTCCCTCAGCATCTTTGGGAGCTACAGCATGGATGTGGTCACCAGCACTTCCTTTGGGGTGAACATTGACTCCATGAACAACCCCAAAGACCCCTTTGTCAGAGAGATGAAGAAACTGGTCAAGTTTGACTTTTTTGACCCAATCTTCATCTTGTCATGTAAGTGACTCCAGGTTTTGCTTGGATAACTTCCCTTGCTAGGAATGAAGCCCTACTGGCCCTTGTCTCATCATTTCCTCATTGTGAGCTTCAACCCTGGGGAAGAGATGGGCAAAAGCTTCCTCCACTTTTGGCACCCACAGTGCAAGAAACTTTTGAACCACCCAGAAATATCCAATTAAGTGCTGGGAAATTATTAGAAGATTGAAAAGCAAGTGAGGCTTGAGGAGCATGCTGCTATCTGAAATGCATTTTCTGGAAGAGAGTGCTGAGTGGGGACTGTAATTAGATGCAATTTCCTCCAGTGCCATAGCTTAGCAGCAATGGACCTTAAATTAAGGTTAGATACCTTGCTGAAACCTGGGGGAAGTTTGGATCTGTGCATAGAGGAGGTTCTGGTGCTGCAGATTTCACAAATCTATACAGAATATCAAGATCCAGTTTCTATGAGGAAGGAAACACTTTGAAAGGGACTTTAAAATGTGTGCATGATCACAGCAAGGCAATGAACAGCTCAGCCTGAACAAAGAACTCAGGATTTTCAATATTTCTCTTCTGAGCCACATGCCTGTGGTGTCCAGAAGTAACCTGTCCTTAGAAAACAGAGCCTTAGAAATAGGAGGTGGAATATGCCTTGGTCTTCTCTTAAATGAATGATTATATCCAGCTTGGTTGTGCCCATTTGACATAAAAACTATTCCAAGGGAATGAAACAGAGGGAAAAAAGGCAAAGTCCCTGTGTTTCTCAGGTAAAGAAATTTAAAAAGTAAATAATTTCCCAGCAGCATCCACAGCTATCTGATATGAGGAGAGATTTATTTACAGAGTGCAATTTAATTCTCTATTTGTTTTTCAGTTGTTTTCCCATTCCTTGTTCCTGTCATGGCCAAGATGAACATAAGCTTCTTCCCCAAAGATGCTGTAGATTTTTTCATGAGATCCATTTCCAAAATTAAGCAGGAACGTGAAAAGGAGACTCACAAGGTGAGTGGGAATTTGAGAGCAATTGTGGCAGAAAGTACACTGAAGTGAGATATAATTAGGGTGATGATACCAAAGGTGAAGCCAAAGTACAATGACTCAACAAAACCCTGAGCCTACTCAAGTGTAAACACTTCATTTTAATACTGTCAGAAAAGCCCCACCTGACCCATCCTGGCAGAGAATCAGGGGGACTTTGGACATCCTTGATCTGAAGCTAAATCCAGATAAAGGCTCAGCAGAATTGGACTAAGGTTCAGTCTGCAGTACCTGTAATGAGAGAGTGAGACTCTCTGAAGAAGATTAGGCAGAGGATGAGAGAGTGCAGAGTAAGCAACACATGAGCAGCAAAATCACCTTTAGGGTTGTGCCTTCCCCTCTTGCTTTTCAAAAACTGCAGCTGCTTCCTGACAAAATTCTGCCTTTTAGAGTTTGCATCCCTTTCCCCAAATTCATTCAAGGCACTGCTCTCCCACCCAGTGGCTTAAAGGATAGGACAGACAGGTTTCCAAAATAAAAAGCAAGTGTTATGTTTTTCAGTAAGGAAGTTGTGTGCATTTTAGGGATGCTCTCAGTCTAAAAACTGTACTTAGGCTGTGAAATCTGCTTATCTGAGCCCTCCAAGGAACCTGTCACCAAAGAGATTCTCCTGCTTTCCCTCTCAGGGCAGGGTAGATTTCCTGCAGCTGATGATCGAATCCCAGCGCTCAGCCAGCCAAGGGAACAATGAAGCAAATCACTCATATAAAGGTACCAACACCCAAATCCTCATCAGGGGCACAGGGGCTGTGGGAGGGAGGAGAACACGGGGAGGTGTTTGTGTCACGATTATCTTCACTGACCAGCTCCAGATAGAACTCTGTCTCCTGGTGCCAGCTCCAGGGCTAAGATCCCTGTCCAGGGAGCAGGACTGCCATGTCAGTTATTTATACTCAGGAAATCACCTGCTTCCTCTATAAAATGGATTTTTCCAAGCAGGTAGAGCAGTTTATCAGAAAACAACTGCAACAAACCTGCCTCAACACCACCTGCTGCTGCCTGATCCTTGCTGAGACCACCAACCAACACTGCTTTTCTCATCTCCCCACAGCCCTGACTGACATAGAGGTCCTGGCCCAGGCATTCATCTTTATCTTTGCTGGGTACGAGCCCACCAGCAACAGCCTAGGTTACCTGGCCTACGAGCTGGCCCTGCACCCTGATGTGCAGGAAAAGCTGCTGCAGGAGATCGACACCATCCTGCCCAGCAAGGTAAGGGGGACCCTGAGTGCTGGGGAGGACCCTCTGACTCTGCTGCCCCCCTGTTCAGTCAGGGCAATGAGAAATCTTTAGCTCCTAAACACCATGGATTTTCCAAGAGCTCTGGGAGACACACACTGAGACAACCCCGCCCAGCAGTGATTTTCTTTTGGCAGCTGGAACCTTCCAGCTGCTCAGACCTGTTTGCCACACTCTGCACCCATGCACAAGAGGATGTGGATTTCCAGGCATTTCCATAACTCAAGGCTGGGAAAATGAAACCAATCTCTCAATTTCCACCTTGCATTTGGTTCTTCAGCATGTCTGAGTCAAATTTGGGGCAGCCGGGGATACTCTGGTTCCCACAGTCACTTTATGATAATCCAGTTCTGACGTCAACCTACCTGGTCACCTTCCTCCTGCTGCCCTGCAGGCTCCTCTCACGTATGAAGCAGTTATGAAATTGGAGTATCTTGACATGACAGTGAACGAAACCCTCCGGATGTATCCCCTTGGGGGGAGGATTGAGAGAACCTGCAAGAGGGACATGGAGATCAATGGAGTGACCATTCCCAAAGGAGTTGTGGTCACAATCCCACCCTACGTCCTGCACTACGACCCCGAGTACTGGCCCAACCCAGAGGAGTTCAGGCCGGAGAGGTAAAAAAAGCTTAATGAAAGGGAAGAAATATCACACTGCTTTTTCCTCAGTAATTAAGCATTAATCTCTGATTAGCTTCCTAATGGTGTTCTTCCTATCTTTTTACAAACAATACGGATGAGAAATTGCAGGCTCGTGGGAATGTCATTTTAAGAAGAAAATGAGCTTTATGCTTAAAGCAGGGTTTCAAACAACATAATCTTATTGGGAGAATACTACTGATACCTGACAGGATCTTGTATCCAGTTTTTAAGCTTCCTGAGAGGGGGCAAATGTGGAGGTTTTGTAACTGCTGGCCATCCTCTGTATAATACTCCTTGTTGAACCTGTTACCTTCATACAAGCTTCTACTAAATATGCCAGACTTGATCCTTCTAGAATTGCCTTCCCTCCTTGTTTTCAAGGACAACTTTCCCTAGCTGGTTATTTTTTTAACTGATATCTACTTCTTACTCCCAGAGAAACTGAAGCCATAGGCTGCTCCTAACCAAAACAATTTCTGGTTCTTCTCTCTGTAAATGCCACAGACAGGAAATATCTGTCACCGTGGGACAGGATGTTGCCTGGGTTTTCACCTTGCTTCCAACTTCTACTAATCTGGATGGACAGAATTAAAATCAAACCCTCAAGTGGGACCCCACCTTGTCCTGGGCAAGGACTTGGTCACAGCACTCAATTTCTGGGGTGCCCTGAGACAACTTAGGAAAAACCCAAAGCAGACTCTGCAGGGCACCAGTGAGAGATCTCTGGATAAATATGTAGGTTTTGTGGTTTTGCTGCTTCATTTCTCTTCCCCAACCATCATCCAGGTTTAGTAAGGAGAACAAGGAGTCCATGGACCCATACACATACCTGCCCTTTGGGGCTGGTCCCAGGAACTGCCTCGGGATGAGGTTTGCTCTCCTGACTCTGAAAGTTGCTATCACCTCCCTGCTGCAGCATTTCACCTTCCAGACCTGCAAAGAGACTCAGGTGAGGAGCATGTGGAGGCTCGAGGCTGGCACGGGTGGAGCTGGGTGCCAGTGCCAGACACTTTGCACTTCCAGGCACTATGGATCCAGTCGTGCCTGAACTTTTAATCTCTGCATATTTAACTCATCCATCTCCACCTGTGTTTTCCCTCTCATTGTTGCAGATCCCAATCAAGCTGAGCTCAGTGGGGCTCTTAACACCACAGAAGCCAATTATTCTCAGGTTGGTGCCCCGGACCAGCACTGAGCCCACCAAGAACTGAAACCCAGCCCCCCAGCATCCAGGGACTGCCATGCTAACAAAGGGATGACACATCACAGAAAATCTCTCCTACACATACAGACACAGAAGAGCAGCTCCAGTTAATTCTGGAAGGAATTACTACATATTTACTAATAAACATAGCTGTCAGAAATGTGACACGGATCACTGGGCAGTGACAATACACAGCCCCCTTAATTTTGACTGCAAAACAAAAAATAAATCCAAATGAGAAGCTGATCATCCACTTCTAAGGGGATTTCTCCATCTGGAGGGAAGGAATTACTGCCACATCCAAGAAAAACAAGGTGTGATGGAAATTCAAACTGCCAGACCTCACCAGGTGGGGATGGGTGCTGTTCTTCTGGGTGTATCGGTGCTTGAAATTTCATGTGTTCTAATCGAGACGACTGGTGTGAGACTACACATCCTAGTTACCAACCCTCTCCTGTGCCATGTGTTAATTAAACTAAAGTGTGTACAAATACTGTCATTAAAAATGTTTGAGAGCTGCTCTGTGTTGTGTATAGCGGCTGATCACTTCCTATTTAAAACCTGTATTCAGCCTCAACCCTTGAAATCATCCATGTACATTGCTTTCCACTTAATTTAATGAATCTGATCCTTCATTTAACGCCATCAAACCCTCCCATTTGTACGGTATTTTACAAACACTCCGGCTCCTACCTCTTACTTTGATTAAGAGGTTGCCTCCAGTTCAGCACTGGCCAACCCTTTCCCATGCTGGAGTGACAGAGGATGGGTTGGAGAGAGCAGCAGCTCCCAGGAGGAGAGGACAGCCCTGCAGGAGGGGCAGTGCTCCTGGAGGAATGGTCTGCACACAGCCTGGAGCTGAGCCTTTCCTCCCAGAGCCACGGATGGGGTTTACTTATTGTTTGTGGTGGGGTTTTAGGTGCTTTGAGCTGCTCCTATCATCAACAGGATGCTGTGACCCAATGGCTCGTGCCATCCCTGACCATTTAAACAGGGTATATCAGAAAGCAGGTGGGAGGTTCTTCCAGATTTGAGTTTCACACCCCAGTTCATCCCAGTAAATTGTGCTGGTCTTGACACCTACCAACCAAAACAGATTAGTGAAATAGGAAAGGTTTCTACAAAAGCTGCAAATCAAATCACCCTGCAACTTTCTCCTGGCATCCTTCATTTCAAGGCATTATTTGCTGGATCATGGTCTGTAATTTTCTCCTGTGGCAACTTGCTTTTCTCTTTAGTCTAGCAGACAAAACTGCAACATGACCCAAATGCTGCAATCCTACTTATTACAAGTTTATTCAACAATTCAGGCCCATTCTTTACCAATGAATATTCTGGGGTTTGGGAGTGGACAGGCAACAGCACAGTGGATTCCTCATCCCTGGAAATCCCCAAATCAAAGCTGTCCATTTTTCTGAAAGATACAGCAACATTCACCAGGCTCTAATTCAAGAGCAAGCAGCTTGTGCTGTCCCAAAAGGCAGATAAAACAATTATAGTGCTCCCTTCTGATTCATCACCTGTGATAGACTGTTTGGGTTGTGCTGTGTGCACAGCAAGGCTCTGAGGAGTGCTGCCAACGAGGCCCTGCCTCAGTTTAATCTGCTGCCCGTCTCTTACCAGGGGTTAGAAACCATCCCTGGAAGAGCTTGGCCTGTCGGACTGACTGTGGTGCTGCAGTGGCTCTGATGGGGAGAGCGCAAAGCATGGACAAATCAGTTTAAAAAAGGCATTTTTCTGTAGAAAATCCAGTGCCAGCCAAAACTAACTCAGGCTCAAGGAAAGGGACAGAAAGAGGAAGCTATCATCAAAGCAGCAAACCACTTACACGCCAAAGAGCTGCTTTGAAGTTGTGAGAGGTCCTTTTGGCACCTGATGAGCAGACACAGGTGCCTTTGCACGGTGCCCAGAGCAAGAAAGGGTTAACCCAGCCACACCCCAGGCCAGGCAGCTCCTTCCCTGCACGGGGCTCTCCGGGAATGAAGTCATTAAGTGCAACTGTACAGATCATTCTTCCAAATGTGAAAAATGTGACTAATTTTCCGGCTTCAGCCAATTATGACCTGCCAGGACTATCATAACAGCCCATAAATAATGTGTAACAAAATCATGGTAATGAGACTTCAAGAAGAAAATTAGATCCTCTGTGTCTCAACTCCATAAAATTACTCTGCTTTTAAGGGCTGCCTCCATCATTCCCAGCACTTGCCCTTGCTTTGCTGGTCAGCCCTCAGAAGTGACTTGGCTAGGAGTTTGCTGGTTGTGGGCATCCATCAGGTTTCACTGGCTTGGGTGTTTCCACTTTAAATCAGGCATAGCACTGCTTAACTCACCTCTTGAATGGTTTTTGCTGACAAAACATTTATTTTATCTAGAGTCCTTGCTGATTCATAAAATCACAGAATCTTTATGGCTGGAAAAGGCCTCTAAGATCATCAAATCCAGCTGTTAACCCAGCACCACGCTCACCACTAAAGCATATAAACCATGTTTCCAAGTGCCACAAACACTGTCTTTGAACACTTCGAGGGATGGAGATTCCACCACTGCCCTGGGCAGCCTGTTCCAGTGCTTGAGCACTGTTTCTACACATCATTGGAAGGCCTGGGACATTGAATTGTCCCAAAATAGCTGGGTCTCATCAGAGGAAAGAACACAATGTAAGCTAGAAATCAATTGTGTGGACACTTCTGTTTCTCTTCCTCACTTAAGTTCTCCCCAAGCCCAAGTAAGAAGGAAAAAAGAACAGAGAAAATGGTTGTTTCATCATTATTTTAAATCACATAAGGTTTTCTCAAAGGCTTTACAACCTTGTCTCAGAGAAGTTATCTTCACATCACTGCAGTGTAACAGACTCACACCCAGGGAAACACCAGCATCACTCAGGAATTTCTGTAAATATGCAGAAATATATGCCACTTATCATAGAAACCACCTTTCCACAGGAGGTTTGTATCCCATGGGATGAGAACTGTTATTCCATCAGTCCTGGTGAAAGACAAAAGGTGGTTTTAAGTGGGGAGATTTGTTTTCTGTTTCCCAGTTAACTACAGCAGAGTCACCCTCCACTCCTACCTTTCCTAAATGATGTAATGCTTCCAGTTGATTGCAATGACCAAATGGATGTTATGAAATACAGGTTTCTTGCTTACAGTGAGGAAATGTTTCATGTGCTTCACCAAATCAGTTATGAGCTATTTCAACACCAGGCTGAGTCCTGACAGAGAGAAGAATGGCCTGACTATTAGCAAACTAAGTGTCCCTAAAGTATTGAAGTCTTTTGCAATTCTGCTGTGCCTTTAAAGTGAAAAATGAAACATTTCCAGGCATATTTCACCTGAAAGGAAGAACAGGCAGCGTTGCTCCTTTTACCTCTACTGAGGCACAGTTTGTCCGGCATCAGGAGCCTGCAAGTCAAGGGACACAAGAGGAAAAGGGAGCACAAGCAGGACTGGGATTGATCTCAGTCCCTTCTTCCTCTCTCCATCTCCCTGGTGGAAGTAAAAAGCCAGCATGGGGAATTACCAGACAAATTGGAAACATGGAAAACCTGTAGCTGAATTTATGCGGCGACATCACTTTTCTCTGCTGTAATGGAGAGAATTGGACGTATTGAATTGCTCACCACACAGATATAGAATTTTGAAAGCCCTTACTATTGCACAAATGTTGACAGGATATTTTATTTACTGCATCATTAAAGGTTAAAGAGACTCATTCTCTGGAGGATTCATTTTTTCAACTCTTAATATCAATTAAAGCTAATTTTGGCTCTAACTAATGATTAACATAAAATATGGAAAAAGCTCTAACTGAGCATTTCTGTTCATTACTCCAATTCTCTCGTATTGCTGGGGCACTTTATAGGTACTGATGCAGCTTTGTATCACCCATGACAGAGATAATTTTCCCCTCCATTTTTTTTTTTTTTGTTCATGAAAATGTTGCAAATACACTCAATGATGATTAGGAGGAAAATTTTTATTTAATCATTTCATAGCTGATGATCAGGGATGTTCTCCATGGGCTTCCCTGCATGGGTGGGTACAATGTCTGGATAGAAATGTACCTTGTTCCAAGGCCTGCAGCTTCCATATCATTCACATATATAATAAATCAGCCCACTCTGTGGTACCTGTGCAGCCACAAGTTTGCAAATGGAGTGGGGAAGACACTATAACTGTTCAAGGGAAAATGAAAAACTTTGCCTGCCACTTGTGAACTGAAGCCAGTCCAGCACAGCTGGATGCATTTACCCATCTTCACTTGCCAAAATACTGATTCCATCAACAGAGCACGGAGAGCCCAGGAAAAAAAAAGCTACAGTTCATTTCCTGGACTGTGTCAGAGGTTTGTGCAGCCCAGCTGAGGGGGCACAGGTGCCACACAACAGCCCCCCTCATCCTGGGGCTGGTTTTGCTTGGAAATTGGAGGTAGCAAAAATGGAAAAGACTTTTGGAAAACAGAGCATGAAGACAAACCCCCAGCATGGCCAGCAGAGTCTTACACTAACTTGCCACAAGCTTGTCTAACCTTTTCAGGACTTGTCTACTTGTATCCTAATTTTAGGCTATTTATTGTTAACAAGCACTAATCTGGGATCAATCAGTATCCAAAGGTCACAGCAAACGCCAGAGGGAGGGCGAGGAGTGGTACAGATGCTCTGAGGAAGGTCAGCTGCTGCCACTCAGGCTGCTCTCAGGGGTAACCACACATCAATCACCCCACCAGCAGCCTGAGCCACATCCAGGGGAGTCAGCAGATGCCTGGTGCTCCCAGGGATTGTAACAGGTTCCAGTGGAAATCTGCGGGATGTACAAGGGGGAAAAATGCATTTGGAGATGCTTCTTGCCAAGAAGGGGAATTTGTCCCATGCTGGCTGTCACACTCCTGTGCCCAGGGCTCTGCACTGAGCTACAGGTGTCCCAGACAGGCCGCTGAAAAAACTATTGTTATTTTTCCTCACCTTCTCAAGTGGCTTTCTCCTTCCCCCTCCTGCATTTTCATGTTTAGCTTTCAGTGACTGGAATTCATTCAGCCAGGAGGAAGTGAAACCACTCTCCTAAGTGGAAGAGTGACTTAATAAAGTTTTAATGGAAGATATCATTTCTAATCTTTACATTACATTAAAAGCCAGCTGGGAAATGAAAGCCCAGGAGGGTTAGGAGTGTTGGAAATACTCAGCAAGACAGCCTTATCTTCAGGGAGTTCACAGAATAAGTGTTGCCTTAAGGAACAGAATTTGCAGCAAACAGAGTGCAGGGGCTGTTACAGACTTAGCAGCCACATGTAGATATATGTATTTATGTTTGTGTGCATATCTACACACCCAAAAGGCAGAAGGATATCTTAGCCTTTAGACAGAATCTCCAAATCCAGCTGAGATATCCACCTGGGAGTGTCTGAGATGATAAGCTTGGAGCCCAGCCCATAGCATAGAGCATTTACCTGTTCTGCATCACCAAGGTGCTCATTTAAACACCAAACCAGTGCCATCTTCGGGGGTATTTCTGTGACTTACACAGAATTGGTCAGTTTGGGCTCTTCAATAACCCACAACTTGTATTTAAGAAACATTCCCACCACCAGTTCCTTGCTGTGCTGAGCGTCCACACAACAACAGAAGGAACAGAAATCTGTTTCCAGGAACAATAGCAGAACTGAGCAGTTCTCAGGCTCCCTGTGGAGGGACAGAAACATTCAAGCACATATCAGAAAGACAGTTAAAATGGGGCAGAAGAGCACCATGAATTTTTGAAACACTATCCTTCCAGTTTAAAAGGTTAACCTTGCAAGTTTTTGTTGGCTGAGAGGGACCACATTTAGTGATTGATGCTTCTTCTCCCTTGTAACCAGCAGTAGGTCAAGAGAAAACAGCATCAAGTTGCTCCAGAGGGCATTAGGTTGGATATCAGGGAAAATGTCTTCATGGAAAGAGTTTTCAAGAATTGGATCAGGCTACTCAGGAAAGTGGTGGAGTCACCATCTCTGGAAATGTTGAAAAACTGTGTGGATGTGGCACTTGGGGACACTGGTCAATGGTGGGCTTGATCTTGGAGGTCTTTTCCAACCTAATCAATAACCACCACCAAGAGTAAAGCACATTCAAAAGCTGTTTTCAACTAGCAAAAGCCAAACTTCAAAAAATACCAGAGCATAAATCTTCTCAGGGACCCAGCAGGCCCCAAGGTGGCAGCAATGAAGTTTCTGCAACAAGAACTGGAAGCTTCCAAAGCCAGGGACCTGCCAGGGTGTCCAGGCAGCAGCTGCCCCAGGGAAGTGCTCAGACCCTCTGCTGTGCTGACCCTGCTCTAAGGACAGTGAGAACAATGAGAAATTAAATTGCACTGTCACAAACCCCAGCACACAACAACTTCTGGCACTGCTTTGGTTTGTTTATTACAAAGCCACGTTGGCTTTGTGTTGGGTTTTCTGCCTTCTCTCTGCCTGCTGGCAGCAACTCCAGACAAGATCTTTGGAATTTTGCTAAAAGTTTCAGATATTGGTTTCCTTTCACCACCTGCTCCTTTGTAAAGAGTAAGAAGCTCCCTCCCTAAACACACACCATAGCTGCACAGCTCATTATTTGCCACATTTATTATATAATCACCAAAACGTTGGAGGTTTAAACCTTCTTGTCTCATGGCCACCTCTGAACTGGCTCCCAGGTGGGGTTTGGGCACCAGCAGCTGGCCCTGCTGGGCTGCTCTGCCCCAAGGGAACATTGCTGTTCTCTAAATCACCCCTGGAGCCACAAGGAAGAAAAACAAACCCATGGATCAGCCTCTCCTCACCGCTCCTACTCACAGCTGAAAGAGCAATGCAGGGAAGGATCAGGCGAGTGGCTGGAGACATCTGAGTGTGATCCACATGTGCTTCCACCCAGGGCAGCCTGATCCCCACAGCCCTGAACTTTCCCTGACAAAAATCTGCTGAAATCATCCATTTGATTATTCATCTTTCACCTGTAATTTCATTTTAAATACTTTTTTTTTTTTGTAGGGATTGCTGGACTTCAACCAAAATTGCTTCCAGAAACCTGTGAAATGTGAGAGGGGCTGTTTTCCACAGAACACCTCCCCTCACTGCAGCCCTGAAGTGCAGCCACCACCTCATTGCCAGGGCTGATCCCTGGGGAGGGTCTGCCAGAGGGAGCAATCTGGACTGCACACCATGGACCTGTTAGCCTGGCCTGCCAGGTGAGAGCCCCAAAATGTTCAAGTTTGGCTCCCACCAAAAATCAGTAAATAAAAAACTTCTGGTTTTGGGATAAGTGGGATCTGAGATCTTTTTTATCATTCAGGTGGTTTCTCAATTAAAGTTTTGTGGAATAGAGTGGGTACAACTGACACCGAGGTGCTGGGAAGACGGAGCAGCAGCTGAGCCAGGAGAAAGCATCTGAAGCTTCAAACACACCACAGGCAGTGGGTGGGCTTTTTGAATAAGGAGAAAATTCATTAACTCTGTGTCAAAGATCACACAGAATTTAACAAAAATCTTAAGTAAAAGATGCCAAGTGTTTCTGAGGAGGCCTCCTGGATCTTTCCTTGAAGATCTGCAAAGAAATGTGAAGGAAATGCTCCACTTTCAGTACCATACTGTGAGATTAAATGTTATCCTGCTACACATTCTTTTTTTTTATAGCCCACTTTCTATTTTTATTCCTGTTCTGCTGTGGAAGTGTTTGCTAATAATATATGATAGGATGCTTTGTCATGAAAAAACCTTGTATCATTTATCTGTTGCTGAAAAAAGAAATTCTCAGTACAAATCTAATAAGGGAAAAAAATCCTATTCTAGCTCCTGTTGGAGGAAAGGGATTGATTTATGGAGAGAGATGAAAAGCACTAAGTATGTATTGCTTGGCAAAATGAGGAATTGTAGAGAACTGTCTTTATGCATTTGAAGGGTGTAAACATCAAAGAGGCAGAAGAGCTATTTAGAGCATTAGGAGGAGGCACATCTAGGAGACAAGAGCTGAAATTAAATGAACATCCTTAACTTAAAAATCATACTTCTGCCTGCAAATCTATTTCCTGGTATTATTACTTGCAGCACTCTAATGAGTATAAATGAAGCTTATAGAAAAAAAACACCTAATCTATTTTTCATATCTGATCAGCAGATCTTCTTGTAACATTTACAAAGCCCAGATCTGGCAATTTTGCCAAGAACCAGCACTGAATCCAGAAATTTTGGGAGAAGAGCATCCTTTAAGCCTCCTCCTCCACTCTCCTATTGCCCACCAAATGTTGATCAGTACAAGGGATCACTTCCCCACTTCTGTGCCCTCTGATTGCAGCCTGTGTGGTCAGTCTGGGATCAGACTGATGGGAGCTGTGTGGGTTTAACAGCTTTCACTGCAGCCAAAGGATAATTCTGATTGTTATCAACCCTTCTGAGAAACAAGAGCATCCTTGCTCACGCCCCGCAGGAAACCTGCCCCTGATCCTGCAGGATGCCCAAACCTGTCTGCTTGCAATGCTGTTAATTGCCCACAAACCTGAGCTAAGGCATCAGGGGAGGAAAGGCTCTGCAGGAAATCAGTGCCTTTGCTCAGCTCCAGGCTTTGCACCACGCTCCAAAAACGCCAGAGCCGCACGTGGCCTGGCAGCCCACAGAGACCTCAAGGACAGGGTTATGCTCTCCCACCTCAGGGATGAAGTTTTGGAGTAAGGAGAGCTCAAGGACAGAGTTTTTCTCTCCTTTCCAGCAGACTTTGTGAGTCCCCTGTGCCCATCTGGGGTGGGATGGCAGCACAGCTATGCCAGGCCCCAGCTGAGCTGACCCTCAGCCTGGCAGGGGTCTGCACATCCATATGGATGTGCCTGGATAATTGGAAATGGCATGCAGCTGGAGGCTCACAGCTGAAAACCAGCACTTGCTTACACACCTCCCTTCTGATTCCTACCAGCCAGCCCAGGATAACAAGGCCTGTCCCTCTCTGTGCCTTTTCTCAGCAGCCTTTCACAGGTGACAGATGCTGGAGGGGGCAGGAGAGGAGACCCTGCTCTCAGCCTACCCAGAGAAATCCTCAAATCCTTTCAGTATTACAGACACCTTTTTTCATATTTTTTTTTCTGCCTAGATTTTTAGTCTAAGGACAAGACTACAGTCTCATATCAGCCGTTAAAATGAAGTAAAGGAGGTGCTTTCTGTGCTCCCTCCGTTCACCAGCAGGAAAAGAGGAAAAACCCAGGGGAACGGAGGCAACAAAATTGCTAAGTCAGAGCACAGAGGCCATGCAGGCTGTGACTTCCCAAACATCCTGATCCCTTCAGTCAGGAACCACTTCATCATCAAACACAGCATTTCATGTGCATAAATAAAAAGGAAGAGAAATGATTGCAATAAGCTTCTGATAATAGCCAAGGTTCACAATTGAATCCATGATATTTTAACAGAAAGCGTATATTAATGTAAAATAAACATGATGCCTGTGAATGTCGGGCTCTGATTTATACTCCTGATGTTTCCAGCCCTACAGCATCATAAGAACATTGTAATGAAAAATGTTCAGCAGCAAATAGGAAAGGATGGATCTCTGTGGGTAAGAGGGGAATTACACTGCTTCCCGTGCCCCTGCCTGGGGCCACCAAGGTCCCACACTTGTTCACAGACAGAAATACCCATTCCTGAAGAGATGGAGTTTCTGGTGTAGTCACAACTCTGTGCAAAGCATGAGCAGCTAAGGAAAGCTTATCCAAACTGCAGGGCCACAGCTGTGGTGCTCAGACACGGGCAGGGGACACAGGGCTGGGGCAGGGCTGCCCCCACTCCTCCCTGGACACTCACTCCCACTCTGCAGCCTTTGCAGCAAACTCACAGAGCACAGGTCACAAACCCAAAAAAATCAAAATAACATCTTACCATGCTGGGGAATGGCCACATTCCTCAGGTGAGTGATTGGGAGGGGGGGAAGGTCTATGGTGAGGCATGGTTGTGCTTTCACTGGAGACCTGCACATCTCCAGCTGAGCTCAGAAGCTCAGCTAGGGAATAGCACACCCAGACTGAGCTTAAATGGGCTCTGGGCCTGTGGGTGGGGTGTAGAGCCCAGGTGAGGCTGGGCAAGGTCTGCCTGTCCCCACCCAGGAGGCCCTTGCCCATCCTCAGTTGGAGGAAATCCCTGCCTGACAGTTCAGGGCCTGTCTAGTGGGAGTCTGAGGGTCTCCAAGTTGGAATAAATCCCAAGAGAATCAAGGGATACACAGAACAGGTGCTCACCACCCACTGACCAATGCCCAGCCCATCCCCAGCAGCCACTGCTGACTGCCAGCAAAGTCCCCCAGCTTTTACACTGAGCATGGTGCCCTAAGGCGGGAATATCCCTTTGGCCACTTTGGGTCCCCTCTCCTGGCCCTGGAAGGCAGAGCATGAGGCACTGAAAAGTCCTGGGCTTGGGATAAGCTTCCCTCAGCAACAACTCAGCCATTGGTGTCACCAACACTGCTCTCACACTGAACCCAAGGCACTGTTTCCAGAGAAAATTAACTCTATCCCAGCTAAACCAGGACAGCTTCCTCTGTCCTTCTGTGTCCCCTGAAGCAGCAGACTGTCCCTGCAGGCTCTCACCAGCTGGGGCAGGAACTGGAGCAGAAAGGCAGTAACCCCGCAGGAGGAGCTGCCACGGGAGCCACCCTGCTGAGAGATCCCTGCTGCCTCGGGCTGTGCAGGAGATGCACCATGCCAGGGCACGTGGCTCTCTGACTGAGACATGAGTCCATTCATTTCAGGAGTGAATTTGGCCTCGGGCTGGAGCTGTTTAGAATAAAGTTGGACACAGTGACCTGTGGAAAGCACTTGTTCAGCACCTGGTTCAGTTGAGAGTCCAATCTGCAAACAGTAAAATCTGGATGCTCTACCAACCAGAACATGTCCAAACACTGTCAGAGATTTCTGGTGAAATTAGAAATTTCCTGTCTCTTCATGGAGTTTCATTCTCAGGGCACTGTATCCGTTTCACAACACATTTCACTGGCTCCTACATAAACATCCTTTCCTTAGTCCTTGCCTTAAAAGGGTGAACGTGGACAAACTCCCCAAAATATCTAAAGTTCTTCTTGTGGTCAGTTATTAAAGCCAAGGCACAAGAGACATGCTCAGAGCTGAGGAGGTCACATCAGAGGAAGGAAATTCTAGGCATGGGAGCACCCAGCAGAGAAGAAAAGCTGGAAGAAGAAGGTGTGAAAGACTGCCTTGTGCTGGCAGGCCATGGAGATTGGTGCATCTCATGCACCCAGACCAAAAAAAACACTACAATACAGCCAAAACAAGGGGAGGCTGATGAATGAAGCCATTACAGGTGACAGGGGACAGAGACACAAAGCAGAGGAGTTGAAGTGTTGCTTAATGACTCGTGTGGACGTGTAGGAGAAGGTGGAGAGGCAAAACATCCCAATCACTGTCAGCTCCTAATGGGTACAAAATGCTCATTGAAAACCCAGCAGAAGGTCACTGGCCCCTGGGGAGTACAAGGAGGAGGCAGCAGCCAGAACCCCTTGTCCTCTGTGTCACCACAAACAGCTCTGAGCCACCTCTGAACACATTTGAGTGCTTGGGAACACGTGAGGCTTCAGTGAGTGAAATCAGGTTTGTTTCACAAGTTCACCTTCCTCCACTGCACTGTCCCCAGCTGGGGCTTCCCCTATTGACTGGGCCATGCTGTAGCATTAATTTCTGCCCACGGAATGTGGGATGAGGGTTTTGGAAGCTCACTCCCCTCTGTTGATCTCCCCATCTCTTAACTGTGAAGCTGTGGGATGAGGTGACATGGCAGGACTGTCTGGGATGGCTTTGCTTCCCAAAGCTCTGCTCAGAAATCCTGGCAGGAACTGGCCTGTGGCAGAGCTGTGGGAGGCTGCTGCCTTTCTCTGCCCAGGGTTTCTTCAAATTGCCAATAAACTCCATGGGCTCAAAGACGAGTCAGGAAAGTAAGAAGCAAGATCCTCATCTAAAGGCAGCATCACAAAAGGCTTCCCCATCCCCAGGCTCCTGGAGGGAGGGCAGCAGGTCTGTGATTATTCACACAGCCTGAGTAGAGAGAGGCTGTTCCTGTGCATTGTGTGTGTACTTTTGCATGAGAAATGCTTAAAAGAGGAGTAATTATAGAAAAACTTGTCCAGTAACTGAAAGAAAAAGCAGGAAAGAATAAGCAAGTATGACACTGCCTGGGGTACTTCAATCAGAGCAGGGCAGTGGAAGATGAGCAACTGCATCAACTCTTCCTAGGGGCTGCCAGCTATTTGTGTAAATTGCATTTTTCAGCAATGCTGAGGAATACTCCCCCTTCTCTCAAAGCACAGATGAGAGCAGGGCTCCTGTGAGGTCTCTTTCCCTCATTCCTTCTCACACCTCCCCACACATCTGGGAACTGCTCCCTGCTTTGGGACCTCCTACTCACCAGCAGCACCTAGCACAGGTCAGGCTCTTCCCTCGGGACCAAATTCACTGCTCTGAAAAAATTCTGGCCTCTGCTTTAGCAACAATGGGGTAGTTGGAGATCCAAACACAACTATTTGCCTTTTTAACCCTATTCCAGTCTTGTACGTCATAAATCTTGTACAGATTTACACTGTTTGGGGGCAGGAGGATGTGGGGAATACTCTTCATGGAGCAGCAGAGCTGTGCTGCATTCCTCCATCCCTCAGACGAAAAATGTTTCACCAACTGATTTAATTACACGAAGCTTATGCCGGAGTTATAGAGGGATTATCTGGGTTTTATCATGGTTATTAGAGAAAATGATTCTATTGTTACTATTACGGAGTTACAAAAAGTAAAGAGGAATCACAGGAAACTTGGCAAGGGCTCATTAGCAGTGTGGTAGTGTCTGCAGAAGCTAATTAAAAATGTCTATACCTCATAATAACCATTTATCTCATCAGAGCCTCCATTCCTTACGTCTCTTTCTCTGGATAGAGTGAGGGGGAATGATCTCTGCTTGCTGGTGAATGCACACACAGCAATCCATCTGAGCTTGGCACAGGACAAATGGCTTTGTTCCGGGATGTGAAGCCACCAGCGCTGCTCTTGCCTGCCTGAGCTGGGGCTGGCTGTCCTTGCCTTGCTCACAAGGACACAGAGATGCTCAGGGACCTCCTGAGAGTCACTTCAGGAAATATCTCAGCCAACCATCACATGCTGGGTGTGAGAGGATGGAGACAGTGAGCCTGGAGGAGGAGCTGGTTGGGAGGCATGAAAGCAGCATGAAAGCAGGACAATGGCACAAGGGTTTGCATTTGCTGTGCCCAAAGTCCTGCAGAAGCCACTGGTAGCTCTGGTTTCTCAGCAAAACTCTGCTCTGAGTCTCTGACCAGGCGAGCAGGATTTCCTCAGACAACATCTGTATCTCCTCTGTCACATCACTCCTTCTTCAGGCCTCCAAAGCAAACAGAAAAATGACACAGCTCCCAGTTAATCTGTGTTATCTGGAAGAAGAAATCAAGGTGAAATTCAGTTTGTCAACAGGGGTGTGAGTGCTGACAGGAGATGGATCGGAACAGGCAAATGCCAGCTGTAGTTTTGCCCGACAAGTCATTTCTCACACAAGGCCTGGATGCTGATGGATATTCTGGAGATGATGCTTGATAAACTTGTTTTGGATTAGAGTTTGAGTTGAAGGGGTCTGTAGGGAAAGCAGAGGAATAAATCCCAAAAGCCATGGTGGTTGTGATACCATTTTCTGTTCTGCCCCGCGGTCCTGGCCAGCACAAAGGAGACAGAGCTGAGAGGCAGAGCCAGCCTGCCTCACCCCCCAGGGACAGGAATGTGCTTCCACTTCTTAGCCCATCCAAAATATCAGTCCCTTGGATATAAATTCCTCATCATGTTTAATCTTTGCACACATTTTCAGTAAAGCAGGAGAGGTGGATCTTAATAACAAAATCCTTGAGCCCATCCCAGGTGAAGTCAGAGCTAAAATCCCCCTCAGCAGCACGGAGATGATGCTTCCTGTGACAGTAAGGATCAAGTCTGAAACCCACTGGCCTCCAACACAACCTGGCTGGACCTCAGTGCTCAGAGGTGTTGCTCCTCCTTGCAAGAGATCACAATCCCTCCCCAACTAAAGGTTCCCCCCAGACCTCTGCTTGACACCAGCTGACCAAGGTTTTAGTGTGTCTCTTTGCCCTGACAGAGCTCTTACCCATGACTTGGCAGAAATCAAAACAATTTTGTCCCAAACCATACATTTTTTATTGTTCCATCCTAAGGAGAACCTCTGTTAGTTCTTCTATTCCTGTTATTCTTACTGCATGTGAGCACAGAGGATGAGTAGTGCCTGCTCTCAACCAGCATATCCAGCCTGACCTCCTTAGCAACTGGGAACACTTTTCTTGAATTCAGTCAATTAAACCTCACCACTGTGCCTGTTGAGCAGCTCTGTCTGGCTCTCAGAAAAGAAAACCAGGTACTGAAAACCCTGGCACATGCCCCAGAAACATCACCCTCCTTTTGAAAACAACATGATAAAAATCAGGATTTGCTCCCTCAATTTCTGCACACTTTCTCCTTTTCAGCTTTCCCTGCCAAAGCCCATCCTCAGATGCATTCCTGCCTGGTTCTGTGTTGTGTCAGCCTGGCTCCCAGACATCCTCTGCTTTCTCAGGCTTTCTCACCTCAGCTGCTGCCCTAAATGGGGAAATCTCTTCTTGCAATGGCAGCAGTCACTAAGGGCCTTGGTAGATGAAGCAACCCATGACTCACTTCCGCAGCTTTTCCAGGAGATGCTGGAGGCAGAGGCATTGAGCTCAGCTGAGATTTCCCAACACAGGAAAGAGCCAAAGAGCTGTTGTAATGTTTGGGTGGCCAAATATGAGTCATTTCCAAGTCTAGATCATGCTTTTTTCCCCTGAAATCAAATTATCTACTAAGCCAAACCAATAATTCCTAATAAAAACAAGCTGGAACAGCTTTCCTGAAATAGGGGAGTTAGGAGCATAAATTTAGCTCCTCTTTGAGTTTAGGGGATGTCCCTCACACCAGGGACCAGGCTGAGAAAAGAGATGGGAGACAGCACATATCCCATCAGATCCTGTCCTCTGAGACTGGAGTTTTGCAGTGCTGCAAAACCTAACCTGAAACAAAAACAATGCCAAAAGCCTGATGGAGGATCTAGATTTTCTTGTAGTAAATTACTAGAAGAGTAATTAAAGTAATTATGCAATTGAGAATTGTTCTCAATTGTTATCTGAGAATTAGCAGAGATAAGCACAGTGGTATAAACTGTGATGCAGGCTGAAGAAGGCAGGATTTTACACATCCTCCATGCATGGAGCATGAGGTGTCTGACATACACAGTAGAAATCAGCTGAAAGGAAGGAAGAGCTTTGAGCAGTGAAAAATTAGGAGATAGAAAAGAGGGGGGGGATTAATCAGCATTAGTGCTGCTTTCAGTCCCCAGGTCCCCCACAGAAATGAAATTGCTTGATTTGTACAAGGTTACCCATTATCCATCCATGCCATTGCTTTCACCCCTCCCTTTCCTGGGAGATGATGTCCTTGTGCTGCAGCCTTGGCTCCAGCACAGAGGGGTTAATCTGCTCTCACTCCCCACCTCTTACAATACGAGTCATAAACGTGATTGTTTGCTTGCTTTTATTACAAAAGCTGTAGCTCTCCTGGAGAAAATACACCTTGCACTAATACACTGGAGTTTTCCAAAGGGAAGTTTAAGTCTCCTTCAGCAAAAATAATGCTCACAGGCTTTAAATCTTATGATGTGGGCAATAAGTTGTTATTGGCCACAGCCAAAATAATAGCCAAAAGCTATTATTGCCAGAGCATAAAAGCAAAATACAAGGCCTCACAGCCCAGAGCCTGCATCTCCAAACCATAGATGTAACATAACTAACATATACAGATGGAATTCTTTGTATAGCTGCCATAAATACATGGTACATACCTATGGCACTTGCATACGTACATACACACACACACACACGTAAATAAATAAATGTATATGTATTTGAAGTGGCCACAAACTGTACTGAGAGAAAAACAAGTCTCTGTTTTTCATTACCACCTGTAATTCCACCTGGGCCCATTACTTCTTTCACTGAAGTAATGAATAAAGTAATAATTCTCCCTAAAAGCTGTGTGGTCACCAGCCTACACATCAATGGAGCACTGGGAATTGGCATTAGGAGTGGTCAGATCCAGGTATAAGAGCTGAATTTTTCCTCTCTACCCCAAATTCAGAAGAAACCCAGCAGTTTTAGGAGATTTACATTTATTTTTGTGCTGTAAGCCAGAACAAACTGGAGCTGGGAAGAGGCTGCAAGCATCTGGAGGTGCTGGTGAAGCCAGGGCTCAGCATGAGTTGAAAACCTGGCTTTATGTCCCTGAATAAGCCAAAAATAGTTTTTCCATAGGGACTAAGTGACCTCCCTGCTCCCTTCCCAACTCTGTGTGCTTTATCTGATGGGCTTCAAGGGATTTCCTCCAATTATTGCAAACGCCTCTGGAGACACATTCAATGGATCCTGAGTGCCTGTAAAACCTCTCCCAGTGAAGTCAGCCCGTGGAGGAACCTCACGGAGGAGATGTAAACCTTGGGAGGGTTTATGGCAGCTCCTCCAACATCTGTAATTCCTGTATCAGCAAACACTTTACACGTCGCTCTGGGATCTAGAGGAGGGAGAGTTATTTCAGAAAGCAACCACTTAACATCTACAGCTTTACATGGCAGCCAACAACAACCAAAAAAAAAAAAAAAAAAAAAGAAATCCCAAATAGCTTTCCTAATTTGGACTGCATTAAAATGTGTATATATATGAACTTACAGCATTTCACTCCCATGGTCATTTTCCACTGGCTGGCCATGGATAAACTCAGTCACGTCCAGACCCTGCTGTGCTACAACTGCTGGAATAGTTAAACATTCCTGCTGCCTCTCTTCTAGTGGTTTTCCTTCCTAAAAGAGGAAAATGATTGCCCTGTTCTGGATTAAAGGAGGTGACTGGGTTAAGAGCAGAGTTTTATTGGGTGGTAAGAGTGGGATAAAAAATGAGGGAGAAGGAGGAGGGTTTTGGTGCATGTTGGCATTTTGATAACACACCTAATTCTGGCCAGACTAAACCCTCAGCCTGCTTTGGTTGCAGTGGGATGATGGGTTTGCAGCCTATTTTACAAACCCCAAATGTATTTTGATAAAAAGTGCCACAGCAATGAAAGGAATCAATACAGCAGTGCCTCTGTGTGTGTGTGTTTTATATTAAGACTTAGTTGATGACTTCTCATCATTTGAAAGAAATGTTCAGCCTCAGTGCTTGAAATTATCCAGCTGCAGCATTTTCTACTCAATCCAATCTCCAGTTAATTTGATCCTTCATTTATCTTGAACAAAGCCTCCTAATAAAAACATTTGTATTACAAATGATACACTTGATCAATGGGATTGCTTTAGGCAAGTATTTGATAATTTGAACACTGGCTATAAAAAGTTCTCATTTAATCAATGTGGCTGGCCAAAATTTGGAAGGAGAGAAAGCCCCAAACCTGCACATCACTGAACAGCCAGACTATAATTACATATAAGGTTATTTAGATGTTCTTACCAACACTATTGTTAGAATTGGCCAGCGTAATTGGTGTGATATTAGCCTTAATTATTTTTGGTAACACAATTAATTATTTAGTTCACTCAAAGTGACAAGAATGGAATGAATCAAAATAAGGAGCTGGCTGGGCTGGGAACTATTAATTTTCTTTCAATCCCATGATTCCTTCAGTCAAATCAATGAGATAAATAGGCAGATAGAAAAAGCCAATGGACATTTCCATTGAACAGGAAGAGCATCCAGGTCCCAGGCAGGTCAGGAGATGATACTGGACCCTTCACAGCAGCTGGGAAGTTTCTATTGGGATCATTCAGGTCTGAGATGATGGTTTTTCAAACCTATAAGATCTACAAGGTCACAGGTTGCTTTGCTAAGGGTGGTATGTTCCCCCCCAAGGCTTGTGTCCAAAGTAGGAAACATTATCCCTTGGCAGCCAAAGTAAATTTCTGCTTTATTGCATCCCTTGCTATCCTTGGATGCTTTAAGAAGAAATCATGTTGCTTGGAATGTTAGCCTGTGTTTATTTTCATTAACAGTGGTATTAATCAACATTTTCCTCTGTTCCCCCCAGATGGCTCAGGGATGCCTTTGGAAAGCAAAGACAAATTCCAGGTTAGGGTTCCTGTTGCTGGACATTATTATATGTGGGAAGTGAAATTATTCCTCTCCTTGCTCAGATTTGTGCACAAACACAGAAAAACTTCTCATAGCTCCCCCATCCCTCCTGCTCCTTGGCTGAGGAGCTTTATTTTGACAGAGCCACCGGCAGGTATATCATGAAAAAAGTTTGGAAGGGCTAAAAAACCTCCACAGTGTACATCAGACTATTTCACTTTGTTTCTTCAACCCTTTTAAATCAGCATTTTTAGGACTTCATTTAAAGTGGGAGACAGGAAGCAGCGCAGTGAGGACTCTCTGCTGTCACATCATGCACAGAGTTGTACAACACAACAGCCTCAAATCTCTTTCAATCCATCACTTATTTCCCTCTAGAAACTTTTTTTTTCCCTCCTCTCTGGATTGTCTTTGACTGTTATTTATTTATTTGGTTAGTTGACTTCAAGGGACATTTCTCCTGGCTGGATAAAGACGTTTTACAAACAAATGCAGGGGAACATTTCTGAAGAGGCTGCGAGGCAGCCGGGTCCCCGTGGGCAGGTAAAGCTTTGTGTCACTCAGCTCTGCTCCATCAGGGAGCAGCATTTTTCACAGCTGCTCCACCAACAGCCCCGAGCAGCGGTGGGGACCAAAGCGAGAGGAATTAAAGGGCTGCTCGAGGTTCCGTGGGGCTCTAAGGGCTCCCCTGGGGAGGATAAAAAAGAATTAGAAAAGGTTTTATTGACGTGGGTATGTTGCCTGTGCTTTGATGCGCACGCGGAGAGTAATTTTAAGTGCGGGGAGGAGGGTTCTCCACAGCTGAAACTATCATTTATACCCTGTGGAGAGTTAAAAAACTCAGCGAAGAACATGGGTAGGCACGACGGCCCAAGGCCCAAACAAGGGGCACTAAACAGGCAGGAAGGATTTATAAAGCAGCAATAGATAACATTGCTCCATTTCAAAGAGCTCCACGGCTCCTGCAGCACCCCAAGACACCGAGAGGGAAAGATATCACCATCAGCAAAACGTGTGCTGAAAAAAAAAACCATCTCTGGGCAAGTCTACAGCTGCCAGGGGAGAGGCAAACACGGCGAGGCATCGGCTCAGCATCTGGAGGGGAAAGCATCTGCTGAGAGACACCTCGACACTTACTTGGAGTGAGAAATCATCACTCTGGCTGCAATTCCTCACGAGCCCGACGCACCGAGTGAATGGAATCCACACAAATGAGGTCGTTAGCATAACCGAATACGCTCTTCATTCCTTCAAGAATGAAAAATATGAGTAATCCCCTGGCAAGGCCCAATTACAGCCTGCCAGCACTAGCACATGCTTATATCTATTATGAAATAATAAGATAACATTAATAAGATTCCCAGAAAAGACATTAGACAGCTAATCTCATGACTGTGTACAACTGGTCTAACTCTTCAGGCTGTCTCCTGCCTTCACGGCTCTACAGTCTCCAGGTCTTTCTTGTCATTTTCACTGGGAAAAGTTCAGGTCTACCAGCTTTTAAGCAGGAGGTTCTGAGTGGGAAGCAGGGCGATTGCTCTAGGAGTGCCGAGAAACACTGCTCTCTTTTCAGGAGTTTCAGTAACAGCCATAAACGTGAGAGCTACAGCAAACCATCGCACCACCCGTGAAACATCCCTGTAGACACAGCCGTGCTGGCAGCTCCGTTTTGGGTCGTTAACCTGAGTGCTTCAGACACGTGCTAGCAGAGCACCTGAATAATCCTTTTATTGTCCCCCTTTCCTTGTGTCCTGAGGCTCCCGGAGCTGCATGCACACGCAGCACCCAGGGCTGTTTCATGGGTGTATCAGCACGGGGAACAAACTGGGTTTCATCTTTTAGATGAACATCACCCCACCTTTCTGAGACACCCACAGAGCTAAGCTTAAAAGAGAAAAAATGGACAATAAGACAGACACAGACCTGAGCATAACAACACAGATTGCTGAGGAGCCTGCTAAGGCAGGAGGCAGCCCAGATTTCCTTCACTGTAATTTAGCAAGATGCATCTCAGGCTCTCTCCAGGAGCATCCAGCTCCCCAGGACCAAGGACACGTCAATAGCTGCAGCCAGACCCCGCGAGTTTGGCAGGTGGCTGAATTGGCTCCAGCCTCGCTGGCCCTGCTTGGGGAAGGGAGGACGCCGAGTCTCAGCACAGAGGGCTGTAATGAGGATTAATAAGGCGTGTGAAGACGCTCTGTAATTGTCCGGCCGGCTGTTTCCTTTGCACCTTATGCTGTCGTTTATGCTCGTGCAAAGTGGCTGTAAAACGCCCCAGGTCTGGTTCAATAGAACTCTGCAGATTCCTCGCACAGGTGTAAATTGCTCTGTGAGGTTCAGAGCACTGTCTAAATGCAAACTAATCTGATCATCTCTGTTGCCTCTTTTTTTTTTTTTTTCCTTCTGTAAACTCCTCAGTAGCCAACTGAACATTTTAGTGCCTAATAAACTAAAAAATATCAGGTATTTCGTGCGTGAACTTACGTCCCAGAAATAGAATTCGCAGCGCTGGCCTCAAGGAGAGCTGGAGCTGCATCAAGATGCCATGACTGGACCACCAGCTCTGCACTCCTGTGCGCTGGTTGCTGCCCACAGCCGTGGAACATTCACATCATAAACCTCAGGGGCTGGTGCACAGTGACAGCGAGCCTGAACCCAGGAGAAGCCATGAAAAATGAGCTAACGACATAATTTGGGAGGGAAGGGGCAAAAAACAATGCCTGACCTTGTTCAGACATAGGAAAAAACAACTGCAGAACTACAGCTGCTGTAAAACGAGCCTGAACTAAAATGTATGAGCTGGTATTACAGGGAATAACCCTTAAGAGGTGGAAGGCTTTGATAGACACACTCCTACAGGTAGCTTCAATCCCTGGCAGCTGCAAGGCTTCGGTAATGAATGTCAGACTGCTGGGCAGCTGTGAGGGGAATAAACAGCTATTTGCCTTCAGTGGAAGTAGCATCAGTTTGACATATGACATTCAAATGATACGAGCTTTAAAAGTGTGGTTAAACGACTGCTGTTTGACTTGGAACCTTGAGCCCACCGAAGCGGAGTCGCCGCCGTTTACCTTGGCTCTGTGGGGGATTGAATCACTGAGCTTTAAAATGAAAGATCAAAGTGTTTCTGCAAATACAGCCCGCAGTATGTCGTGTGTCCAGCTGCTAGAGAACGTGTGCTGGAGTGATGAGGGGGTAAAGACGGGTCCTCTCCCTGCTGTGGCCTTTGGCTCTGGTGATGGCTGCTGTGGGCACACATGGGACTGAGGAGACACAAGATGGGGCAGGAAATTTGGGGATGGGGTGAGAAAAAGGGGTTATCCCCACCTGGTCCTTCCCACAGCACTCCCCTCTCCTGCCATCCCCCTCCTTCTCCGCACTGGTGGGTTCCTCTTCAAGGCTCTTTGCATTTTGCCTTGCAGGACACCAGCCTGCCCTGCACCATCTCCTGCTCCTTTTAGAGAAACAAGCGCTGCCAAAACTCACCTGCCTGTTTTAGGAGCCCTTGTTAGGCCCTTGTTCCGTCAGCCTGTCAGCTAACTACCAG
This sequence comes from Phainopepla nitens, assembly GCA_013400175.1. Lineage (NCBI taxonomy): Eukaryota > Metazoa > Chordata > Aves > Passeriformes > Bombycillidae > Phainopepla > Phainopepla nitens. The sequence goes on along the minus strand of VXBQ01011773.1, from coordinate 742,407 downwards.
CCTCATAACCCTTTGATAACCTACCTGCTGAAGTGCTTTGGCTTGCAATCTTCACACTGAAACAAGAGCTCAGGACCAAAGTTGCTGGAGGAAAAAATCACTGCTTCCTGACCTTTGGGCAGGCTCTGTGGGCTGATTATCTCATCGATTTTAACCAAACTGAGCATTCAATACGGGTGTCTGGAGGCCTGTCTCTCCTCAGCAGCGGGTACAGCACAGCACCAGCAGCAAGAATACAGACAACCTCTATGCAAGCCAGGGTCAGGGGCAGGAAACCTCCAGGTTTCTTGTAAATTGTGGCAGTCATGATTAGTCCACCTGGGCCTGGCCCCTGGAGCACACAGGGAGCACTTCAGAGAGGGAGCACTCTCTGAAGTGCAAATGGGTGCTCTCGTTTGGAAGGAGCCAGAAAAACTGAAGTAGAACTGAGTGGGGCCAGATTGGAGTGATGCCACTTGAGGGGGGACTGTCCTTTGAACAGAGGTGAGAGGGGCTGACACCCTGTGACACCTCCAAGTGAACTGTGTATTTCCAAAACGTTCAGCAGCTTTGTGAGAGAGATTATCCTGAAGGATGTTTTCCCGTGGTGCTGGCATTTCTGTGAGTGATTAATTACAACATGGGCATGGGGTGAGGAGCAAAACCCTTTTCTCGCTGCCACTGGGCAAGCTCTGCCCTTTGCCCCAGCAGGACCATAAATTAATCCCTGTGACACTGCAGGTGTCACCCTCATCCTCTTGGTCACTTCTCAAGGCAGAGACCTGAGGGTTTTCCATGCCCCTTTTTATGAACCACTGTGATGGCACAGGCACTTTTCAGCTGTTTGTCCTCCAGAGGTCTGACTGCCTGCACATTTAGTCCGTGTGCTGTCACAAACACCCTGCCTTGACTTTGGAAAAGAGGACAGCAACAGCTGAAAACAAAGATGGATTGTCACTTTTGGACATTGGTGGCAGAAGGGAGTTGCAGTGCTGCAGGTGATGAGGGCAGAAGGGAAAGCTGGGAATTTCCTAACCCTCTCACCCAGCTCATTGATGACTCTCTAGAGAAGCAGCGTCACTCCTCCCCTACACTTCCAGTCAAGGGTGTCTTTCACTGGGGAATTTAATTTGCTGCAGAAAGGTTATTATATCCCTTCTGAGGTTTTCTACTCAATTCCTAAAAAATATTGAAAGTAAGTATGAAAAGAATATATAATAACACACATATAATCTATCTACCTCTATATAAAAGAATATAAAAGAGATATAAAACTGCTATGTAGTGAACAAAGTTCCTTTTGCAATAGGAATCACTTCATACCCTCAATGACTCTGCTCAGCTTCCAGGAGCAGCTCTTAGGATTTATGGTACCCACAGGGATGCATCCAGGATAAAAGGAGTTTTCATCACCTGGCCAAAGGCTTATGAGATCTACAGATGGAGTCACTTGTGTATGGAGAAAGCACAGCAGCAGAGACTGGCATCAGCTGGTCACAGAAGTGGCAAGTGAACTTTTTATTGCAGTTAGCATTCCAGCAGCAGTTTTTGGAGGAATAATATGAAATTCTAGACTGTACAAAAATTACAAAGTTTGGCAAGATTTTGAAGTTCTCAATAGGTAAAGGCACCTTTCTTCCCGACAGGACTGCCCAGGTCATCTGAAGGCTCTCAGTGCTGCACCCTGCATAATTATTAATTTAGTTAAATTGGTCTTACTGTGACCTAATATAAATCAGACTAAAAGGTGTCATGATAGCAGTATGGATGGTGCCTGTGTTGACAATCCCTCCCATGGCAGATGGCTGCATGCCCACGATAAAATAAGCAAATAATCAGGAAACACGTGTGGGACACTTCTCTCCCACTCTACAAATCTCCAGTCCTTAGGGGTACCTGCTTCTCCCTGGGCTTTTCCAGTCAACTGTTCTGCATTGGGAATCACACAAAAGCCATCTAAAATCATACCAAAATCTAAATAAATCAGCATCAGAAAATCTCCTGCAGGCACTCAGTCCTGTAAGGACGTGACCATTTTAACACTTGTCAGGGTCATAGCACAGAGCTGAGGAAACAGCCCTGGACAACTCTGCATTCCCAGGAGAATAAAACCAGAAGACACACAGAGTCACCCAGCAGGCAGTGGGAACAGGAGCAATGGCAGCATTACTTAACTATGTGCAATTTGCTCTCCCCATCTTGATTTAAATTACACTGCCAGAAGAGACTGACAGTGTCTGGAATCAAATTGCTTAGAAAAGTGCCTCTTCAGAGAGAGAGAAAAAAATGCCCAAATAACTCGAGTGCAAATGGTCTTGCAAAATGCCTACTGTGATTGGGGACAGCAGGACCTGGGGCTCGTGTTCATTAGGATAATGCTCAAGTAATTGTGCTGGGCCAAATCTCCATGAAATGGGGGGGCTGCCCCCCTGACACTCCTACAGGGCACACATTAACTTGGTCTCCTCTCAAGAGCTGGAGGAGGTACCATTAAATAAGAGTCTGTTGCTCTGTTCCTGCTTCCTTCACTTCTTCAGGTCAGCCTGGGCTCTGGAGACCATCTTCAGGACAATGGGCTTCTTTGGCTGCATGAAACCTTTCGAGTCCAGGACCAGTGGGATCTTGACCAGGAGGAAAAAACAACAGAACAGCCTCGTCAGCTGGGAGAAAGGACAGACAGGACAGCAGGAGCCCTACAGCTCACACACATCCCAGCTACCACCTGTTTTCAATGCACTTCCCAGCTCACAAGTGTACTTACAGCAGGACTATCACTATTGCCCATGCAAAGCAGCCACCAGCAGGTGTTTAACAACCCTCAGCTCTGGGATGAGCTGGTTGGTGAGTTCTGGCTTTCACGTGGCATGCTACAAAGAGCTTGGTGCACTGATCAACAGGCTGCACGTGGAACGAAGAGCAGCCAAACCCCAGCCAGGGTCCTGCAGCTAAATGGGAGCATGCAGAGCCATTTTGTTTAATGCAGAAGTGTGTCAGTACTGAGGGCAGCTAGATCATAATGGGAGCTGGAAGAGCAATAAGCTCTCCAGAAAGAGCAAAACTAAAATCGCTGCTCAGACCGAGTAGCAAAGCAAAAGCATCCTCTACACGAAAGGTTTCCATGGGGTTGGGAATCTCATTAGAAACAACAATTAAAGCTGCTGTTGGAGGGAGTCATCTTGCAGGGGAGGGAAGTGTGTTTTAAGTCTCCCCCACCAATGGATGCTGCTCATATCCCAGCTCCCTCTCTCCCTGTGAGGACAAGGGTGACACACCCCAGCCCAACAGGCCACTCTCACCCCCCATATCCCAGTCAGCTTTGTTTCAGGAAATTTAAGCAGTATGACTTGGAGCCCAGTGTGCCATCAGTGGAGCAGCAAGAGGAGGCTGCAGCTTCCACACACATATTCCAAAGGGATGTTCCAGCATGAAATTTTCCCTCCCCACTCTGAAGTACATGACACCTTCTGTAGAAAAAAGGGCTGAAAGAGCCCCATAATCCTATGGGCACCAATAATACAATACATATTTAACTTGCCTCCTTTTAATTAAAGGCAGTTATAAAAAGAATCAATTTTATGGATTGCAGAGGACTAGAAAAATGTCATTAGACTTGGGGGAGGGCGGATAGGTCACTGCATTGTTAATGGACTATTACAGTCTTTCACCTCCAGGTTACCAGTTGAGAGGCAATCTGAATCTGCAGAGATTCCAGCTGAGCACCCGTGCCAAGTAATAATTTAATAAGGACTTTTCTGTTTCTTACAACAAATGCCTTTGAATGACTTGTTGCCCCCTCTGCTCTGGTTTCCCAAGCTCTCCTCACCAACAGAATGTAATAATGGCCCAGCCTTTTGCAGCAGTGAGTGCAGGGAGCTGGGTCAGGCTGGAAACACCATTGTGCTGCCTGCCTGAGGCACAGGAGTTGCCCTGATCTCAGCAGGGCTGGACTGACACATCATTTCCAACAGCTCCTGCATTTATTTCATGTCAAACACTCCCACCCTGCAAAGCCCATCCCACCAGTACTGTATGCACCATTCATTGGGATCCTGGGCAAAGCCAAAGCCTGGTGGGATCCTGCAGAGCCCCAAAGAAGGAAAGGGTCACCAATTCAAACTTAGCCCAGACCGTGCTTGCTTGAAAATTGCTATCCTTTAGGGACTTCCCTGGCCCATAAGAGATGAATTTTGGTGCCTTGGGATGTCCCACAGGGAATAGCCATGTTTGTGTGCAAAACACAGCTTTGGCATGAGCTGGGGGATATTCTTTTCCTGCTCTCTGGAGCAGGGCCTTCCTAAGCTGGGTAAAACAGACCAACAGTGCACTGTGGGGAGAGAGCACCCCACAATTTAGGTTCACCCAAAGACAGGCACAGGACTTCATGGATTTCAGCCTAAAACATCCCACCAACATTATATATGCTTCTGTAGAAGCTTTTTTAGAAAAGCGTAAGTAACTTGTGGTGAACCCCTTAAAATTAGCTGAGAAGTTTTAAACAGTTATTCCCATGTAACAGCAGGACCATCTCAGAGGGAGTAAGGGGCAGATAATGAGACACATCACCCCACATCCTCACCGGTGTGTCCTTGCAGGGTCTGAACGAGAAGTTCTGCAGCACAACAACCACAGCCACTTTCACAACAAGGAGAGCAAATCTCATCCCTATGCAGTTCCTGGGGCCAGCCCCGAAGGGAAGGAAGGTGTAGGGGTCAATACCCTCTTTGTTCTCTTTACTGAACCTGATTATAACAAAAAAAAAAAAAACAACAAGTAAGCAAGAGCCACTCTGTTCCAGAATATGTCAGCTTCCAAATGTGAAGTGGTGAGGGGTCTGGGAAGGGAAAAGCTTTTTGTGTTCCTGTGCATATTAGAAGCTAAGTCCTTTATTTCTGTCTCAATAGATACGTTACGCCTTTGCTCTCATCCTACTGCTCAGATTTGGTTGTGCAAATCCAGGTGCATTGGGTGTCTTGGGAATACCTGAAATACACTAATGGATTTCATAACTACTCTTTTCTCAGAACTCCCTCTCAGCTCCAAAACTGAACCCAGATTTCAAACCCTAAACCACACAGGTCTACAGCTCCACAGCTTCCCTGTAGATCAAAGGACCGAGCGAACACAAAGATGTTCTCCCCCTGTGTGACTAAAGGCAGGGCTGCTTTTGAGAGATGCCAGCCCCATTCCTTTTCTCATCATGAAAAACAGGGAAGAACAATCAGCTTCACAGAGAAATTTGCCACTGAGCATTTTCAGTAACACTTCTTAGTGATCAGTTGGTTTTCATGTCAGGAAGCTTTTCATTCTCAGTGCACGAGGTACAAACCTCAGCCATGCTAAGTCAGAAGTGAAGTATCTCACTACTGAGACACCAGCACATCCCACTAATGAACTCCCAGCAAGGCAAGAGAGCCCTAAAGAGCTCCTTTCCAGTTACCCATACTCAGTTTGACAACTGGAATAAGGATGTGGCTACTGGAGCAACTGGTGTAGCCTGGCCCATTGCCTGAGTACTTCCACTTGGGTCTTTCCTTCTGAATTCAACACGAGGTGACCACTGGCTCCAAAGGTGCTTCTGCCTGATACCACTGCCGTGTTTTGTCTCAAAGGTCACCACATCCCCACAGCAGGATTAGTTTCCAGGGGTATTTCAGCTCCTGGTGCAAGGGCAGAGGTCTGGTCCTGCTCTCTCTGGACCAAGCCCCAGTGTTTTGGTGGCCACCTGAAGATTACTGGGTTCATGGTATCCCAGGTCTGCCTTGGGCTATTGCCTCATTCTGCAGGGTCTGACAGAGCTCCTAAGCAAAGACTGCTTCATAACCTGAGTTAAAAATTAAGTTTTATTTCCTACCCATCTTTGCCCTTCCACCGCTGATTTGCAGGGCACTGTGCCAGTCACCCAATGGCTCTTGCCTTAATATCTGGCCATAAACCCCTCAGTGTTACAGCTGCTGGGAGCTGCTCTCACTGTTGCTCCTTTCAATGCAGTTAATTAAATTCCATGCACAGTTTATGGATGTAGATCATAAAACTCCCCTCACGGTAATGCTGGGACTAGATGTCAGACAATGATAAATGCCTAATTTAAATGTTATAATCACACATTCCCCACTTTTGCTGCCATTCCCCCTCCCAGGGCTGAGGTTGAGCACGCAGCTATTCCCCACGAGGCCCTCACCTCTCAGGCCTGAACTCGTCGGGCTCTGGCCAGTACTGTGGGTCACGGTGCAGCACGAAGGCTGGGATCACAACCACCATTCCCTCTGGAATAGTCACTCCACTGAGCTCCACAGTCTTCTTGCAGACCCTCTCGAGCCGGCCCCCGGTGGGGTAGAGCCGGATGGACTCGTTCACCACCATGTCCAAGTACTCCATCTGAGTGATGGTGCTGTGTGTGGGAGTGGCCTGGGACAGGAACGGCAGCACTGAGAACACAGCACTGCAACTGCCCCCCTACAGCCCCCCAGTGCTGCCAGGGAAAGGGGAATCTCAGGGCAGCACCTCTGCCTCTCTTGTTTCCAACCTGGGTTTGCAAGGCAGGTGGGAACAAGCCCAGCACCTCCCCATCCTCCTGTACCTTGCTGGGCAGGTGTGCATCGACCTCGTCCTGGAGTCGCTGCTGCACGTCGGGGTGGGTGGCCAGGTTATAGGCTATGTAGCTGAGGGTGGAGCTGGTGGTCTCATAACCAGCAAAGACAAAGATAAGAGCCTGGGCCAGAACCTCCTCATCACTTAGTGCTGAAAAAAGGCATAGAAGAACATACAAGAAGCTGAAAATGACAGTAATTAACCCTTGGGAATTCAGGATCCCAGTCATCAGTCAAGGTAATGCTACTCCTAGCTATGTAACAGCTGGTAAAGGAAACATCCAGCTTACCCTCTGGTACCAAAGAGGGGTGCAGGATGCAGTGCAGTGTGTCCTACAAGTACCCTACTCTGGTACCTCAAAAGTTTTAAAGCACCCTGCCTTGAGTTGACAGACCAGGACTATGCCTTGGCTGAGCCTTTATCTTCTTACAGTTTACCTAGGATAGGGAAGAGAGATGAGCTTACAGGTGAGCAAGGTACACACAGCATATGTGCTTTGTGTGTTTTTTGATATACAGCAAACATTGCTGGTCTTCAGAGACAGCAAAGTAAGAAACAGAGGTAAGGAGATACTCACTTCTTTTGTTCTTTGTTGCACAAAGACACCTCAGAAATTATCTCTGGAAATTAGATATAATAACAATATGGCTGACCTGTGATAAACATTATCATGGCCCCACTACTGAGACCTAGAATCTTTCATGAGATTCATGACTAAAATCCTCTCCCTACTTCCCTATTAAATGGATAAGGACCTACTGCTTCCTGCTGAGAGGAGGACACATCTCAAGACATACTTTTGTCCAAGTTGGTCTCAGCAGACTTGGAGCCATCATGGGTGTTCTGTGATTCAATCATGAGCTGCAGGAAATCCACCCGGTCCTGGGGAGAAACAGAGGCAGAGGAGATGTGGGTGGGGAGGAGGCAAACCACTTCAGCACAAGTCCCTTGCTGAGACACCTGCTCCACTCACAGCTCATGGCTTCAGTACATGATGAGGTCTGGACTACAGACCCTCCAGGAACACAGATACTTTCTCCACTTGGTCACCCAGCCAGGGTGTGGTTCTGGCCTTTCTTGGGTTTGGTGAGCTTGGAGAACAGGTGACACACCACAGCTTCTGGAGATGCCACTAGGTTCCTCCTGCACTCAGGACTTTTCCTGAAGAGAAGAGGCCACCTAGGCTGGACTCACCGTGCTGCTGCCCTTTTCCCGTTCCTTCTTCATTTTTGTGAAGACATTCTTGAAGAAGTCCATGACGTCTGAGGGTAACAGAGTCACCTTCATCTTTTCCAGCACAGGGGTAACGAAGGGGAACAACACTAAAAGGAAAGAAGAGACCAACACACTTGAGCTCAAAGGGGCTCCAGGAAAATCAAAACTGGCACAAAGCATAGAAAGGAGCAATACATCTGGACCTTGACAATTTTTGTTGCCTCCATCTCTTTTTACCTAACCATATCTGGGATGCAACAGCACTTGAGAACCTCCTTCACATGTTACTTTATGACCACAGTACCAGACTAAGTGCAGCTCTCTGTGATACAGCAGCTCTCCACCATCTCTGCAAACAGGGTTTCTCCTCACAAGAGGATGCTGCCAAGATCCACATAGGCTGTACAAATCCTGGCTGTGGTTTCCTTGAGGAAATATTTCTGCAGAACTGAGACTGTAAATCCAATCCTGCAAAGTGCTGAGCATCTCCCATATGCCAAAAAGGACTCAAAGCTGCTAAGGGAGCTAACAGAAAATGCAGCACCTTTGACATTGATTCAGGGCTGTATGAGATGAAGTTTATCATACCTAGGAGCAAGAACACAGGACTTAGGAAACTGAATTGGAGAAATTTCCTAATGTTGGTGACAAAGGGGTCATTGGGGTTGTTCATGGAGTCAACATTGACACTGAAAGAAGTGCTGGTCACCACATCCATGCTGTAAGCTCCAAAAATGCTGAGTAGAGAAGAAAGAATGAATGAGATGAACTCAACCACAGCAGTAAATAAGAGCCCATCTAGAAACAATCCTTGTGAGAGAGAATCTCTCTTAATGCGCAGTCCTAACATAGTAGGTCTGTCCTGATCTGGCAGTAACCATCATTTTATTTTTCAAGTTTCCCCATTACATTAATTCCCCCAACTTTTCTCAGCTTGAAAAACCTAAGCTGTAGCTGGAAAGCATGAACTGCAGTCTAGGGTAACAACAACTATATTCTGATTTTCACTTGTAAAAGAGACTGCAAAAATGACATCCAAAAATACTACATCTTGTGCAGCTTCTAGAAAAACTCTAGGAAATGCTTCCTACCTCAAAATGCATCCCCAGTAAAATGAAATGGGGAAAGAGCACAGCTCTTCCATTTAAGCAGAGCAGAGCACAGCAAGCCCACTGCTGAGGAACATGCCATGCCCATGACTGCTGCAGAGTTTGCTTCCACAGCTGACAAGGGATCCATGCTGCAGTGTGGAAAAGGCTCTCCAGAACAGCCCCTTCCCCACACTGAATACAAACCCTCTCCTGTCAGCCCCACAGTTACTCACTCCTTCACAGTCACGAACTCATCATTAGCCACTTTCTTCTCAATGTTTTCCACTAATTTTTCACCATAGTGATTAATGATGTGGAACATCTGAAATGCAAACCAAAGCAGAAAGCACTGTTAACTCTTTCCCTGCCACCAAACAAGGCTGGGCCATACTGCTATCTGCCACTTGCCATGTCTGGCTTGGGGAGGAAGGGCAAGCAAGGGGAAGGTTTCATTTCCAGGCCTCAGACATTGCTTTCTCTTATCTTAACCTGTCCAGAGAGCTCATCTGACTAGGACTGAGCAAGGCTCTCCTCCAAAACTCCATACACAGCTCCCACTCCAGCTTAGCATCCACTCCAGCTGGGAGTGAACATGGCTCCTGGGTGCATGGAAAATGGACAAGCCTGGTGTGAGTGATGTGTTTGGCAGGATGAACATACAGGCCATAGGGCCAACAGCCTCAGCCTGCAAAGCCTTGTGTGCTGTTTCATTCCCCACCCCCTTCTCCTGACTCCCTGCCTGGGATGGCAGACAGACACTGCATTGCTGAATGGTACCAACAATGCAGCTGCTCATGGACGTGGTCCTGGCAAACAGGGTGACCTTCCCATTTCAAGGCAAGGTCTGCACTCAGAAATAGCTTAGTTCTCCTCCAGCTATGGATGCAAAGTACCAGTGGCCCGTGCTTTACCTCCTTCAGCTTCCCACTGGTGAAGGTTGGAGACAGCACTGTACGAATCCTTCTCCACTGCCCATCTTCAGCCACGTTGAGGGCTGACCCCAGGACCCCATTCAGACGAAAGTTCTGCACAGGGGAACAGGAGACACGTGAAGGTTTACAGCCTCCTTCCACGTGACACAAATGCAAAGAAAAACCTTCCATGCAGTGTTGACTCGGCCCCTGAAGTTATGTCAGCTCTACCTCAACCAGCAAACAACAGAAATGGAAACAAAAGTCTAAGAGTCATAAATGACATTGGCCCCTAGGGCACATTCAGGCTGATGGCCCAACGTCCCAGCCAGAGCGGCTCCTACACCTCCCCAGCAGAGTTCTGATGTTGGTACTATCAATAAACTGGGGCACATCAGAGAGCAAGCACTTGCTAAAGGGCTCAGAGGACAGAAACCAAGAAGAAACTCCTTCTTTCTTGCTGCATGTGCTCTGTACTGGACAGCAAAGCAGAGGACTAGGTACCTACCCGGCGATTAGTAAAAACGTTATAGCACTCTTTCACTAGGATGTTTTTGATGAGGATGGGGTCCAAAACAGCCAGCACAGGCTGCCTGCCATCATAAAACCTAAGCCAAGAGAAACCCACAGTCAGTCCACCCTTCATGGTCAGTTGGGGCAAAAGCAGCCTGCTCTGTCCATGGCCAGAGCCATGGTACAAAGAGTCTGGGCCCTCTGACTAAACACCTGGAAGGATGAGGCTGAAACTTGTTTATTATGCAGTAAAAGAGGAGAAAGGGAACTAAAGTGACAAACACAGGCAGCATAAGCATTTCTAGCAATTGTCTGTGGTACTGAAGAGTTGCCAAAGCTGTGTGGATTTAGATAAAAGGCAGCTTTTTGCCACAATGTTGATCCCCTGCACCTGGGCTGTCTCAGCTGTTTCCACTACTTATGGCTGGAGACAAGAAATCCACACCAAACAATCCGCCTGTGGAGGAAAGAGATTTCCTGCCTGGCCTACAAGGCACTGAGAGGTGAAAAGAACTCATCTCTCTCCTCCATTTTCCAATCAACAGAGACAGAAAAACTTAAAAGTCATGGTGTGGGCTAAAGGGCAGGGAGCCTTGGGCCACAGCTGAGGGAAGCTGCCATCTTCAAGAAGCTTGCGAACATTTAATCTTTCGAAAAAATGCACCAGGTTTCACGAAGCCTCCCAGGATTTTTTTGCAGAGCAATTTAGTTTTGGTTTGAGAGGTTCTCAGTAGAAGCATGATAAGAGGCCCCTGCACAAAACAAGCACTGTGCAGGGAGCAGGAAGGCAGGTTGAAAGGTAGCTTGTGCCCCAGCTCTGGGAGAAGCAGGGAGCAAGATGAAAAACACCGTGGTAGCCTGCAGCTTGCTTTCTGCTCCATACACACACAAGAGCAGCTTCAAAGGCAGGAGGGTCAGTTTGACACCAAGCAGTGGAGGTTATTTTCAAAGCTTATGCAAAGAAATGACCCCACAAACTGGCCATCACCACCCCAGCCCCACACCACACTGAAATCCCAGCAGGAGAAGAGCCTTGGAGAGATGAGTGGAGACTTTCCCAGTGCTAAACCTCGATTCTCCCCGGCTGCCACTGCTGGAATTACAGTGCTGAGGAACATAACATCAATGTAACTTTCTCCACTCTATTCTGGGGCTGTGGAGCACCCCAAACTGGTAGTTTTCTTCTGCAGAAACTCACCCCCAGATTTTTCCATACTTTTCAAAGCATTTCTGATCAAAATTGTGGACTCCCTGGAAAAGAAGAAAGGAGAAATGCGCAGTTTGCCACTGAAAAGTGATCAAAGCAGGCCACAGCTGGCAGCATAGTGCACCCCACAGCCATGCTGTAAGTGGTAGAGGTTGAGGTTGGGAGGTGCATGGTCCTCTTAAGCATCATGCTTAGAGGACATTAGCATTGGAGAGAAAAAAAGAGAGCAGAGATTTTTAAAAAAGAAAGGCACTTTCAACTTCCACCAGCCAACCGGACCTAAAAATGTAATGAAGACAAGTTACAAATGATGTACAGGGTACAAAGTTTTAGTGAGCAAAGTTAGGAGGCAGAACTGGATCCCAGGGTGTCCTTTCACCTTCAGCTCAACAAGTTAGAGCTGCTGCTGCCGCCTTGCCCTCATATGATCTTACTCTGCAGTCACTGAACTGCAGTGAACATGGATTTTTGTTTTGTTTCCATTAGGTTTTAAGTGATGTTACATGCAAGGATGAGACTTACACGTGTAACACCTACTACACCATTATAAGAGGCAACATGTATGATGTAAACCCAGCAAATAGAAGTAAACCACCTATTTTACTGAAGCATTTGCAATCAGTTACCTGGGATCAGTTACTGCCTTGTTATTTGATGAGGTTTGGTAGCCTGATAATGTTTGGGTTCTGTTTTAAAATCTATTTATATGTCTTAGTCTCAGTCTGCCCAAAAGCAAGTGGTTGGATGAGGCATTGCTGGGGCTAATTCAGCCTCTTCATGAGGCTGATGATAAAAAAGGCAAAGAAAAATGCAGTTTCCAGAAAACAGCAGTCTTACGCACCTCTCCAATATTTTTTCTTTTGTTTCTAACAGAACTTCAGCTGCTCAAGAGCAGACAGAAAAACAAGGAGAAACTAAAAATTTAAATTACAAAGTAGCTTTAAAATACAGCACACCTCATTCAGGTCAGCCTGAACTTCTATGTTCTCCTTGTGTCCAAAGAGCTTCCTACCTAAAAGCATGATTTTCACCAGACTGAATCATGGACAAAGGAAAGCATTGCCCGAAGAATGGGGAAAACAGCACCAGCCACAAGAAGGATCTAAGGCACTACAGAGCAGCAGCTGCTGGTACTCACATGCTGGTACTCCAGGAAAGTCCCCACAAATGGCAGAGGCCGTGGGCCAGGAATGCCCAGCTTCCTGAAGGTCCTGTAGGGCCATATCCCATAGCTGCCAAGCAAAGAGCACGTGAAAAGCACTTATGCAATGAAAAGAGAAGATACTACTTCCTGAGCACAGGGAACTGCTTAAGTAATTGGTTCCTGTCACTCAGGCAAAGCTGAAATTATGGACCAGCAGCAGCACTGCTGAGGACACTCTTTGCCATAAACGCAGGATCAATTTGGGTATGGTTTGATGGAAGACAAGGGCCTGAAAGGAGCTGCAGCCCAGCCTAAGCAAACCAGTGCACCTGGGCACCTCAGGGCTTTATGCAGGGCCTCATTTAGTTGCCCAGCTCAGATAACTGTGGCTCAGGCCACTCAGGAGAGCTGTCGGAGCGACGGAGTTCTCAAGCTGAGGCCTGCCCTTGTGCTTGTCTTTGCAAAGACCTCCTCCGATGCTCAGGTGGCCGCGCTACAGCGGCACGGCAGGGACATAAATTACCGCGGCAAAATTAAGTTTTTGCCACTATAGCTCACTACAGCTCCCCTGAGCCACATAAGCCAAAGTTTTGCCAATAGAACTACTTAATCGGGGGGTTCTGCGGGCAGCAGCTCCAGCATCACCCCGCGCTGCTCCCAGCTGGCACAGCCCAAGGACGCCACGGGCGCCGCTGTCTTGAAGCACTCGGAAGTTTCTCCTTCTTAGGAAAAGTTAAAAAAAAAATCAAGGATTTTCTTTCATTTCCGTCCCCGCCCAGCCCAGCTCGCTCCTTCCTGCTGGCAGCGGGGCCCTCGCTGTGCCCGGAGGGCTGAAACCCGGGTGGTTTCAGCGCTAATTCACTCGAACCCTACTGGCACCGGGCTCTTCTCCTGCCGGCTCCCCCAGAGGACCGGCCTCTACTTACAGGGCCACGAGGCACAGGAAGGCGATGAGGAGCAGCCAGGTGACGGGGGAGAGGCTGGGCAGGAGCGGCATGGTGCGCGCTGTCCGC
>VXBQ01011773.1:538750-728729 GCA_013400175.1 Phainopepla nitens | reverse complement strand
CCCCCCCCGCCGGTGCCGCTGCCGCGCCCGGCCCGGGCCCGTCACCACGTGAGGGAGGCGGCGCTTCCCCGCCCGCCCGGTGCCTCAGGCCGGGCCCCGGGCGCGTTCCCCGGGAGCGGGGTTCTCCGGGGTCGGGGGTGTCGGTCCTCGCTCGCCTGGGGCTGGAAATTGCTGAAAGGGCGGTTTGTAGGGGCGGAGCAAAGGGCGGCAGCGCCCCGAGCTCCTCCTGCTGCCACGGGACGGACAGGGAGCTGCTCCCGTGTCCCGTCTGTCCCAGCTCCGAGGGTGTCTGTGAAGACGCAGCTTCCCTTGTGCCTGCCTCCTCTCCCACCTCCATATGCCATGGTATCTCCTGTTTAGGGTCCAGGAGGGAAGGGGCTGGAGTAGACAGACCTGCACCAAACACCTCTCCAGGCTGAAAGGGGCTCGTTGCTCTCAGGCGGATCCTCTGAAGGGTGCAATCCTGTGGCAGCATAACTTGTAGTCGCACCTGTGCCGATGGAACTTGTGCCCGATTCTGTGGCCTGCCAGCCCAGGGAGCCTCCGGGGCAGGGCCGGGGGTGCTGCGGGCCGGGCGTGCAGCGCCAGCGCTCCCCAGCCGTGTCACCCGGGGCTGCGTTCCCACATCCCCTGTGCCCCGGGCGTCCTCTCTGCACTCAGGCTGCACAAGATGATGACATTTAGTTTTAGGCAGCTCAGTTTCCCCCTCAGACACAGACATGGGGCTGGCTGCTTTCTGGCGGAGAAATGGGAAGTGCATTACGTGTATGGGGACACAGTGGAGCCTCTGGCCAGTTTAGTTCCAGCGTATGCAAATGCCCTATGCTGGTGGGTGTGTGTGGGGATGGGTCAGGACATGGTGTCCCTTGTCCCCGTCACACTGGGAAGGACCACAGATCTCTTCCTCTGTCCAGTCCTGCACAGTCCCCTTCTCTGTGTTCCCTGAAGACCCTTGTGCCCCCGCAAGGACCCAGCCAAGGACCCTGCGTGCACATCACACTCACCTGCACCAGACATTACTCCCCTGCCTTTGGCATGCTCAACCTTAAGGAAACCCAAGTGCTTCTGCAATTACCTGGCAGTCAGATCTCACGTGGCTCTGCCTGCAGGCCAGGAGTGGATTTTGCCTCTGCCCAAACATTTCCTTTGCCTCATAAAACACATGCAGCGTGTGCTGAGCTGCCAGTGGGTTCAGCAGTCACTTCCACACTTACACAGAAGAGCTGAGCAGCAGCACTGCCAGTTTTGGTAGGTCAGTGTCTGAGACATCTCCAGCATTGCACAGCCATGATGTGCTCAATGATTCGCATAATCACTGGCTGGCAGTAATCAATTAACCATTTTATGGAGGCACATCCCTGATTCCTGCTTCTCCAGGCTGCTCTGAGGAGCTGAGCTGTAGCAGCGTGCTGTGACAGGAACTTTATTCTCCATTTTATGGGATCTGCCCCTTTTAAGACACCTTGCAGCAACTGTACTTGGGGAGTTATCCTTTCTCTTGCATCCAAAGGCTGCTTCTTCTCCTTGACAGGTCCCATACCAGAAGGACACAAAGAACAGCAGTGAGAGGCAGGAGGAGAAAGCAGGCACTGGAGGATTAGCTGCATTTCTTCCCTCACACAAACCCTTTGATTTTCCAATGACTTTTAACAGCTGTTGTCATTTCTCAGTGGGAAGTAGGTTTGTGGTTCGGTATTTTCTCCTCTCTCACACAGAAAGTGAAGCAAAGACAGATTTCAGAGGAGAACAAGGATGCTAGCTAGCCCCCAAAATATGTAAATAAGCTGTGCAGCATCTTTGCAAACAAGGAAATTACTAATTTGACCAAAACAGGTTTGAGTGGGAGCAATTTACTGATTTAGAGATATGGTTCCCTGTGTAGCTGGTGAACTTCTGCAAACTCCTTATTTATCTGACTTTTGGTTTGGTTTTTTTGCAGGTCTCTTGAAGTGCTGTGTCCCTCCAGCTCCCCAGATTTGAAAAAATCATAGTTTATAAAATGTCCACCTCCCAGTCAAAATTGCTGCCATGACTCAGAGCTGCAGGTGGGGCCATTCTGAACACTCACTGTCAGATAATTTTATACAAATTGCATATATTAAAGTGATGCTTTTATCCTTACACAACCCTTTAGACCAAATGTGGTGGTATACTGTGTACTTACTGAGACTATTTTTCTAATGTGAATATCACTGAAATGGCACCCAGGAGGAATAAAGCAGAGGGAAAGGCTCTCCAGATCATTTTTCTGGCAACATTTAAAGGGGTTTAACATTGTGAGCAAGGAAATTGCACAACAGGGCTGCAGGTGAGGGCCTGCTGAGGCATCCCAGCACCTTGTCTAAGAGAATGGAAGAGAATTGTCCAGGTTTGGGCACACAACTCTTGTCCAAAGCTGGTGATCCAGCAAAAACAGCCTGTGGTATGAAAGGGGGAGCAATGGGTGCTCCCCACTGCACTCGTGCAGCAGATGTGCTAGACAAGTGAAAAATAGCAGCAGCAGCCTGCAAGTTGCCATCAGTGCTTCTTCTAATTCACCTCTTTCACAAAACTGTCTCTTTCCCCCCTTCCCCTCCCATTTCAGGTAATAACTTATTAATAGGAGATGTCTCCAAGAGAGCTGCTAAAACCCATTGGAAGGAGCCACATCAATGCCAGTGACCTCTCTGATATGCTGGTCTGCAGGCATGGTTATATATTAGAAGGCAGAGCTGGTTCACAGCCCTTGTGATGTTTCCAGGGTTAGAGACCTGTACCTCTGAAGGACCCAGAGTGGTCCAAAAGGAATGTCCTCCTCTGGGTCACGAGCACATGTGGCCTCAGCCTCTCCGACATTGCCCTTCTTTACTGACACCAACACAGTGCCACTGCTTCCCCCATTAATAACAAATCCCAAGGGCTCTAAAAAGGCTTGCTGGAGCCCTGGTGATGTGGAAAGTGCTATTAAAAGACTATTTATTCTTATGCCCTGGGGAGAGGAGTAACTGAGTGTGACTGTGTTCCCCATGGCAGGGTGTCCCGGGCTGTTCCAGGGCAGCACTGAAGCCATGGCCCTGCCCTCCCACGCTCGTCCTCTGGCCACCACGTGATCCCTCACACTGCCGTGGTTCCTGGCATGTTTGTTCTTGCTGTGCCACCCCGGCAACAATCTCAGTTCAATATTAACACACACATTATCTACCACTCTTCTTTGCAGTGGCAGAGTGCTTTCACGCCCTGGGTACTCTTCCTGTGCTTGTGCCAGTCACCCTGGAGCACAGCGCTGTGCCAACACCCTGCACTCCTCTGAGCCACGAGGGAACAGGTGGCCAAGGAACTGGGATATGTGGGGATTCAAAAGCTGATGGTCACCATGGCTAACACAAACAGAAAGGGACATGAACTGTGATAACTGGCTGTAGTCACCAGTAAAAATGGGACAATGCAACTTAGACCAACGGGAAGAGCAGCAACTGAACTCATGTGGCGAAGAGGATGACGTTAAACCCCATGCAGAACTTCAGTTTCTAAAAGCTCAGAGAGAGAGAGAAACAAAAATTTTAACTAGATGGTCCTTCCTGAAAGAGAGGTGATTTTACTTCTGTTTGCTTGGCAGGACTGAACAAGGCCAAGGGGAGACAAGTCCTGCACGAGTGCAGAGCACTGGTGGAAGGCCATCTCCAGGAGATGAACTGCATCTCAGGCTCTCTGTTAAAGAGAATGAGACATTATCTTGCAAGTAAGATAATGCTTATTATCTTATTTGCAAGGTAATGTCTCGTTAGCTGCTGTGTTACAGACCCAAAGGTTTTCCTTTCCTCCATATACTATGGGAAAAGTCATGTTGGAAAACACAGTCTTTCTAACAGCCATAGCAAAATGTCAGCCCCATTAATAACCAGGCTTTTATTCACTGACTGTCCCATCTTTAACAATTCTCTTCTTATTTTCCTCTCATCCCACAAATGGCATCATGAGCTGTTTATTCCTGGCTTTTCCTTACAAACCTTGCTCTCAAATGAGCCTCTTGAAAGGACTAAATGGGAAAGCACCAGATGTATGACATCCTCAAAGAGCTCCAGCAGCCAGGGAAGGACCAAGGGCTGGCACCAGCTTCTGCCTTCCCTCTCACCAAGCCCAAAACCACACAGTGCTTCATGCCTGGGTACTTCTGAGACCTCTGCAGTGCAAAAAGACCACGTTGCTCATTTCATCCAGCAATGCTGCTGAATGCTTCTGAAGCGTCGACAGCTGAAACCCATCTCCCTTTCACTCCTCTATAATTTCTGAGCCAGGATGGAAAATTATAAGTCACAGCCAGTGTTAAAAGTATAAAACCAATCCTGGAAAGCACGGCGGGGGCAGTGCTGTGTGCACTCCCCGCTCATGCTCAGACACCAGCTCCTCCAAGGACAACTTCTCCTTTGCCTGTCTCACATTGTACCACAGAACAGCTCTGGCTTTTCAGACCTCCCAGCTGGTAGCTCAGTCTCACTACATGACGCAGCCAGTGCTTTCCAGAAAGTGTCATTGCACCACTTGCAGTGACCTCAATTTCTGCCGAGCTACTTCCAAACCAGAAGTCAAGCCAGAACAAGCCAAAAATCTTGACATGGCCCTGAAGCCATCATGTCCAAACACATGACATGCAGCTCTTTCTATCACCTCCCCCTGACCTCCAAACCCACTCTATCTCACAAGGACACACATTAGAAACAATCCAGTGTTCTGGAATCTGTTTTGGAGCCAGGATCTCTGTTCAGCCAGATGCAGCACTCAGAGCCACATCGCTGCCCAAGGGCAGAGTTTGGCCCATTGTTTCTATCTCCAGCGCCTGGGTTCTGGATGTTTTTTCTGGACATGTTCTGGGTATGCACTCAGGGCAGGGATGAAGCTGTTTGGCTCTTTAGTAATTTGGCATTGTGGACTCCTTATCAGCAGCTGCTGGATGTGAGCAATCCCCAACATGTTCAGGCACAGCCCTTGAGAATCCAAGCAGGTATGGCTGGAGGCTTATTACTCAACCTCACAGGATTTCTCTATTGCAGTTAAAGCCAAGCATTTGGCTGGTTGCATTAACCCTTGCTGGCTTTGTGAAATGGGCTTCATTGAAAACAAGCATCTTTCTCTCACCTTTTAATTTCTTCTGTGGTGTGAAGACAGCTATGGATCAATGAAAGTGTCCTCATCGATCACCCTGGATGTTTTTTGCTGGACAGATGATTGAAATACTGAATCCTTCCTCTGCCAGTCCTCCCCGTGGTGGGGGATAAAACATTTCTAAATTTCCATCAGGTTATGTGAGGTTTAATCCCAGAGGATACTGTCTCCCAGCAGATTAAGACAGTCTCATAAATACATCTGAAAATTGCCCCTCGTTCATCCCAAATTTCCCACAGTTCAGCTTCTCTGATGACTCCCATTGCCCTGCTCCTCTCCTGCCCCACACCTCTGGGGTGTTTGTACCAATCAGACGTGCTTGTACATACATGAAAAATAACTCAAGATTGAAAAAGTTTGTATTTACAAGTTGAGCCTTGTACTGTTAGAATTAGACTCTAATTAGGTCAGTCATGTTCCCCTGGTAGGGTAAGAATGATAGTGCTGGAAAACAGACAATTTATAAAGACCCAAAAATAACTCATCCTGCTGTTTGTAAGAAAGATGCATTTTCTTTGCCCTCTGCTGAGGACACTGCAGTCAAGGCCACTTGGGCACACGGGTAGCAGCCACACAGACTGCGGCAAAGCTGGCCTGTGCCTCAGTTTCCTCCTACCAAAGGTGGGATATTCATCCTTCCCAATTTGGCAGGGCTGTGGTGAGGTCACCTGTGTTTGTCAGGCATTTTGTCACTCTTGGCATGAGGCCCCAGACTATATTACACAGGCTCTTTTCCCCAACTTGCCTTTTAGCCTTATCCCCAGCTTCTGGAAGTGCACAAAGGGCACAAACTCAGATTAAGGAAGCTCAGGGTAAAGAACAAGTCCTTGTCTTTGCCTCAGCTGCTTTTCTAGGGTGTGTGTCATCAGCATAAAGGGTGCACAGAACCCTTTGGAATTTGCACAAAGCAGGGAATTACCTTTGAGTGACACCATGGGTGTTGGTCCCTTCTTCCTCTGAAGACATTTTTGTCACGCAACCGTGGTTTGCAGCTTCCTTGTTCCTCCACAGGCAGGTGCTGATCCTCTGAGTCCGCAAGACTTCACAGGCTTCAGCGCTGCTGACAAATTTGCCTTGTAAAGCCTCGAAGAATGACTTCACACGTCTGATTTAGGATTATCCTAACTCGTTAACAAATGGTGATGAACGTGCCAATTGCCTACTTAATGAAGGTTTCTACCAGGCTGGGAAGTCAGCGGCCACACAGCCTTGGCTTGGAGGGACGTGCCCAGCATCTCCAAGTAAACAAGACAGCAAAGCTAAAGAACTCCTGGAGCACAGTGGAAGTGAACAAAAACCCAACAAAAACATGTGTTCACATAAAGTTCCTTTTGATTTTGTGGGAAATGCAGGTTTGAAATGAAAATAATTAGTGAGGCAAGAGGAGAGGAAAAATAATAAAAACAAGAGGCAGGCTTACAAAAGAAAAAACAGAAAAGAAAAGGAGCAAGGAGAAAAATAAATAACCCTGGAGCAAAAACGCAGAGGGAAAAAGAGGGAACAAAAGAGACAAATAGCAGGAAAAGGATCAGTAATGAAAGCCCAGATTACTTGATTCAGTCAAGCCACTGCTTGTGCTGTTCAGGGCAGGGCAGGAAGCCAATCTGTTTTCTCTGGTATTGTTTAGGCTACGAATACCGTGGCAGATTTCCCATCCACTCCCATGTTTATGTCCGTGCTCCAATCCTAGCCACAAAAACGTGTGGAGGAAACACATCCCGAGAAGAGCAAGGGCTGGAAGATGGAGAATGATACACTTCGGAGCCAAATGGCCTCAAAAAAGCACTTCTGCACCTTATGGCAATTTTGCAGGATAATGTCTCGTTCACAGAATTCTGTGGTGGGAGAATTTTCATCTTCAAAATGGGTACAGTGATACCTCTGGGTTATTACAAGCTCCCAGCTGCAAAGGGCTGCCTGTATTTATACAACACTGCATTATTTATATCCTTTTCAGGAGCAGGAGAATGAGTTCTTTCCTTCACAGTTTGGCTATTTTTTTTTCTTCCCTTCTCCCACTTGGAAAACATTGGTTTCTTGCCCTCATTTCTCCCACCAGAGCTGTAGCTGACCTGGCTGTGTTTAGTTTACTTCTATAGGCCAGATGCTCAGTGGGTGAAAAGCACAACCAACCACCCTGGAATAACAGAGCTGCCCTGATTTGCCCCAGCTGGGATCTGGCCCTGCCTCCCCAACATCTGCACGTTTGTGGGAACTGATTAACAACTGCTACAACACTGCTGGGGAGGAGACAAAGGCATAAAAAATGTTGGCCCTATGGGTTTCTATTTCTGAGTGGGTTGTGACTCTCCCGTACTAAGGATCTGAGGAAGTTTATTGCTGCAAAATAATAAAATATTTAATATTGATCAAATTTTGTGTGGAAACTATTTGAGAGTGTCAGCTTAGCTGAGAAGCAGCAGGGGTTGTAAGATTTTACAGTCCAGAGCAAACAGTGAGGAATTTCAGTCCATGTTACATTCTCAGTGCCCTGAACTGTTAACTCTTGAGCATGCTGGCAAGGCACCCAGAAACTTCTTCAGCAACAGAAGAGCCTGGAAAAATACTTTTTTTCCCTTCTACAGAACAAATGTACAAAGGACACAGATGTTTCCAAAAGGGTTCTTTTAATCAGAAGCAAGTTTGCAAAAGAAGAAGTAACTTTCTCATATAAAATAGTGGAGTGGTGAAGGTGAGGCTAACAAGAGGTGTGGAACAAAAATCCAGGGCAGATCTCCAAGGAGACACTGAATTAAAAGCAATGATCCCATAACCAGAGTACACTGAAGGGTAGCTCAGATACAGCTGTGTGAGGTTGTCCTACCCCATCGCTGACAGCAGATACCAAATCAGAGAATGGACTCCAGCCCAAGAGAGGCAAAGTGACCAGCTACAAACTCACCAGAATATGGGATTCTTGCACCTTTCTGCTACCTGGGAACTCCCACTGCACTGTGACAGGCTCCAGCATGGGCCAGGGGCGTAGTGACATCAAAGGGAGCCCTGGTGGCGCTTCCCATCTGCAGAACACCATTCTGTGGTAGCAGAAATTCCCAAATCTAGTGAGTTGGACACAAATAGGAAAACACCTTGATATAAAGCTCTGTAACCCCATTCCTGCCTGGTTCCAGTGATTCAAGCCCCAAGAAAGTGCACAGTGATCAAATAGCATTGAAATAATGAATTTCCTGTCAAGTCTTGAGGCCCCAAGGCCATTTAAAGTGGGCAAGTGGCAGCTTTGAGAAGATAAAATTCTGAGTCAGAGCCTGAATCTCAAGTGCTAATGGTACTTCACTCCTTGCTCAAACAAATCTCAGCTGTCCCAAGTGTCACGTGTGTGCTTATCCATTGTGGCTCTCTGCTGTCTCTGCTTTGGCATGGCAAACTCTACACCTGCACAAAGTGCAAGGTAGCTTTCATTTTCTGGGAGGGCAGGGGGAGGACAAAAGGAGTACAGAAATACAAAGAACAGAAGGGACTGGAAGTGTCCAAGGCCAGGTTGGACAGGGCTTGGAGCAACCTGGATAGAGGAAGGTGTCCCTGCTCATGGCAGAGGGGCTCAAACAAGGTGATCTTGAAGATCTCTTCCAACCCAAACCATTCTGGGATTCTATGACTTGTCAGGTGGAGCCATTTCAGGCCCATCATGTTCAGTCTTGGGGCGAACATGCTCCTAATTCAAGGGTAGTTTCCATAAGGAGGCTTCAATGAGTTTTGTAGAACCACATCATCACTCGTGTGGCTTTGTTTGAACACCACACGAACAAACCTTTCCCCACCTCCGGTAACCTTGTGGCTTCTAGGAACACCTTGATAATGTGTGGGTTCCACGTGTGCTGGCAACAACCTATAAAAGCAACCTAAGGAATGTGACTGAACTAGCAGGAACTCCAGGCTGAGTGGAGCTGTCTGCAGTACAACCTGCCCATGTCCCAGCAGCTCTGTGGTTCTTCCTTTCCAAACATCACCCCTCCCTGCGTGTGTCCTTCTGGCTGCTGCTGGTATAGGAGAGCAGTAAAAACAGGAGGTTTTGGCATCCTGGTCACTCTTACACATCACAGGTTTCAGGACTTCAAGATTTCTAATGCCTCTGCCAGAGGTTATCTTCTTATGTGGTTGTTTGCTTTCTTTCAAAGTTTACGATAAATTCCTTTTCTAAAAGGATTTTTCTCCCACAAGTTGCCCTGTATATCTGAAAGCGATGTGTGGGAGAAGACATCAGTGCTCTGTAAGTACAAAGGTGTCTCTGTGCTCCCTTTTTGGAAAGCAGATTAGATAATCTTTGGATGACCCAATGGGTTTCTTGAGGGAAGCAATGGCAAGGATAATAAATGCATTCCCATGTCAAGATATTTAGTCCAAACAATTGCTGCAGCACTTCTGGCAGAGACCTTGGTATAAGGAAGAAAAATGAGATCTTGGCCCATCTGCAAAACATCACTGGTTTTAACACTTGAAGAGGGAAAAGAAATCCTTTTGAGTAATAGATTAGTTTCTTTTCTATTTATCTTTCTTTCTTCTCTCAGTCATGCCAACTGCTCCCAAAAGTGGGATTGCTGGCCAAAGTGTGATTCCTTTAGTACATGCTGATGAAAACCTTTGCTCTCACCTCTCCCTGCCCTCCCCATGAGGCGACTCCCTCCACATGAGTGACTCCCAGGGTCCCACCCTGGGGACTGTCACTGATGAAAGCAAGAGAGTGCCCTCTCCTGTCCTTGTCACCACTGCCATTTGTACCTGCACAGTGCTGGCCCTGCCCAAACATCAGAGCGTTAAAAGGTAGGAATGGAAAATGCTCCAGCCAAGGGTGTGGGAGTGGCCATGGTGGGGACACAACACACGTGACACGGATTTTTGGGGGGATAAACTGCTCTGCTTGGAGTGGGCTGGAACAGCACAGCTCCTTTCATGTGTGCACTTCTCCATGTGATTTGTGACAGGGACAACCTGAGGTTTGGGGCTGGGAGCATTGCTGATAGTGGCGACTGGTGTCCCCTCAGCCCTGGCAGGGGGTGAAGACTTGGGCATTTTTTACCTGCAGGAGACTGGATATTGTTATGGCTATTGCATGAAAAACAAGCTCCTATTAAAGCATTCCCTGAAATGTCTCCCTTGGTCATTTCATGATGCTGTTTTTATTTTTTCAGTAACAGTCACCAAGAGACCTGAGAAACATGGGAAGGGAAATAAATAAATAAAAAGAAAATATTCTAAGAAGGCATTTTAAAAATAAGCCTTCATTTTTCAAGACTATTCTAAACAGGAAGATGAAATGGAAGTGAATTCAATGGGTGAAGTTACTGTAACATGACAACTAATGTTTAAAAGTTGTATTTCAAGGCTGCAATTCCCAAAGATTGCAGCAATGAAATAGAACTTTCTTCCTAACTGATGGGAGTATTTCCTTCCACATAAAACAATTTCCCTGATATGTGAAGTAAATAAAACCTACCTATTAACCATATTTTACAAGTTGAGTGTGTTAGCAAGAAGGTGGAGGCATCACACACGGAGCTACACAGGATCCTGCACAGCAGAAAACACATCCTGTGCTCACGTGAGGGCTGAGCAGGGCACCTTCTCACTCTGCAACTCCTATTGAAAATAAACTCATGTGTCAGAAAAGCCAACTCCTGAACACAACATAACCAAGAGTGACAACAGTGTGGACGAGAATGGAACAGAAGTACCTTTGTTGGGATCAACAGGTCCTAAAGGAATCACACCTAACCTGTTATTTCGACAGAGTCAGAAGAAAAGAGCCACACTCAGCAGGTCCCCAGCAAGCTCGGGCTTTTTAGTTTGCAGCTGGTTCTGAGAAAAAAGGAACAGTCTCTTCTCCTTGCTTTGTACAGATCATGCTGCTCCTCATGCTGTCCCTCAGTGGAGCAGTGGCCACAAAGTCCATTTCCTTTACTCCCCATGGTTTTCTTGGGGTTTTTTTTCCTCAATGTGGTATCAGAACAGCCCCAGGGAATAACTGCACCTTACACCAACTGAGATCTGGCAATATTCAGATGTGGAGTTGCACTATGCTTTCCTTTGGAGCAAAGTTTTTGGTGTTCCACCTACTTCCTGCTAATTTACATCCCTAAAGTCCTCAGTGGTCCTTGAAGGGCTCCTCCTGCAGCACTACCTCTTACACCTGTTGGACAATTAAAATTCCAAGAGCAATTGCATTGCTGTGTCAAATGTGTAAGAACAATATGTTTAAAATATGTAATCTGATGCAGGAAATGACAAAGGAAAAGGAAAACAAATCAGGAAGTCACATAGATAATTTTGTCTAAGAAACAAAAAACGCAGACTGAAAACAAATTTTGGCAGTTCAGTAATTAAAGCAAAGTCCATATGGCTTAAGAGAACAGTCAAAGTGCACAGAAGGCAGTGGGTTTTTTGTTTGCTTTGCATTCCTCTTCACAGCACACTCCAAGTCATCCTCTTTGGAGCCCCATCTCCATCCCACACACATCCTACCCAGGTGCAGAGAGGGGGATGACTCACAGGGCTTTGGCTCAGCCGTGTCTTTGCAAGTCCCTTGCCATCTAATGAGCTGCAGATCATTATCCCAAAGTCAAAAGCCCTTAAACACACCCACTGGAGTTTTTGGTTTTGAACTTTTTCTTCCTGGAACTTTTGGAAAGGAACAGCAATCCAGTGTCAAAGCTATGCAGAGTCTGCATGCACCGAGAGCAGCAGTGCTCCGGGGCAGTGCTGGAGAGTAAAAGCAGTTCTCAGATCGTTTGCCCTGTCCAAGAGACCCTGAAAGGTGACAGCGAGGCTGAGCTGGCCCTTGGACCTCAGCTGTTCTGATGAGTTGCCACCAGGACACTCCCAAGCAGGCCCCTGGGCAGCCTGGTTTCAAGACCCTGCTCTGAGGACACCTCCCCCTGGCACAGATGTCCTCCATCCCTTGAGAGGACAGGGACAATTTTCTATGGTAACCATGCCCACATGAGCCTTGATAGGACATTAGCAAGCACCAATTTTCCTGGCTTATCCACCTGGAAGGAAATGCCAGATCCTGGTGTGGCAAGGACCCTCCTACTTCCAAATTCACCTTTCAAACTCTTATGATACAAAGTCTGGTGACCCAGGACTGTTGCTACGTCCAAGGGCTGGACTTGGATTCTTTCAATGCCTGACAACATCCTTGTGAGTAAACAACTTGCTACTAAACATGACAGACTCAGGAAAAGGACAGAAATGAAGAAAACAAAAAGTGAGCTGTACAAAAGGATGAAAAACAAACTAAAAATCTCCTCTTTTCTTTCCAAAGGCTGTAGATTCAAGTGCACAGAGCAGGCTGTAAACGTGCACAAGGTACTTCATGACCCCAATGCCTGAAAAACCTGGTTAGCTTTATTTGGAGACACTTTTTTGCTTCTCCCAGATATGAAGCTGCAGAATCAATAAAAGGCACCTGTGGACACCAAAACTCACCCAGTCTGTGTGGTGTGTCTTTGTACTAAAAAAATAAAAATCAAACAAACCTTGCCACTGTGTACTTTTTTACAGACCAGTAAACAGAACTGCAGAGTCTGGGTGAGAAAGGATGCTCAGCTTCTGTTGGCAGCACATGGTAACTCTGATGATCAAAACCCTCATCAATTAGTAAACTCTCTAGGCTGTCACTGCAATTTTAATTGAAAAATTCCTCTGGCTTGCTGGGTTATGTCCTTTGACTTTAAAAAAAAATGACTGATTCAAATGGTACACACAGTCCACAAGGAGGATTAGCGCCATACCAAAAATAAACTGACCTTACATCTGAATTCTTCCCACCTGCTTCACCCACCACTGCCTACAGTGCTCTTTTGAGCTATCTCTTCTTCCAAAGGCCCTGGAGTTGGAATATTTAAAGAATGCAGCAGGTCCCATTCGAAGAAAAAAGAAAAGCAGGTCAGTAATTCAATATAAATACCAGTAGTGAGCTTAGAGCAGACACAGTGACACATCTGAGCCTACATTGATCAGCCAGTGCTCCTACTGTGCGGAGCAGTGAGGAGAAGAGAGGAGGTGTCTGCTTTTCACCTAAAAATGTGTCCATCTTCTATGTTTTACTACTTAACCTTGATGACAGAGAAAAATTAAAAAGAAGAGAAAAAGAAAAGAGTAGAGAAAAAGGAAGAAAAAGGAGCCTGGGAGGTTTTATGTTTTCTCTTCAAATCACATCACAAAGTCACTCGTTGCTTCTAGGGAATTCACCTGCTTGTTTGGGAGCAGTGGGACAGGAAGAAGGGAGAGAAAGAAAGAGGGAAGGAGAAGGGCATGGGAGCTGCTTCCTGAAGCAGTGTTACAAAAAGCGGTTAAAAAAACCCTACTATTCACAAGTGGTTAAAATCATCACTGTTCAGAATTCCTTTTTTTCTTTTTGTTTTCTTAAACAAAGGTTCAGCTAGTTCAGCTCCGCGTTTTTATCGAGTTGATTGTCTTCAGAAAGAAAGAAAAGAAAGAAAAAAACCCAACCAAAACACCAACAACCCAGCCTCAGGTGTGTTCCCATCCGTTTCTACCCTGATCAGAGATGTCCCCCAGAGTTCGGCCACCCACACTCGGTCACTGCGACTGTCCCGCCGTGTCCCCAGCCCCGCTCAGACAAAGGAGGAGAATCCTGTCACTGGAGTCCGGGAGCCGGGCGCGGGCTGTCCCGTCGGGGTGTACACCCCTCCTGAGCTCTGTGTCGTGATGACAGTCTGGAAATAGGGTTCTGTCTCGCTGGCCGTGCACTCCTCGTATCTGTAGGACGCCGGGTGCTGCTTCACCCCTTTCTGCTGCCGCTTCCACGAGTTGTAGTAGGTGGGGTCGCTCATGTAATGGTTCACAAAGGAATGCTTGGGCAACTCGTCCTCGTAATCCGAGTCAGTGACCTGGGGCATCAGGAAAAATAGAATGAAATAATCGGTCATTAGCACCGATGGTTTTTTTAGCCTGTTGTGCTGGCAAAGAAATGAGAGGCAAGTTTAGCATCACCAGCTGACTAAAGCTGTAATGGTAAGGTAAGAGGGAGGGCAGTCCAAGTGTGGTACAGGCTGGGCTGTGGAAAAGCACCGTGCTCTGCTTTAGCCAGACTGCTGCTGGAGGGAGCGTCCTTTGATGATAAGTGACAGAGAAATCCCTTCTAATTCCCTGCAGAACGGTGCAGGGGCAGCCAGGGGCTCATGTTTGGGCACAAGATGCAGGGAAGTGTAGAGAGGTCACAGCGAAACCAACAGCTTTCAGTCACAACCAGAAATATTGCAATTACAACTGAGCATCTCTCTTCTGATGGAAGGACAGCAGGGATGCCTTCCACACAAAACTCTGGTTAGCCAGGCCAGTGTTTGGGGTGGCCAGCCCAAGCCACCAGCATAGGACTCTAGGTGTTAAGTATTAAAAATGAGTTCTATAACTGGAAGGGAGTTAAGTAAAATCAGACTTTTTTTGCAGACAAATAACACTATTTGCATGTTCCAGCTGATTGTTGGTGGTACAAGGTACACAACCAGCGGCGACAGAAGAAAGGGAATGCAAAATCTGGGAAAGAAGAGCTGCCAGGCAGGAGGGGCTGCTTCCTCAGGATGAGTCAGACCCAGCTCTGCGCTCAGAGCGGATCCTAGCCCTGAAACATTTATGCACAGTGGCTGGAGAGCTTCAAAGCTCCCATCAATATCAAGCAAGAGCTCTATTGAGATGTAACCAGATAAGCTCTGTGCATCTGCCCCTCCTCTGAAGTGCTGCTGCTGCTGGGATGCAGCTGGAGGAATCACAGAGGGCTTGTACATCTCTGCTGAGCACAGAGACCATGGCAAAGCCTTGGCCATGGAATCTCTGCACACATTTTCCTTCTCTTCCCACTGATGTTCCCACCAGTAGCAGACCCATCCCATCCAACACACAAACATTTACCCAGGCATTTCCATATCTCACACCTTCCCTCAACATCTCTGGTTAGACCATGCAAAAGGAAAAAGAAACAGAGTTTTTTATTTTATTCTTTCCCTTCCCCCCCTCAATAATCTGCATTGCCAATTCTAGAGGCAATTAAATATCAGAGTAGGAGCTGCCTAAGACACAAGAGAGACAGGTAAGTGCAGCTCATCAGTGTTGGTTGCTGCAATTAGTTTCAAAAGGTTGGTGTGGTTCTGATCTGACACCATCCAGCAAATACACATCTTTCTTGATCCTGCCTGCCAAAAAACTTGTCTCTCCTCCTCTAAAGCTCCTTTTTAATGGTCTCTGAAGAACAATCCTCAAATTCCTTGTGAGCCATCGTTTGAAAAGGGCACAGCATCCATCATTCCAGCATCCACTTCTTTGCTTAGGTAGCTGCTTCAATACTATTCTGTGCCCATTTTCCAGCACAGAGGGTGATGGACAGAGCTGAAAAATTTTTCCTAGGGCTTTCCAAAAGTGAGCAAAGCAGCTTTGCAAAACTTCCTCTCCGCTATTACCCAGGCTTTGGCTCTTTAGGAATTATGTACTGTTTGATTTTTAAGAATGAAAAGCTTCAGGTGCCATGACAAGTAATTACTAATACAACAAAGCATTCAATAATTATTCCAGAAGGAACACAGCAAGTCTATCTCCTAGAAAAACACTCCTTTGCACCAGCTGCCAGGCTTGGGAAGCCAACACCTGACTCCCTCCAAAGACCTTCCTGAACAGGTGGTTTTTGCAGCATTCCTGGAATATCCCCAGATTTGGATCACTTCACAGCCAGTGGGTGCAGAGAGCAGCTCCAGAGTCTTGGCACTGCTGCCAGGAACATCCTGCCAGTGCTGCCTGTCTGTTTTTGCAAGGGGCTGCAACAGGAGTGCCACGGATGGCTGCAGATGTGGCAGCATGGCAGGGCCTGGCAGAAGGAGCTCAGGCTGGTCCTCAGCTGCAGACACAGTCAACTTCACCAGAAGATCCCCAAACCCTGGCTCCCTCTGTACTCAGCAGGAAACAGATTACTGCACTCTGCATCAGTCTCCAAACACGCTGTGTGTCCACAGTGTAATTTTCGGGTAAATGCCTGGGAAGCTGAGGGATGATGTGGAAGAAAAGTCTCTGCATCCTGAGCAGAGACAGGTGGATTGCTCACCAGAAGCAGCACCTAGAGGTGTGAACTCCTCCAGCTCCTTGGGATGTGCTCTCTCTATCAAAGGCACCAGGCACTGACTCCTTCCCCAGCCCACCATCACTTTTACTGGCTCAGACACACTCAGCCACAAGGAAACAGCCCTGCTGAACAGAGGGGTCACAGCCGAGCTGAGGTGGCATAAACATGAGGAGCAAAAAAACCCCCACAAACTTTTAGTGTCTCTTTATGAGTCTTCCTGATGTCCTGACCGACACAGAGGACCTGTAGGGTTGGATAAAGACATCTAAAAGGCTGGAAGCCCTAAGGAGAAATGCAAAGAAGCATGTATTACGACTTAATAGCTGTAAAAGAATAGTAGTGATGCAGCCACTTGAGCTCTGTCCATCACCAGCAAAAAAACCACTCACTCACAAAACTAATATAATTTCTGTTCCTAAGCCAAGTTCTTTCGAGATTGCCAGAAGTCAACATAATAAAGAGGAGAAATCCTGGGAACATTCTAAGATGAGCTGCTACCGTTTGAAATACGGTGACGCTCAGATTTGCCATGAACTGAAAGAGAGAATTTAAAACAATACTACTTGCTAATAATTTGCCCACTAATTAGTTCATTATACCAACTGAAAGGGAACACTAATTTGGTGTAAATAAGACCAGGATCTTTCAGAAGGAACTGTCATGAAACATAAAGAGCTGCAGTAACTTCAGCCTTTCACCATCATTCAGACCGATGCTGGAAAGGATAACCTGCTTGTTAGTTTTGATACAACATGTTTTTTCTGTGTTTCTTTCAGAACAGGCAGGAACTGACTATTTTGTCCGTTTTTCTGAAGTATCTCCTAAGGTCTGCTCCCAGCAAGACTCCAATAACCACCCTTATCAGCAAGGAATACTCTAACTGGCATTCCACAGCCCGATGAAAATCAAGGAAAAGTAAGATAAACCTGTTTAGCATGACAATACAGACAGCTTATACTAGAGGATTACTCTTTAGTGGTTTTTAAACTATTGAGTAAATAGAAATGCTGCAGGGCTTTTTGCTTTGTTTTCAGTTTTCTCCTTTCCCTGAGATTGTGGCTGTGTTACCTTGGAAACCTCCATAGGCTGGAGTGTGATTGGGTGTGAGGTGACATTACACACTGTCAACTAAAGGTGCATGGATGCCTATGAAACAACAAATACAGAAAATGAGAGGCTATTTAGGTATATTTTTCATAGCACAAAATGCACAAGTGCTGCTCAGAGGCAAGTCAGCCACCAGAGTTGGCTGGCTTAGTCAGTGGGAAATGTGATAATAAATTTGATAATAGTTCCAGTTATCCTTTTAAGTGACTGCAAAAGAAATAGCCTTATAAGATTACTTCTAAAAATGTAGATGACAGAAGGATTTGTTTTCGTTGGCCTGAGATGAATATGCTGTAAAAGAGACAAGGTAACCCAGTATGCCAAATATTTCTCTGGACATGGGAATCCACTCTTATTTTATGTGTCACCTGCAGCTGGTTTCCACATAGTGCCCAACTTGTCAAAATCACTGGAGAGCTTTACTGGAAGTTCTATTCCCTCTGAAGTGTTAAGTGGAAATTATTATCTTCCTATAGAGCTGAGAAAGCCAAAGCCAGTCAGACTGCAGAGAGCAGTGGGCCAGCCAGAGCATCCAGCACTGACTGATAACATGTGCAACTTGTGAGAGTATTTTCTCCTGGAAACAGTTTTTGAGAGACCTCAAGGACATGTGAGAACACACAAACATGCACCAGCCTCCCCTCTCCTCCTGCTCTTCCTTGGCTGGATGACACTGCAGACACATCATCAGATTTCTATACATGGTGAGCACCAAATTTTTTCAGATTATCTGTCCAGAGCCTTGTCCACTTGACTCATTAACTAAAAGCCTATTATTATTAATCATTTAGAATTTACACTCATAGCAGTCTCCTGCTCTGTACCTGCCAATTAAACTTCTTTAACCTCATTAACAGTACTGGTGCTTGGCTTTCATGACATGGAGTAAGTTCACCATTTGATTTATGAATATTAAGAGTCCTACTTGATTTCCTCTTTGTTTCTGTGTGTCTCTCCTCTCCAGCAGGGAGCTTGGAGGAACGCTCCCAGGCAGCTGTGTTCCAAGTGCAGTCAGTCAGCCCAAGAGTTCTTCATGTTCAGTAAACCCCAGGAGACTTGAAGCCAGTGAGCTTCCTTCTTTTCCATATAAAATCTTGATACCTCAGGCAACAGGCGTAAGACTAAGCAGTAACACGGTGACAAGTGGATTGAAGGCAAAGACACAGTTTGTGTCCCTGCCTGCCCTGGTGTGCATCATGGGAATTTGAGACCCACACACAGATGTATTAGAGAAAAACAGCATCAGGACCCTCTGCTGCAGAGGACCAAACCTGGGTAGAAATCTTACATGAAAAGATATCTTTAACTCTTTATCTAATGGCAAATGTTTCTGCCTGATAAGAGAGATGGAAAATCTGAAACTCGCAGAAAACAGAGCTTGTCTATTAAGATCTTCCCTGAGAACAGAAACTAAAAGAAAATAAAAGACAAACAGGAAGAGCTAATAGGTACAGGAACACTTGAAAAGAGAGTGGTCAATCATCTATGCCCACCTCTGCCCCAACCCACCCTCACCTCCTGTCTGCACCTGCCAACATAAACAGCATTTTCAAGCTGATCAAAAGGCAGCATCTCCTACTGCTGCCTCTACTGGGAGCATATTAACATTTCATGACTAAAAGCACTCCCCACCATAAAAAAACCCAAACAAGCATCAAAGACATTATACAGGCAGGCTGCATATCCCAGCCCAAGGAAAAACAGGGGCATATTTTGTACACGTACTCACGTGCACACCCACATTCACAAAACCACCAGAATCTCAACTGAGACCTTCAGGCTCGACAGCAATACAACAGTAAAATAAACAGTATCAATAGCCTGAGGAAAAAAAACCCCAAAATAATTTCATTCTCTGCTGTACAAACAGTGCATATGGGAGGCATAATGACACCCTGCAAGGAGACTTCTGCACATCACCAGGAAATACCACATGGGACATTGAAATTAATGTCAAAAGGTGCCAGTGCTAAATTCACGATCATGCTCAGCAAACTGTTTTAATGACAGGTTTAATGCTGGGTTGTTACAGTGACATGACCAAAGCACTGTGGGTTTAATCTGGAGGGTAATGCTGGAGCATTGCAGAGACAGCAGCTTGAGCTGCACCAAGGAAAGCTGCCTGCACGATGGGTCGGCCACAGGGCAGCACAAAGCAGCAGGCTGTCGGTGGTAATTAGCAGGAGGTGAGAGCTAGGTAGCCAGGAAAAGCAGCTGTAGCTGCAGGTGCAGAAAAGCTACAGATGAAAACTGTCATCTTCTTTCACTGCTTGCTGCCCCTGATTTTTTCTTGCTGGAAGGGTCAGGTTTGGCATGGTTTGGCCCACTGCTCGCTTCTTGTGCTGTCAGTTTGGATTCGTCAGGATCTCAGCTGACAGCATCTGATTTTAGAGACAGATTTACCTTTCTGGATCTCCTTTGAAGTCTGTCTATTCACCCCTGGCCACTGCTGGACTTCCACAGACAGCAAGTGCTTTCTTCCTTCTTACAGGGAATGTGAAAAAACAAGATGGAGCCCTGCCAGATGGATAACGCTGGCATACACCCACCTTCCGTGGAGACCAGTCTAAGGGCAAGGCTGGGGTGTTCAGAGAGCTGCATGCTGGGCACTCACAGCCATGGCTATGTGCTCCCTGGCAAGTTACTCACTCCCCACCTACTCCCTCTGTAACCAAGACAGTGGCTGTCACCGCTCAGACCACTCTTCTGAATCCTGGGGTTTGCTGTAGCTGTGAAGCTGCAAACCACATTCCACACTCCAGCCAGTGCAACAATCCAAAGCACATCTCACCTTTAACCTCTCCCAGACAGTGGCTGGTTATTTTGCAGCACATATGTGTTTTCCAAAAAGTGCTCCAAGTGTGCAGCCCACAGGCAGAAGGGGGTGTGTAGATCCTTCCAGAGAGGTCAGCACACACTCTCTGACTGACTGCACTTGTCTTTCCACCTGACTCTGGAAAACTGAATATCTGCTAATGCCAGGTCTGGAATTTGCCCTGGCTGGGTCCTGCTTGTCATTCTTTCCATTGATACTTTTATTTTAAGATGTGATGCAAACAGCCTGGTGAATTGAACCTTTTAAAATCCCTGAGAC
The DNA here is from genome assembly GCA_013400175.1 of Phainopepla nitens. Taxonomy (NCBI): domain Eukaryota; kingdom Metazoa; phylum Chordata; class Aves; order Passeriformes; family Bombycillidae; genus Phainopepla; species Phainopepla nitens. Next base: position 708,303 of record VXBQ01011773.1, on the reverse strand, counting down.
AGACAAACAGTGACCACACAGCATGATGCAAGTATGAGACTGGGACTTCAAAGACTTGCCAGGATTCAGCATGGCAATGAATATCTGCAGTGTCTGTGCAATGTGAAGCAGAGAGAAATCCTTACCTCTGACTCTGACACTTCCAGGGACTTCTCGTTAAGGCCCAAGCCCTCGGTCAGCACAGCCCCGTTGTACTTGTTGCAGATATCCTCATCAGAATAGTGCAGTCCCCCTGGGCTTGGCCGAGGAGGAGACCTAGGAAATGCAAAAGATGAGTGTTTGGGATGTTGTTATTCCCCTGGAATTAATGAAATCATGCTTAGAAGGCAGAATCACAGCTTGAGGCAGAGACTTGGGTGTTTAAGTCCTCCCTGGATTCTTCAGTCTTTCCCTTTTGCCTGTTTACCAATGCTTGAAGCTAAAAAAAGGACATTGCAAAAGCACAGCATTCCCAGCTTTTTACCTGGTTCCATTTTTCTTTGAGAAGGTGCTCTTGATGTTCAGATGTCTGCTGTTGAGCTCCAGAGCAGTGAAGCCTCCATTATCCAGGGTGACCGACTCTTCCACGTTGGAGATGGTTTTACCTGGAGCCAGGAAATGAAAGGTACAGCTGAAACAAAAGCACTTTTCCCTCATATAGAAGTACAGGAGCTAACTTGTCTGCCCTTCTGTTTTATGACATCATTAACTATTTGAAATTCTCTTTACTTTTCTTACTGGCAAGTGAGAACAGAGTGCAGGCAAGGAATGTATCAGGAATGTGAAGGGGTGGAGGAAGCCAAAAGAGGAGAAAGGAGTCATGGATGGATTTCATTCAGAGACCAGTATCTAAAATAGCACAGATAAACTCTGCTTCAAAAGTGCTTATTCTTGGTTTTTGACTATAAATAGAAATCAGATAAGTAATTTAGGTGGCTACTGAAGATGTCTTAAATCAGATGCTGTGAATCCCATTCCACAGTGACTGGAGCAAAGCAAGAGAAAGTAAAACTAGAAAAGGTAGAAAAAGAGGAAAAGGAGAGAGAAAAAAAAGGCAGGAAAAAAGGAAGAGGAAGGGCAAGAGGATAGCAAATGGGAAAAAGATGCCACAGCTGAAATGAGGATCAGGTGTGGAAAAATCACCAGACAATGTAAGGCAGGAACAGGGACAGGATGGGAAGAAGAAGGAAAATACAGCCCAGGATATTATTTCTTGTGATAAAATCTAGCGGGAGCTTGTTCTCTCCTGTGCTCATCCTTTGTCATCCCAAAGGTGTGAGCTGAGCCCATGTCCCAGGGAGAAGGGCTGGCTGCCACTTTGCAGCAGACAGGTGCTTTATCCTCAGCTTCAATTTCAGTGCTGCATTAAAGCTCTGTGAACACGGATATCTGACAGCACAGGTCAGACCTGCCTTTTCATGTCTGTCCCCTAAACACATAGTAAAACTAAGAAGATGAGAGATTTCCTATGAGCTGTGCATACAAATATGTAATAGTATTAACTTGGTAAAATGCCACAGTATTCAAACATCTTATATCTCGTGGGACTGAAATCTGATTTTCTAACACTTGTTAGAAGTGAATTACAAAGAAAGAGAAGATCTTCACTTTGGGACTGAATTACTAAATACTGCCTGGAAGACTTCATTACATTAATCCCTAAGAACAGGTAGTTCAGAGACCCATCCACCTGATCCTTCTCATTAATGTGCCTTTTCTGGCACCTCCTGACCGAGAAATTTCAGAGAAATTCCTTGCTACAGGTGGAGGAGGCTATCAGAGAAATACACTGGTGAACAACCCTCCCAGGACTTTATCATGTAGGGAGAAGAAAAGGTAAAAACAATATTCAGAACTCAAGAATGAGGCTTTTTGAAAGGGAACTATCTGACATTCCAAGTTACAGAGCAGGTAGCTCCTGTTTCCTTTCAAGGAAGGAGACAGGTAAAAATCCCCACTAAAGGAAAATTCTAAGCTTGATGCTCACTGTATGTTAAAATCTAACAGGTCCAGATAACCAAGACACCTCCTGGCTGCTTGGCCTCCAGCCCAGCAACTGCAGCTTGGCTTAGGGAAGGAATGTGAGCTGCAGGGCAGTCAATATAAAGGAATTGTGATATAGTGCTCACACACAGAGATTTAGATTATCTGCATTGGTACAGCCACAGAAAAGCAGAATCTTTCTCCTTCTCTCTGTCTATCAGGGAATTATGACAAAGTTAAACAATGCCTCAGCTAATTCCTTATTTATTCCTTATCTGCCAAGTGTTTGACCCAGACTCCTTGGCTTTTACTGCAGTCCCTGGGACTTGCAGAGTCTATCCTGTCCGAGCCCATGGCTGGTCAGTGTCCAAACCTGATCCAGTGTGGCAAAAGCCATTTCTACCAAACCAGAGAGCAAAATGTTCCAAGTCTTCTGCCAAGCAAAATAGCTCTAAACACAGTCCTTGCTGAGGAAATCAGGGCTTCAAAGGAAAGGCATTTCTGATTCCCACAGCTCTTTTAGACTTTTGCACAGCACAGAGACGAAGCCTTACCTCCGTTGCAGTTCTTGTACTTCTTGCTCTGGCCGTGCAGGACCAATGCAAACACCACCAGCAGGATGAGGATGAGGCTTGAGAGAGCCATCACCAGCAGAAACCACCACTCCTCATAGAAAGGGGCTTCTATTTGTGCTGAAAGAGCAAAAGACAAATAACAGTTCCTCTTTATGCCCCTTTAAAATTTTCTCTTGTTCTCCCCAGTGAACGATGACTCCACAATGGTGCTCAGGAGAGAGGAGGTTCAGACTCTTGAGGGGCTTGCTTCCTAGGTGGCAGAGAAAGGAGCATATCATAGCTCCAAGCCAGAATCCCAGGATGGGTTGGAATGGACCTTAAAGCTCCTCCAGTGCCACCCCCTGCCACAGGCAGGGACACCTTGCACTGTCCCAAGTTGCTCCAAGCCCTGTCCAATCTGGCTTTGGACACTTCCAGGGATGGGGCAGTCACAGCTTCTCTGGGCAACTAGTTCCATCTCTCCAAGCACCTTTCATATCCCTGGAGCAGCTCCAGAGGCCCTTAGCTAAGAAGTTATCACCAGGAGAAGAGAGGCAGGTTTCTTCCCACAGCTCTGCACAGCTACATTTCCTGACCATGGCAGGTTTAGCCCTCCTGGGTCAGGGGAACCACTAATACATGTGCCATGACCCATGATTATTCCACTTTTGGGAGGCTTACCTTGCCAAAGTGCTGTTCAGTGGCTCCTTGAAAAATACAGCTAGAGCCAGGGAACAAAGTACACTCGGTTCAGCATCTTTCAGTGCCTCCATTAACTCCAACTTCCAACACTCTCTGATAGTCTATATCACTTCTCCATCCACTGAGCCCAGCTTGATGTGCTGCACAGGGGTATCAATTCAATTGCCTGGATTTTGTGCAGTCTCAGGTCATTTCACCCCATTTGACCTCAAGTGGAAACACAAAATGACACTAACTTCCCCTTTCCTTTTGGAAAGGGGAGCAGTCAGTCTTGGTTTAAAGTAATAAGAATTGTTGCTTTCTTGCAGTGATATTCTCTTCGTCCTCCCTTGAGCTCTCTCAGCTTTGGGAAAAAGTGCAGCTTCTGAGCATGAGCCAGCAGTTGATGTAATTTGCCTGTTCTGTAAGGTGGAACACCACCTGGCAGGAATGGGTGATGCCAGGAGAACAACTCAACCCCTCACTATCACCAAACCCTCTTTCCCTCTTTCCCTGACTGTCCCAAGCCTGGATTGGAATGAAAGTCTGTTTTAAGCCTGACAATACAAGCTCAAATTTGTTCCAGATCACTGGGTATTCTGCAGCAGGGAGAAGCAGCCACGCTCTTTCTTTGCTAGGAGGCCAGTCCAGGCCAATAAAATCCTAAAGACAAACTGCACAAGCCATGCTGGGCTGAGCAGATTCAGGGCAATTTATACCTCCCTGTGCCAGCTGAAGTGGCCAGCCTAAAATGCTTTATACTTTTATGACTGTGAATCTCAATGGAAGCCTCTTACTTTCATGCAGCAATTTGAGAGGAACACTGAAGCATCAAAAGGAGGTGAATTAAATAGTACTGTTCAAGTGGAGAACTAACAAACAAGCAGTTTATTTATAGAAAGCATCACAAGGAGATGCATGCCCTGCTTCAGAGGAATAATGTCTTCCAGCAAAGTAAAGACTGACATGACTGCTGGTCCTTTACACTGTGTTACAGCCTCTGTGAAACGCCAGACAGGAAAAACACTGACACTTGGTGTTTGAATTGGGTTGTCCATGCACTTGTCCTGAAGAAGAAAAGCCGGGGTAGCACTGACGGTGAAATCCATGGAAGCTCTCATGGGGTAAGTGGTTAATTGTGTCAGCACAAGCGCGGCAGCCGCGGTGGCGAGAGCAGCGCTTGCTACTCCTGCCTGCTGGGGAGTTGTTGAATGGTGTTCATGCCTTTCACTGGAGCAGCAAAGAGATAAAAGCCACTCCAGATACTGGAGCACTGCCAGGTTCTCAGGACTCTCCAGAATTTTGAATCACAAAGCCGCTTTATCAGGTTCTTTTATTCCCCTTGTCTTTGCTGACACAGCAAGGATGAAACCTGTGGCTCAAAAGCAACCTGGAGTAGAGAGAGAGGAAGAGGAGACCCAGCAAAGCTTTCCCAAGGGCAAGGTCTCTCACCTCACCACAGGCCAAGGCACTCCAGCTGCCCAGCCCAGGCAAGCTGAGAGGAATTTGATTTTTAAGGTATTCAAATCCCTTCAGAAAACCAGAGGGGTGGGCTGCTCACAGGGATTTGGGAAGCACGTTTAGGTCATAGCCCTGTTTAAGCACAGGTGAGCAGGGAGAGTGGGAAGAGCCCCAGAGCACCACCAACAAACTGTTCTGGTGGAGGGGGACTGGAGGCATCACGCTGGAGCAGGACTGCCAGCACAGAGGATTATCAGGAATAATGTGAAACTACACTTCTGTATTTGTGACAGCTAAATAGAAAGTAACACAGAAAATGTTTATCAGAGTCCTGAGTAAAGAAAAAAAGAAAAAAAAAAAGCAGAGCAAACAAAAAACAGACTAGGAATGGAGAAAAAGCCAACAAATTGTAGACTCTGCAAATTAGTCTTATGACAAGAGATCTGACAAATACACTGAGTAGGTTCTTTATCAAGCCTAAAAATGGCACATGCACATTTTTCCTCTTGAGAATCAAACATACTGTAATTTCAAACCTTAATTCACTACTGTATTACTCCAGTTTTATCCTAAAACAACTGAAAACAAGCTGCCCTTGATTATTTGCTGCAACTAGAGAGTCTGGTTTGTTTCTTTTCCCCCTCTTCTCCCCCAGCCTCAGGAAATTCCATTGAAAAAGACTTTAAAAAAAAAATAAAAATCCATGATTACCTGATACTGCCACAGACGGAACACTTGGCTCTCCATAGCCAAATTCGTTGACAGCCACCACCCGAAATTCATAGGTGACACCTTGTCTGAGTTTGTCCAGGCCCACTGTGTAGGAGGTGGCGCTGCGAGGGATGTCCTTCACAAACATATCCCAGAGTCCTTCATCTGGGAGAGAAAAGAGAAATGGCATCAACTGTGTGCCCTGGCCCTTCCCCTTGCTCTGAGAGAGAGGCAGTCATTCATGGGGTGCTGCAGCCACAGGCAGGGACACGCTTGCCTGGAGGCTGCCCTGCGATACACACAAATGTCAGAATGCCCTGCAAGCCCCATGTGTGAATGCATTTATTCAGGATGGGGTCTTTTCATAGCCCAGATGGAAGAGGTCTCTCAAATCAGCAGCAGCACCTACATAGATCTGAGCTGGCTGGAGCAGCTGCCACTTCATCCTGATGGGGTAAGGTCACCCATCAGCACATGTTTCACTGAGGGATCAGGTAAACCCAACGTTAATGAGTCCTAATCACAGAGGTTTTGCTTACCTTTTACATTGCAAAATTTGCTTTGTTGTTGAAGCACTCAAGTGAGGCTTGGACTAATATAAGTCCTGGGAGGCACTGTGGCCTAGTGTGAGCTGGTGCCAGGGGACTGGTGTCACTGGAGTATTCTTGCTCCATGACAGCAACAGTGTTGTGCCCTTTGCATGGCACAGAGCTGGTGCTGCACTCTGTGCTCTGCAGTTTTAAACAGAAATGAGTTTTGTTTGTTTTTATAAAGCTGTTACAGTGGTTAGAAGCATAATGCCATTCTGATGGGAGTGTTTCAGTAGGGTAATCTTGGCTCTCCACAGCCATAATGACATGAACCCTGATTCACATCCTGACCAGGCACCATTCCCATCCCTCATCCACACTTGTAACCTCACATTCACCTGACTGCAATGGAATGAACTTTCAACGAGATGGATGCTGGTACCCAGAGGAACAAAACCAACTGTAATTAAAAATACCACTCAAAAATTTTGAGGGCAGGAATCAAACATTAATCTGACTGATTAGCTGATTATCCCAGTAAAAACTGGTGCCCAGCACTTCTGCTAAGAAAATGCAGCCTCTGTCTACACGTGGGGCCAAACCCTCAGCCTGCCTACCCAGCGTAGTTCTCACAGACCTGACCTCACAAGCATCCCATTGGGCTTTTACCTTTCGCTATCAAAGCTGTTCCAACAATATCTATTTTTCTCTCCATGTCCCACAGCAGTGGGAATAGGATGATAATCTCTCCACAGACACGACTTCAGTTGGGAGCTGCCTGCTTTGAAATACAGTCGTCTGCACTGCGCGGCTCGAGCAGCAGCAGGACTTCTGTAGCTCGAGGTGTTATGGAGGTAACAATAAAGCAGGAGCCAGCAGTGTTACCCTCAGTGACTCTTTCTGCTGCTGCAGTGTGAGGCAGGAATCTGTTCTCATTTGCTTTGCCTTTACCTGAGTGTAACCTAATTGGAGTCACCGCAGTGATTCCAGAAATGTGCCGGTGTAACAGAGCAAGATCTGGCCCTCAGCCTGCTCCTGTGCCACAGGGAATAGCAGCAAAGATGGATTGATTAACACTGCAGGTGCATTTCCATGTGAATGTTTTAGCTTTGGCACCAGTAAATATTGGCTCAGTGATTTGCACCGCGCTGCACGTCTGGTGACACACACAATGAGTAACAGCCCCCAAATTACAGCTTTTCTGGTCAGGAGGATTGGCAGTCTCAGCGGATGCAAAAAGCAGGCTGGAATGTTATTGTTCCAGCTGCATTTGAGTAACACCAAAGAACAATAAAAATAGGTAATTTTCCTGCCATGCTTTAAACTCAGACCAATACATTATTCACCAGCATGATCAGACTATAATGAAGTTATCATAATGTACCATTGTTATGTATTAGCTGGGTATTACAATGGCTATAAAACAAGAGATAAAATATTGACTTCCCTTTTACAGGGCAATAGAAGCTGAGATTATTTCTACCACATAAAGTTACAATGTAATAAAAAGGGAGTTTGGGATTTAGTTTCTCTGAAGAGGGTGGAGCGAGAGATGCATTTTCAAAGTTGGATTGTTGCAGCCACTGACACTCAGAAGATGCCATCTCACACTATAAAATATTGCCATATCTGCTAGAATTGCCTAAGCTTTCATAAACACATTTGTAAACAGCAATAAGAGAATTTGAGCCTATTGTGAATTGTCTGAAAAGCAATTTGTTTGCATTCAAAGCCACTTAAATAGGGGAAGAAAAAGCAACAATAAAAGTGAATGTTCAGCACTCATTACAACAAACACAACTGTTCAGACACACACTTTCTCACTCATTTTCTCAAACCTATCAGGGTGCACAGTGCAGAAAACCCAACAGACCAAGAAGTGTAAATTTAACTGCTCTGTGAAGCTTGCAGTAAGTTGGGAAAACCACTCCTGAGAAGGCAACATTGCATTTCCTCCTCTTTGTCCCCTTGGCTGTGGTGGTGATGGTGTAGGAGCAAAGGATGCTGGTGGATATTTCTTCAGAGGTATTTCTGTCTCACAGGGACTCAGAGATGCTCTGGCTGGTGGCCACATGGTCACTGGCCCATCTCCCTTTCATTCACTGAAAGAATCTTTGTCAAAACTTTGTTTTTTCCCTGGGGTAGGTCTGTCAATACTGAGTTAATGGTTGGACTCAATGATCTTGGAGGTCTTTTCCAAACTTAATGATTCTAAAATGGGACCTAACTCATTATTCCTGGGGTCCCAGAGAGCTGATGCAGCTACAGTGGTCAGTCTGCAGTGATATCCTGGCAAGAGGGATGTCCTTCCTCTTCCCCATTGCTGACCCCTATGCACAGCATAGTCTGTGGCTTCCCAAGCCCTGGTCAACATGATTTTTAATTCCAGAGCCTCAATTAATTTATCTTATATCCATCTGGAACATCCAGACCCCTCTTTAAAGACAACAATCACAATCAGATATATCCAAACTAAAAAATCACTTTATTCCAGTAGTGAACTTTGAGATTAAATATTGAACATACACTTGTGAATTCCTTCACTGCACCTCTCCCCTCATCCTCAAAACCAGGTGCGCTCTAAATGTTAGAAGTTCAGCTGAAAGAGAATTCATTAGAAGGTCACCTGTTATAGCAAAGACTGGCCTTTAAGTTCAGTAGAAAATCGTTAGTGTACCATACACAGCATTTTCCACTCAGTTTAGGGAGGAAAGATGCACATGCCATGCCTGGGACATAGCTGGGTATTAACTCTTAGAAACCACTGGGAAGACCAAAGTTTGCAGCACTGAATAGGGCTCAGGTGCAGGGCTCAGAGGAACATCCTGAGGGAAGCTGCCCTTGATTTTTCTTTTCAGTCACATCAGTCCCCATCTGCATTCCCCACTGCCTTTCACTGGGCACTCAGCCTCTTAAACATGTGATGGAAAAGTGAGCACTTCTCAAAAAAGAAAAATTTTTTCTTTGCTCCTTGATTCTGTCCAGTTTTCCCCAGCCCTGCCCCATCCTAACTCCTGCTGATGGGAGATTTGCTTTTCACCTCCCAGCCTCCATGCCTCTGTCCCATCTGAGCTCGAGGTTTGGGCATGGGGAGAGGATCTGAGTGACAGGGGAAGGTGAAGCCACCTCTGCCCTAAGCCGTGTCCAGCCCGTGTTGGAGAGGAGCTGGTCTGCTCCGTGGGCCAGCCCGGTGTCACGACCCATTAATCAGGGTCTCCACGCTAAATAAAGCTGTCACTCAGAGAGGGAGGCTCCCAGCTCCACTAAATCCAGCCCCTGACAACCCAGGACATGGAGAACTATCAGTTATTCGGGTTTCAAACACCAGCCGTCCCCTCTCAGAGCAGGAGAGCTGGGCCATAAAGCTCCCTCCTAATTACACATTAGAAGGTTTATGAGGGGAGAAGCTGCTGAGAGTTAAGGCCCGGTGTTCCTCCTACAGAGGACACAATTAAAACGTGGCTGTGTTTTTCAGAGGCAAAGGGTTGGATTATCATGCAAAGCAGTCGAAGGACAAGAATGGGAAGTGAAGGCTGACAAACTGTCAGCCCCAGTGTGCCGCTCGCCAGCAGAAGCGAAAAAGGCCCCATGGCAGATGCCAGGGATGCAGCTGCACCCTTCACTTTGAATTTACTGACTTCTGCTGGTTCGTGTCCATGTTTGACACCGCGCTCCCTCATTTGGTTAAAAATAAATAGAAAAGGAAGAGAACAGAAAAACACTACTCAAGACACCAGAAAGGAAACTAAAGTGAGAGCTGCCCTCAGGGCGTGGGAAGCAAAACCCAGCATTTGTGAGGTAGACAATTCCTACTCCAAGTATATGGGTTCTTTCCCAAAATGTCTGTTGCCTTAATGGAACTCATCATCTCGAAAGCTGGAGAGAGACTTTGTACAAGTGCATGGAGTGACAGGACAAGGGGGAATGGTTTCAAACTGCTGGAGGGCAGGGATAGATGGAATATCAGGGAGAAATTCCTCTCTGTGAGGGTGGTGGGGCTATGGTACAGGTTGTCCAGAGAGGCTGTGGCTGTCCCATCCCCTGAAAGTGTCCAAAGCCAGGTTGGATGTGGCTTGGAGCCACCAGGTCTAATAGAAAGTGTCCCTGCCCATGGCAGAGGAATGGAACTGGCTGATGTTTAAGGTCTCTTCCAATCCAGACCATTCCATTTAGCTGCAATTCTCTTCCAGTTGCCTGACATCATCCCCTGCTTGGGAAAAGCACATGAAGTCCAAAATTGTGGTGGGAAGAGGAAGCAGAAAAGGAAATCTCCCTCTACTTGTGCTGGGTCAGGGAGGCTCTTTCTGCGGTGACAGAAGCCAGGAAGATGTGTCACTTATGGACATGGTTTAGTGGTGGGCATGGCAGTGTTTGGACTTGATGACCTGAAGGGTCTTTTCCAATGGAAATGATTCTGTGAGGCAGACTGACCCAACACCTGCACAGCTGCTCTGCACAGGCCGATCCATGGATGGAGGCCTCATGGGCAGCTCCAGATCCTGGTGCACTCCTGGCCTGTGGATCCCCAGGGTGTGTCACAAACACCTCCCTTGCAGATGAGGGGAGCACTGGGAAGGCAGCTCTGGGTGAGACTGCCGGGAATGTCCAGGCCACATGCCCACCACTAAAGCACAGTGACAGGAACCTTTGGATGTGACCTGGAGCTGGGAAAAGAGGAGTGAAGCCAGCTTCTCCATTCCTCCTAGCAGCACTGGGAACCTTAGCATTGCTGTGCCATTTGTCTTCTGCTCTGTATGTAAAAGCTGAGGGCACAATCTATTCTCCATTCCTCAGCCAGTGCAGCTGATGTCTGGGGAGCACTTACAGTGGCAGAGACAGAGCCTGCTTAATTGCATTTCTTGTAATGCACAAAGAGCTAAACTGGAATCCATTTCTCTAAGGACAGAGAAGTTGAAGGATAAGAAAAACTCTTCTGTTTCTGTAATGTCTTCCTGTAGCACAGATCACTCTGGAAAAAAATATTGGTTTGCCTGCTTCATCCCTGTGTGTGAGTGTACTCAAAATGCAGAGGAGGTAGTGAGGCTGGTCACCTTCCATAAAGCTAGCAGAGAAACAGGGAAATCAAATGAGCAGTTTCAGCTGCCTGCTGCCACCATTGCTAAACCCAGCAGGGCAGCGGAGCCCTGGGAGACACAGCAGGGCTCCAAAAAATTCAAAGGGAAGTGACAAAAGGGAGTAGGGTTTGCCATTTCTGACAGAAAGCCATCTTCCTACTCTGATGGAAGAGTCTTGGCAGGGACCTGCAGCAGGGAAAATGAGATGATACAGCATTTAACGTTTGGGGTAATGAGGCCTATAATAGATGACACTTGAGATGTGAAACACTAAGGTAGTGGTATTGCATTTAAATATTGGCAACAAGCTAAAGCTTTTTATCTGTCTGCTCAACACCCCCTTTTTTGATCTCAGAAGAATAAATGTCTTTTCCTTTCTTGATTTTATGTGAGAGCACAAGTCAATTGCTCTTCCCCTGGAACAACTCCTCCTTAAAAACAAAGGTTGCTCCAATCCACACTCTACTACCTGTATAAATCAACATGCAAAAGCAAATTCTTAGAATGATATTAAAACAGGAGCTGCTCTGAATGACCAGCCCTGAGAGGAATTAGTTCCCTGCTTTTGTTAAGCTCATGATTCAAGATTTCAGACTCTTCCGTGCAGAGATGAGGAAGAAAAGCAGCACAGAGAGGAAGCCGATGCTTGGGTGGAATAAGCAAATCTTCCAATTAGTCTGTCTCCTCTCCTGGATCACATTTCACGCTTCCTACAGCTGCAACCAGAACCAAGGATGAGAATCCAGCATACAAATGCCTAGTTCATTTGCTACAGCAGCATGAATAGGATTAAAATAATCTGAAGAGGAATTAAATGCCTCAATAGTCAGGTGGCAAGAGCGGGAGAATAAGACCTCTTGTGTGCATTTCTAGGATCAGTGGAGTGGGGCCAGCAGAAATGACCCAGGGTTAATGCAGCTCAGACCTGCCTTGGAAGGACTATTTTCTTCCTACTCAAAAGGAGAGAGCCCCAAATCCTACATCCTTAGCCATGAGCTGTGAAATGTTTGTTCACATCCAATGGGGAGTCGAGTGGATCACTTTCCAACGTCACCACTCGCACGAGCTGGATTTCCAAGCTTGCAGACAATCTGTACATGGGCTGCAGGTTTCTCCCTAAAATACTCTGACTGACAAAATACCTGTCTGGGGGAAGTGTAAGCTGGTAAGTGATTTTAAATGAATAGGTTTGATTTAACTTGCTACCTAACAATGCTGTTAAAATAAGAAAGTATTTTCTACCTCTGAAAAAATAAGGATAGAACTCAAAAAACTGATGTAGGTGAAATAGAAGCGTAACAGTGTCATGCTTCTAATTAAAAGCAAACTTGATCACTCTGGGAAACCCCAGTGCTTTGAGAAGGTATGTATTTCCTTTGGTTTTATTTTGAGAACAATTGTCAAGTTAAATGACAGAACTAAGAAAGAATTTTTAGGATCAGAGCAGAGCCTCCCTACAGAGCAAATTCTATCAGATGCAGGTATGGAAATCTGCATCTCAGAGATGACCTCAATAGTTTTCCTACTGGTCTGGTTAAATGCAATTAAAATCATTGGTTTTAAATGCAGCCTTACATTCAAGACACAAACAAGCCTCTATATAATCAAACAGATAAGCATTCATTTAATCAATATATAATCAAGAAGTGTGCAAACACCTAGAAGTGAAAAAGAAAGAACCAGCAGCCAAGATGGTTATGTCAAGTATAAATCATGTCTAATTTCCTTCTGTGACAGAGTTGCAGACCTTGTCAATAGAGGAGAAAGAGCAGACATATCTATCCTGACTTCAGCAAAGCTTTTGACCTGGTGACATTCAAACATGGCCCACGTGGAATAAGGAGCTGGTGGATGTATCACCAGAAAAAACTGTACCCAGAGCGTGGTTATCACCATTCCCTGTCAGAGTGGAGGGAAGTTATCAAGGGAGATTACACAGAGGCCTGGCAGCACTCACTGGCTTTCCTTAATGACTTAGTTCCCAGGAAATCTGTGCTTTTTGAATTTGCAAGGGGTACCAAGCTGCGATCAGGCTGGAGCACACACTGACTTTTAAAATTACCTTGTCCAAGTGGGGGAACATCCTGAAAAAAGCAGAGAACAGCTTCACTAAGAAATCCTAGAAGCAAAGGAGCTCTAGGAAAGCACCAAGAAAAACTGTGGTGATGGGGGATTCCTTCCCCCTGCCTCAATGCCCTTCCTGCAGAACAAATGGGGGAAGAAATGTGTATGTGCTGCTGGAGCCCTGGCCCTATTATTAACAATAAAACAGTAATTAGCTGCTGTGCTCTGCTGCAGAAGGAGACAGATTTCTATCTGTGGTCCTCAAAATACAGGTTGCAAATACTTATTAGTCATTGCTCATGAAAGATGCTGTAAGCATTTAAATGAGTTTTAATTATTAACTATATTAGTTCATCTGTTGGATGATTTTCCAGTGATGTAGCACAGTGAAAGCCAGAGTAGTCAGGGTAATTTTCTGTGACTACTCCTAAAGAGGAGAAAATATGCTAAACCACATAATAAACCAGTAACATCTTAATCCTGGCTGGAAACACGTTCTCTCACAAAATCCCATTACCTTACTGGGATAATAAACAAGCTCTCCACTTCAGCAGGGACTGAAGGAAGGGAACTGATGACATCAAACTCCCTCTGTTTCCCAGGGCTTACCTGAGGGTCGTGCCTCTATAATGTAGCCAGTTGTGGGTTTTTCTCCCGAGTCTCCCTCAGTCCATTGCAGTGTCAGCCCAGAAGCAGATTTTGTCACCAGGATTTCCTGAGGGGAGCCAGGAGACCCTGATGGAGAAAAAGAGAGTAGCCAATGAAGGTGGCATTAAACTGCAGCATGAATTGCTTCTGCTGAGACAGGGGAAAAATTATCTTGCAGTGTTGATCAACAAACATGTAACATAAACCATCTCTGTGGGCTACTGACCTGATTTTTTAACTAGCACCAGTACCAGCAGTTACATATCAATGGGGTTTACAGGTCATAGGATCATAGAATATCCTGATTTGGAAGGGATCCACTAGGATCATCAAAGTCCAGCTCGTGGCCCTACAGGGGATTGCACCAAGAATAAGGTACCTGTGTTAAGAAGGCAGGAGGAAAAAGAACTCTCATTTTACCCATTGCCACTACTATTTCTCTTTTCAGAGGTGAAACCAGCCTATGAGGCTCAAAGAGAGATTCAGAGGGACAGGAACTACCCATTGGCTGGGGAAGAGGCCATAGCCACGTTAGAAGGGATTCCTGATCTACACTTAGTCTGTGGTATGGTGTGAGAGTTAGACTGTGGAAGTGGGAAACAAACAATAATCAGAGCTGTGGCCACTGCAGTGATGCTCTGTGACTTACCTGACAGGTTGGTATCATTGGAGGGCATTTACCTTGTTGGATTATCTGTTTATCAAAGTCACTGATCAAATTAAAAACCAGCTCTTTGGGTACAGGCACTGAACCAAGCAGGGAATGCTGCCCTGCAGCTGCTCTTGACACAGCAGGTAATGCACAGATCTCTCCCTCTGCATAAGCCAACATGTCAGGAGTGAACAATTGTAAATTCTTTCTGGTTTTGCATCCAGGAGCCTCTGCTCGTTTCGGCAGCTACTCCGGTTCTGCCTCCCACCACAGAGCAGTACAGTCAGAATTATGCACTGCACTGTCAGGCTACAGCTCAGAAATCCCTGGCTGGCCTGTTTGCATTATGATTTATTTACAGGGTTTTGTTTATTCACATTAGACTTCTAGGTTTCAGGAAAGAAAAGAAAACAGTTGAGAAATGCACTGCATCACGTCCTGTGACTCAGCTTCTCCTTGGAGCTGGAAATTCATGTGAAGCCCTGAGTGCACCGTTCCCTGCTGGTGCCCTGTGTTTGTAGAAGTGATCTGTGACTTGTGATTTGCTTTTATAGTCCCCCTTACCTTCTGCTGGCCCAGCTGTGATGTTGGCTTGCAGCTCAGGTCCATAGGCGATGGTTCGGGCTTGCACTCGGAATAAATAGGTCATGCCCTTGGTGAGATCCCGGACCTTCAGCCAGCGTTGCCAGTTCCCCTTAATGTCCACAGTCACCACCTTGCTCACCCCTGCAACAGCCACACAGATAAAAAAAAATAAGAGGGAGTTTCAATGCAAAAATAGAAATCAAGTGGAGCTTATTACATCTAGATGGTAAGTAAAATCATCTAACGGTTTGCTAAGAAAGTATTTCTTACAATTAGCAGGAGTTTAAGGAGTGATAATAGGCAATTTTCAGCACTGATAAGTATAATTAGAGTTTAAGCTTGATAAGTGGGTACTGACAAGGAAAAAAACCTTACAACACAACTGGGAAATTACCAAGAGACTACATGTAACTTCACTAATTATTCTGGGAAGAAAGGAGGAGGTAAACGAAGAGGAGTGCACATTCCAGATTGCTTCCCAAGCAAGCATTTCTCTGTTCCTGCTTCCCCAAATAACCTGCAAGATGGTCTGTAGGAAGAACAAGGGCCAGGTGTGTTCCATTCATCTCATGCTGCCATATCCACCATCCTCAAGTGGATACAGAGTGAAGGATGTGCAGCTCACTGGGACCTTGGGGCTACAAATGCCACGGCAACAGGAGATGCAACCAAAGGACTGGGAGTTTAAACAAGGCTAGAGCTGTGACTTGTGTTTTACTCTTCTCACTGTCTCAGAACTTTTCTTATGGGGATCAGTTAAAATCAGATTTGTTCCCTTCACCAAGGTTCATAGCTAGTTTCACCTTTAGGTTCTTAACGCTGCATAAAGGATTGAGGGGCAATGTGTTGTTTGAAAACAAAAAATCTGTCTTTCACTGAAATTTTCTAGAAGGAAGTCAACAGAAAGAATTTGATTTATAAAAGATTTTACAGAATAAAATGTTCAACTTTAGAGAGTCTTTCTGGTGTTTTCTTGGGTCTGTATATGTGCATGACACATTTCAAACCAAGAAGGTAGGAAGTAGGAGGTTCTTCCCACTAGAAATGGCTGCTTGCAAGTTTATCTTTCCAAGAAGCACAGAAGGAAGATGTTTTCAATCCAGATGCTTATTTTATGCAAATCAAGACGATGCTTTCAGTTTTAATCACTTAAATAAAGAGTAATGTCCAAGCAATTTCTGTTCAAAGTTTTCTTCCAGATACAATTTATAACTCAGGGAATCTTTCCTTGGCTAACGAGGATGCAGTAAAAGTGCTCCCTCCTTCCACAGGTGAACTATTTCATTTCTCTGAGACAAATCAGGAGGCATTTGTCATTTTCAAGTTATGTTCCAAAAAGAAAAAAAACAAACAAAAAACTGTTGAAAAAGGCTCCAGGGCAATTTTGTTGTCTATTATTGTGTAGAACATAACAGTGTAAAGCTTAAACAATAAAAGGTCAAGCAGGGATAAGACTGTGCTAAAGAACAGATTGCTGCTGGAAAGCTTGGAAAAATGGGCAAGTAAGTGGTGGCTGGTGAGTGGGAAGGCAGAAGGTGTCACCATGGGAGGACGCTCAGCCGAAATTCAAAGATGGGTGGAAAGTCAAAATATGAATGAGAAAAGCTCCAAAAGAGGGTCCAGCCCATCCAGGTTGGAGCACTGCAGTGCTCACATGGAGGAATGTGGGTTCTAGCCCCATAAGGGCCATTTACTTAAGAGCAGGACTCCATGTGGGTCCCTCCCAACTTGGAATATTTGTGTATCTGTGAAAATGATGGCATCAAGGAAGGGATTCTTTTCCAAGGCAGGAGAATAAATATGTTTGCTGAAAGAAAAATGTTGGCACAAGAGTGAATGGTGGGTAAAGACTGGAAAATAAATTAAGGCAAATATTTTGCATCTGAGGAGCAGCCCTCCATAACCTTCCTGCTCTTATCAGAAATCTTCCAGAGGGGAAGGAGAGACAAGCTGGAGTCAGGGGCAGCACAGGCAGAGGTGGGGAAGAGAAGAAAAGACAACAAAGGTTATGAAGGATGTTAAGTCAAGTACATGCAGAGAAAATGTGATCTGACACTACCATATTTTCAGGGGGAAAAAATACATTCTTGAACATTGTGTAGGAATGAAGAAAAGGGAGGAAATGCCCGACCAGCCCGAATCTCCTGCACACCCTGTGCACATTTCTTGGTCAGAATTAGAAATGCTTCCTGTATTAGCTCTTTGTGCTCCGATCTGCCAGCCGTAAAGGCTGACAGTGCTTTTATTCTGGTGTTTTCAATCCTGAGTTTAACTTTCTCTGTGCATGAGACACGGATATTCAGAAAATATAGATCATTATTCCTTACAGGAGAAGCAAATACAAGTGATTGATATCCTTATTTCTTTGGAAAAGAGTTTAAAATGGATTGGCAATGGCTGAAATTACTCTCCCTGCTGTCACGCTGCCAAAGCTGGACATCCTATTGAACTATTGGCAATCTACCAGGAATATAAAAATATTAATAAAGCCATCCACAAACTATGTCATCTTTTCTAATTCACCTTTGGAATGAATTTACATTTGTTTTTAGAGAAACTGCCAAATCCTTCTCTGTTGCTGTTCTGGCAAATTAATGAAATGTTTGTGGCCAGCACGTTGTGGTTTAACTGAACTCCAGTGCTGGGTTAAAAATGCTGCCTGAAAACTGTGTGTGAAGAGACACAACCACGTCTCTGTCCTGTTCTCCCCCCTGTCACAGCAGAGGTGCTGCCAGTGATGACCAGCACATTTGATGCCTGGGCAATCTCTGTGATAACAGAAGTGACACATGATGTGATAAGCAACACAAATGTGCCTGACAACTATTCTGGGATGGAGCCTACTCAGCAGTTTCAAAGGCAACGCTTGGAGACAATCAGGCACTCCCAGGCTGAGCTTCCTCTTTGCCCAGACCAGGTAATGGCTGTAAAACGACTTTTCAAATCACACAGACTATAGTTTGTGCAAGAAAATGAGAGAAGACAAGACAAAAGCTATATTCCACAGTATTATGGCTCACTGAAGCATTTTGGCAAAAGTGGAATTGTTTTATTTACCCTTTGCCACCTGGCTTCTCTCGGAAAACAGCAGAGAGCAAGTAGGAAATTGGGCAGAGATGAAAGGTCTACAGTAGTATTGTGTCACTTCTCCATGAATATGTATGATCAGAGGTCTTTCTTACCCTGGACAGGAGCCAGAGGCTCGTAGACGACTCGATAACCCTGCAGGACTCCATTTGCTGCTGTTGGCTCGCCCCAAGACACGTTGAGGGTAGTGCAGGTGATTTCAGAGAAGGCCAGGAAGCTGGGAGCACTGGGTGCTGAAAGGATTGCACACAGATTGAATTGCAGCAGCAGCAGTCAATCTGATATACATATATATTATAAAACATTGCTTTATTTGCCCAGCCTAAATCTAAAGGAAACAAGCTGAGAATGGGATTTGTCAGTTGTATCCAAATGTCCTTTAATCAGTCAGAAACGCAGCCTGTCCTAAAAATACAGCCAGTCAGCTGCAAAACTGAACCTCCACAGGAAAAGGAGATAGGGCACAGAAGGGAAGGGCACTCAGAAGGGTGCTATGGGAGCCACCTTCTCTTCACAGCCACCACCAAGGGCATTGCCTTCACCCTGTGCCAGAGCACTCCCAGCACATCCAGCACAGGGACTGCTCAGCCTGACTGGGAGGCTGCTGATACAGCTTTAAAAAAAACCCCAAACAATAGGGAGGAATTCTAAAAAGCATGCTAATTGTCTCACAGGACCAGTGGGGCAACTTCCAGGCACTGAAGATTAGTTCCTTCTGCTTTCCAGGTGTGGCAGCAGAAACCAGAAACAGAGGCACAGCCTGTTTCCTTCTGGACCAGCTTGGTTCAGGGACTGGCCCTTCTGCCACTCCGTTCTCATTTCAGCTGTATCACTCCCTGTCCTCACACTCCACTTCTTTGATGCTTTCTCTTCCGCTCTCGAGACCTCTACAGTGCAGATCCCAACGCCCCCATTTCCCCTGGGCTGTGCCCAGGCGAGCAGGACACGGTCCGTACCCGCCTGGTGCGTCCTGCCCTGGGTGGGGCTGCTCCGGGGGCCGTCCCCGGCCGCGTTGAAGGCGGAGATGCACACCAGGTACCGCGTGTGGCTCGTCAGGTTCTTGAGCCGCACGCTCGTCTCCGGGAGGAAAAGGACCTTCACCTTCTCCGTGTCGTTCAGAGAGTCGCTCTCCCAGTAATAAATCTGTGGGGACAGCGAGACAGAGTCCCACCATTATTAAGGCTGGAAAAGCCCTCTACGATCATGAGTCCAACCATCAACCCCTGGGTTTGCCACTAAAGCACGTTCCCAAGTCCCACATCACTCGCCTTTGGAACACTTTAAGGCTTGGTGATTCTCCCACCTCCCTGGGCAGCCTGCTTCCATGCCTGGCCATGCTTTCTGTGAAGAAATTTTCCCTAATATCTAATCAGAACCTCCCCTGGCACAACTGGAGGGCATTCTCTCTCATCCTGTCACGTGTTTTACATCCTACACCTAGAAAATATTTGGCCACTCTAGCTTCAAAACAACCAAAAAGACAGTGTAGTCTTACCCCGGACTCCTCCATTAGCTGGGATACTCAGGTTTTTCAGCACATACCAAATCTTTTCTTTAGCAAATTCCCCTGAGTCCAATGATCACGTAGCTGAGTACATCACTCAAAAACAGAGCAAAGGCTGAAGAATATGGCTTAATGACAGCAGGTATGAGCTGCCAGGGCTCAGTGAGGAGAGGTCAGTTTAAACACTCCCTGCAATGCAAGCTGCCTGTCAGCACTGGCATCCTGATCCACCCTGATGGTCTGTAACTCCCCTCTGCACACACACAGCACTCACACCACTGGTGCTCACAGCACAGCCAGGAAAATGCCCTCCTGAAGGGGGCAACAAAGGTTCTCCCTAAGGTTCCTTGAAGTGCTTTTCCCCCTTCTTCCATTACATAATTTTTACCCTGATGCCATAAAATTAGGCTTCAGAGAAGTTGTTTCCAAGCGGAAAATTGGTGCCAGCCCTACTTATTGGACAGGCCTGGCAGTGAGAGCATTACAACAGGCCAAAGCAAGCCAGAGAGCTGAGAGAACAAGCCAAGGCAAGACTCCACCTTGGCTCTCCAAGCCAAGCTGCTGAAGCCATCTATATACGTACAAAAGGGAAAGGACAGGGATTGATATATAAGGATGCTTGTTACTGCCAAGAAGGGATGCCAGATTATTCACACTGGCTTGGCTTTCCTTCACTTATGGATCTAAATTCATGGAGAGAGGCAGAGCCAGGCACTGAACACAAGCCAAGCTCCAGTGTTTGTAGACTTGCCCATTCCCACTCTCTGAGGGTCCATTCTCATGCCGGAGATGCTGAGCAGCGTGTCTCTGCAACGTGCTCATCTCCTGCAAACCAAACGCAATTAATACTCTGATTTAATTTTCTTAAAGTTAAGGAAATGAAGCAATGCTTCCAAAATTTGACCTGGCTCAGGCTTCCAGCTGGGAGAAAGTTCTGTTCTTTCTAAAGGCTTGTAGCACTAGATGAAGGGAAAGCTCAATTAATTTTCTTCAGTATATTTCTTGACCCCAGCTCTTGTGTATCTGTTGCTTTTTGGAGCAGATATGTTGCTTGCATAAGAGGAGCTGCCTCTTTATCTGCATTCCCTGTTTCCCCATGCTCTCCTCTATAAATAATGACACACTCTCCCTTTTCTCTCCTCTCCTCTCCCAATCTCATTCTCTTTCTTTTGGTTTTGGGACTAGGTACTGTTCCCTACTGCAGCCTGAGCACTGCTCTAATTTGCCTTACGTGGCAAGGGCGACTGCACTTTGTAGAGCTCTCTCAGAAGTAAATAGCAATGCCAAGCAAGATAAATGAAAACAGTAGAAGAGGGAGGATTGCCTTGTAGCCTTGGATGTTCCCATTCTGGCTGTCGGCCGGAGGGGGGTCCCAGGTGAGCTCCAGCTGGCTCGCGGAAAGGGAGTTGACTTGTATGTTCTGTGGGGCCAGCGCTGGTGCTAGGGAGGAAGGAGGACAGAAGAATTAACAGTGACAAGCAGAATTAGCTCATACCCAGGTTTTTCATTTGCAGAAGGACCCAGGACAGACTCTGTTTATGCCACAAGTCAGCAGTGAGGAAGCCTCAGGGTATCTGCGTCACCGGGATGTCTCGGCACAAGAGGAGTGAGGAGCAGCTGAGCCTCGGGACGTGGTTGTGCTCTAGGCTGGTGTAGACACTGAATCAACTCAATCCTGCCAGCAGCTTTGGAAAAGAAAGGAAAATTTTGCCTTGGTTCTCTGGTAGTTTGGGGCTCACCTTTGGCAGTGGCTGGTGCTCCTGATCAACTGCTCCTGGTGAGCAAGGCAGCCCCTGCCACCATCAGCCCAAATGCCACACGGCAGCAAGACTTTGGGCCAAAATACTGCGTAAAATTACCTGCAAACCCAGGCAGCTGCTCATCAATTCACTAATATTTTATGTATGACAGAATGACGTTTAGTTTGCTACTACGACTTTTTGTTAGCTCCACTTTGATTACACCTCCACATGCACACACCAGCCCTCTTTGGCTCCTGATGGCATTTCTTCTTTCCATTGTGCTGTGCTAGAAAACCAATTTTTGAGTGCACCTGGGTCACTCCATCCCTTCCCTTTGTCAGGATCCAACTTGGTGCAGGTGGATTTTCCTCCCCGGCGGCTGCTGAGGACGCTCTGTTCTCCCAACCTGCTGTCTGAGCCTGCGGCAGGTTTTAACAAAGCAGCTCCTGTTCTGTTCACAGAAAAGGTGCTGAAGCGTGTCCTGGTCAAACTCCAGAAGCGGGGAGGGAAAGGCAGGGCAAAGGCTACACTTCTCCCTTCTCTGTGTTCACAGTGCCATAGCCTTCTGCCAGACCCCCTGAGAAAGTTGTCTGTTTTCTCTCTGCCCCTTTCTGGGCCATAAATAGAAGCGATAAAATATTCACCGTTTGCACTGGATAGCCCCGGTTAGCTGCTCCTCTGGAGACTTCTTTCTTAAGAGAGAATGACCTTCATAAGTCACACTTTTCTACCAATACTCCCTCCCCCCAGAGTTATAAAATAAAAAAGTAATTAACACCCACTCAGCCTGACACCAACTATTTATTTTGTTCTAACTGTGTGGTTTCCATATTATCACTGCCCACCCTGCCGTTAATGGAAATGTTAATAACCAGCGCCAGGTTGTTGTGACAGATGCTTGGGCTCATTATCAGAAATTCTTATTTACCGCTCCATTAAACGACAGAATCGCACAAAAAAACAATTCAATCAAAACTAACTGGAGGAATTTTAACAGCCACATTAATAATCCAAAACATAAATAAAGTTAATGTCTTTTGCATGTTTGCCATCGGCAACTCTATTGCAAAATTATTGCTATACAATTAAAACGTGAAAGGTAAAATTGAAAATAGCCTTTATCCCAGGGCTCAGTTAAAACTATTTATTTATTGTGCTTTTTTTTGTTTCCTTTATGGCTGGATGGCGAATACATGAGGTGACAGTGACCATCAGTAAACCCCAGCTTGGTCACAAGGGTGCACTTGTCTAATTATTGCCCTGCCTTCTGTGCTCGTCGCTTGGCTGGATGCCCTCAGTGCAAGGGATTAAAGCCTCAAGATTTTGAGAATTTCACAGCACAAACCATAGTGTGAGGCAAAAGTGATCACAGAGAGCAAAGCTGAAAACACATCCCAGAAATCTGCCGGGATGACACACTCAGGGAAACAGGAACATGTACAGTCACAGAGGAAAATGGGTCCCTTTAGCAGCGTATTTCCTTTCTAAGGAGTGACACCACTGTCTGTCCTGAGCTGTCAGCTTCACAGTGCTCTCAACACCCAGGTCTGAAGCAGCAGCTACAAGAGCGTTTTTCTTTGGATGCAATGTGCCAGCCTGGAACAAATACTTCTTCTGAGACATGACCATCAGAGAAGACGGCGTGTACAACCCACTGCCAGCAAAACTCTGCTTTTCCTCAACCCCTTCCTGCAGCACATCTAAGAAACACAGTGGTTAAAACCTGCCAGTGGTAACACTTGGTGCTGGGGCTGCACTTCTGCTGGCGCAGCGGCGGAAAATTTGACAGGAGGAACGGAAAAAGATGTATGGAAAAAGACATTTCTCTTCACTACCCCAGAGCCTCCACGAGATGCAAATTGTTTGGTTTTGTGCCCTGTGAGTCTGTCCCTCCTTTCAACTTTCAAAGGCTGATGTGTCCCTCCTCCTCCAAGCACAGAATTCTTGTTGACAGCGAGGGACAGCAGAAGAGTGCTGCTGATGCTTGATGTGGCTCTGTGCCGACAGCACGTTCCATTAAGGGTGAAGTGAAATACTTCAAAAAGAAAGAAACACATCCCTGAAGACTCCACCTGTTTGCAACTCCAAACCATTCCCTGAATATATGGATAGCCTGTGCCAATAAAAGCAAGTGCATTTTAAAGGTAAATTCAAAAGGCTTTTTACCTTCTAGGAATGCACTTCAAGATTACTGAGCTCGGAATTTTTCATGGCTGTTGAAATCTCAAATATATAAAAAGCAAGGTTAGCGCTGCATAGCTCACACTGCTTTAGGTGTTAGTGACATTATCAACTATAGCAGGAGCGACACAGACCCCCGAGGGTCCAAACACAGCTCTTGGCAGGTGGAAAGCATTTCACTTTCCCTGAAAAAAACATTTGTGTACCCACCAAGTCGAAATCCGCGCACGTATCCTGCCTTGGAATCTCATGCAGATATTTGTAAACATTTATTTTCTTATCTGATTTCAATTTACCTTTGAGATTGACTCCTTGAAACTCTCTCTCAGCCAAAACGTAAGGAGAAAGACTGAGCAGGTTGTATAGTAATTAGTAACAAATAGTAACAAATATGGGCTGGACTGTCGTTGGCAGGATCACGTAAAGACAACAAATCTATCCAGAAACGTGGGGAGAGTGTCAAAATGAGCCCATGATTAAAGTTACACATCTAAATCCACATTTAAACATATCACTGCCCTCATTTCCCAGCTGCACTGAGCAGCCTCTGCTCTCACTGCAGGTAATTTGAGCTTGCAATGTTTCTAACCTTTAAAGAGAAGGTGCTTCAAATCCCCAGTGGCCTCCCTGCTCCAGAGGGGAGCACAGAGCTTCTGTGCTCTGCAGAAGCTTCACCTCAGCTCTTCTCACTTGGGATATTTGTTCTCTGGGCTGTGTGGCACCCAGAGCTTTCCATCAACATGGAACTACCATTCCTTTTCCCAGCGACAGTCGCCACGATGCTCTGTGGCACAGGTAGGCTACAAATCCTTGTGATTCATTGGGCAAACTTGATAACTGGTTTTGTGAAGCATTCCTCCCTGCTCTTATATCTGCTCCAGTTTCTGAGCAGCAGGGGATTTCTCCTCTACTGGTTTTCTAGTTGTTTCTGCAGTGGCAGTGTTACTGGCAGGACATTCACGGACAAGTTTGGGACAAGATTTCCTGATACTCACACACCATTTAAATAAACACGCAGGCCAAAAATGAGGAGAAAAATGCAGCAAAAGAGACTGAAGGATTTCCTGTGCATCAGCTTCATCCCAAACAATCCCAAGCAAATTTCTGTTTTGTAAAGACCTCTGATCCTTTTCTATCTAGCAAGAGATTCCCACCAGTTCTTCAAAGCATGACTTGGAGAACATGCCTGCCTTTATTCCCTAGTAATCAATATGTTTGCATTTTGGTGTTAGCACCTAGAGGCCAGAATCTCATTGCACAATGTGCTGCATAAACACAGAACAAAGACACAGCTCCAGGCCCCAAAATCCTCTAATCTGTCTCCACATTACAATGAAGGGGTGGTTGCAGCATGTTCTGAGTATCAGCTGTAATTTTACTTTCCTAGTGCTTAACAACAAGGGAGAAGGCACAGCAATATTCAGTTCAGTGTGTGCTGATGGTGAAATCTTGCACACCAGAGCCTCCAAAATTTACACACTGATTCCTGGCACACACAGTCATGGAAAATAGGGTTGAAAGGGTTTGGAGAGGACTCAGACATCATCCTCCTGGGTCACACTGGGATCAGCTCGCTGGTCAGCTGGTCATTAATCTCAAACACTGACTTCTTTCTGGATTGTGCTGTCATTCCCACACAAACTCAGCCAGCACCCCTCTACTTTAACAACTCTTAAAATAGGGGTTTGTGTAATACCCATACTTTTAAAATAAACAAAATAGAGATATCTATAAAACAACAATAACCCACAAAATAACTCTCATATTATTCTTTATAAACTAAACCATCTTCGCTGTACTGAAGTTATTTCCCCCATGGAGATTGCTGCTTCTTCAGCTGCAGCCACTACCTTCAAGTCACAGTGTAGATAAGCAATAGTTTAGTGGATTCTAAAGCCAAACACAACACAACAAACAGAAGGTCACCAGACAAAGCAGTGAGACTGATCTGCAGAACAGACAAAGTGGAACACAAAGGGTTTTCCTGCAGTACAGGCTTGGAGAAGAAATGTGAGGATGGTACCTCCCAGGAATGACCAAAAAGGTGGATCTGCAGATGTCTGTAGTCACTCCTTGCATGAAGAAGTGGCATGAGAGAAAAATATTCAGTGTTTATTGGCCATTTCCTTACAGAGTCTGGGAAAGAGTGGTGGGAGGATTGGAGCTGCCCCGTGCAGCAGAGCCTTGGTGCCATCAGGAATGCCGAGTGTGTGAGTGAAGCTGATTAGCTCTGTAACAATTAGTCAATTGTGCTTCAAAAGCAGCTACTGCGAAGCTGCTTTCCACTGTGACAGAGCAGCACAAGCTATATTTAGAATGTAAAACACGCTTCCCACTAATTTCTGGCTGTTTTAGGCTGGGCTTCATCTCGTCATGGAAGTCGCTGCTTTTTCCGAGGGCTGTGCTTTCTGTGGTTACTCAGATGTGTTTCAGAGGTTCTAAGAGAGGCAGAGCCACATTCCAGGGATGTGGGTCTTAACCCCTCCAAAACATTCCATTTGCAATGTTGGGCCTGAGTGCTCCTGCCCTCTTAGCAATTTGGCACCAATGCTGCCCTGCCAGCCTTGTGACACTGACTTTGTCAGGCTTGTGACACCCTGAGACATGAAATGAGTCTCAGCAAAGGAGCAGTCTGGCCTCTCCATCATTGAGATGTTCAAATGGATGGGGGAGTTGGCTAAAAGAGCTGTGAAAAGCCAGGTTTTAGTTCAAATACCCCTTTCCAAAGGATGTTGATGTATGTGTTGATTTACATGGTTGCATAGATCAGTGTAAGAGAAATTGAAACATCTCCTCATGTACCCATGGAAGTGTACACAAGAACTTGAAAAACATCTCTCTCACCTTCATGAACGCTGATGAAGACAGAGCAAAAATACAAACTGGAAAGACAGAGAATAGAAAGACAAAAAATAGAAAGACAAAACTGTTTTAGTGGAGAAGAAAGAGTGAAGAGGAGAAAGAGAACAGCTGTCATGATGAGGACTTTGGGAATCTGGAACACCTGCAGTTGTTTTTCTCTGTGCCATCTTGTCTGGGTAGGCAAACACTTGGCTCTCTCTGTATACCACATTTAGTACAGTAGCTGTGTTTTGCCACATCAATTTTTTAAGGGTATTAAAGTCATGAAGAAACATAAATTAAAGCAGCTGCAAATGACCCCCAAATGTAACATCGCCAGCTTCTATGCTTAGCACTGGGAAGCTTCCCAGCGTTGGCACAGGTATCTTAAGCACCTGCAGAGATACAGGAGGGAGGTAGGCGTGGAGGAAGGGAGGGAGAGATGACATTCCTGCAAACTGAATTCCTGAAAACTGAAATGAAACAAGGACTAGAGTCTCTTTTCCATGGACACAGATCTAGGGGCTTACCTAACAGTGCTCTTTTTAAGCTGAGGAGCCATTCTCATCCTGTTCCTCACTGTCTCTTCCAGTGGTGGTGAAAACACTGTTGCTGTGATCCCTAATCTTTTAAAGTGGGGTTTGGATTTCCCACGTGAGTGAGCCATGTGCAATCTGGGAATTTCATGGGCCAGACATGATCTGGGATTACAACCATGGCAAACCTCAAAGAGCAGTGCTGTGAAGGAGCCTGCAAACAAAAACTACACACTTTCCTTTTGCCAAATTCTGCAGTTCTACTTAGCAAACACAACTCTAGAAGAGGCTATCACATTGCATACTGAGATTATCCATCAAGGAAGCGAGAGAGCCCGGCCTAAAAGTAAAGCCCTCACAGAACTGTCAGACTGCCTCTGGAAAGGGCATACAGGTGGTTAAAACAAGAAGGGGGGGAATAATAAAATGAGCTTTTCCCTCTATTTCTTTAATGTCAACAAGGATATGATCACACACAGGCAGGCAGCCCATCAGTCAACAGAGATGGGCCATGAGCAGGAGCAGCAAGAGCCTGACAGCATTAGGTTTTCACAAACAACCACAGGCACGAACCTGCAAACTAAAATCCCCTCTCTCTTACATCCATGCAAATCAGGGAGAGCTCCTGCAGCCCCCTCTCCCTGACATCCATGCACATTGGGGTTTTCTCCACTGAAGAGCAGAAACAGTTGTATAAGGAGGGCAGTGCCAGCTCTGATGAGTGCTGGATTCACCCCCAGGAGGTGCTGAAGGTTGTTCAGGGGATGGTGAGGGGCTGCTGCATGTCTGATCCTCTCTTGTATGCACTGGGAGCAGTACAGGGTGGGAAAGCACTGCTCTCCACTCTCTTACAAGTCTACCCATTAGAGAGGCAAAATTCCAGGACCCAAAATTCCTCCTCCTCTCTTTATAGTCATGTTCCACTTATTATAATTTGTTAATGCCACATTTGAATATCATAATACCACAAGTTCATGGCAGCTGACAAAAGCACCCACTTCACATCCACTAACAGCAATGGCAGCACCTACTAAAGTCTAATCCTTCTGCTTCACTGCAGCCAAGAGAGCGCATCAAATCATCTCCCCTGGGTTTGCCATCTACCAAATGTCAAAAGCTATATCAGAAAAAAGTCAAAGGGCACAGGTGAGATCTGCCCCCGGAATAACCTTTCACTGTGGCTTTAATGCCAGTTTGGGTAGCTGACCCCCGCGAGGGATTAATTTAGGATTTACAGATTGCCATGGTCAGAGAACCCCAGGGAGCCCACAGAAGACTGTGTTCTTGTGCTCCTGGGGAGAGAGAGATTAAATTTAAATTTTCTTGACTCTCAGTGAGAATTTTCTCTTTCTTTCTTTTTCATCCCTGAGATCATCGCTGCGGTTTTACACCCCCATAAATCTCAGTGCCTGGACTGCTGTGGCCAAGATATTTTAGACTACTGCTAATTCATACTTTCTTAAGAAAAAATGGCAACTTTTTTGTTTTCAGTCTACAACAGCCAACCTGAAAAGCCTCCAGTTCTGTGATTGACGACGGATACAGCAAACAGATGTCAGAGAAGAAAACCAACTGTGTTTCTGCACAGCTGGCTTCACAGCAAAGCTGTACAGAGGAGGCAAAGCTACGGGAGTTGAGACCCATATGAAAATACTTACAGCACAAATTTTGCTCACATTTCCCAGGATGACTGCAAACAAGCAGAGCAGGACTGCACAATTAGGCGAATAGGAATTTGGCTGCAAATATAACCGTTTAGTCAAAGGCACTCCAACTCCAGCCTGTGTCTGCTGGAATAGGAGTTATCAGCCAGGGGCTTCCCCACTTCTTTACCAGGGCAATTTCTGGTTCATTTGACTTTATTACTGATTGCTCATGTTTTTTGAAAGGAAGGTTAATTCCTCTGCCTTTAATGGAGTAGCTGTGCTGTTAGTTCAGTAAAGCTTTGCATACACGATCAGGCTTCTCCTCCCTCCGCCCTCTGCTCTGTGCAGGGATGTCCCCGCTCTCGGCTCTTCACAGCCCATAGAACACTGCAGCAGAAAGCTCATTTGTCCTTCCCCTCCCACCAACTGCAGCACAAAGCCACGAGCCCTCGTGATGAATTTGGGCACGGGAGCCTGCACGTCTCGGGCTACAGTCGGCACCAAAAAATCAGCATCAAATGGTTGGGGTTGTGGGTTCATCATCAGAGCAAAACGCTGCCTGGCAATCCCAGCCCAAGACCTCCCGCCCTGCCACAGCGAGGGACGAGCCGGAGCAGCGCATCCAAAACCGCGGATATTTTTGCTAGGACAGAAACATCTTTCCTACATTGAGACGTGATAAAAAGAGGCAATTAGACCCGAGCTAAGCAGGAGCTGCCGCACTGCATAAAGCATTGTGCTGTACCAAAGGCTGCTGATGACCAATATTAACAACTTAATGAGCTGTTAATGAGGCGCGCGTTCGGCTTTTACTTGCAGCATGAAAACATTGCAAATCATTTTAGGGAGCTTCTGGACTGTCAATGGAGAATTAAAGATGTCAAATAAGCCCATCAAATCTATGTCTCAATCTGGACACTGCTTTCCAGTGCATTCGCTTAAAATTCCTTCTCTTATATGGTAGAATAACTTGCTTTGACAGCACTACGACTCTCAGACTTTGCTTCCTTCTGCCTTGACATTAGATTTCGGTCTCCAGAGAGCTGCAGGGATGTCTTTTTGACATGTTGACATTAAGGACACTTCTTCCACAGACTCACACTGGCACGGTTACTTTCTGTCTTGCCATTGTAGGAGCAGCTACTGAGCTAAGCCACCAAATCTGGAAGTCTAATTAGCAAACCTTCGTATCATCTGTAAACAGATTAGGAATATAAAATTGCCCTTAAAAAATAGCCAGTTTGAGTAGGAAAGGAAGCCAAGTCTCACAGAGAAAATTAATTTCCCCAGCATTGTAGCAACACCAGTAGCACACAAGCAGTGACTAACGCCCTAATGTGGGCACACTCTAGTTTGTTATTTTTTACTGTCCTGTCACAGCCCTGCAGGATTAGATCCCACAGCCAAGTGCTATCAACACTCCTGTTACCTCCAGTGGAGCTGCATTGAGGGGAACAACAAATCCAAATTGGACTTGCTGCAGACAAGCCCTTAGTGCAGCCCCTACACGCAGAGTGAACGTGGAGAAGTTTAAAACCCACCAGGAATCACTGCTGGGATGTGCCCAGTGGCCAATGCTGCTCTCAGAAATGGGTAGTTGGGATAAAGGCATTATTGGTTTCCAAGAGAAACTGGAAAGAGACTGCTTTCCCAATCCAAACAGGAAATGTCTCACCATTTCTTTTTTTCTCTCTGTCTTCCTACAGTTTGCCTTTCTTGCTCTGCTCTGACTTTACTCTGTCTTTTAGCACATTGCTGGAGAACATGGCTTGCATGTTTAACTCCAGCCTTCTCCTTCCTTGGAGGGAAAGACACTGGGACAGGATGGCAACCCAGTGTCACTCCTGGAGCAAGACATTCCCAGAATGACAGGGTAAAGCTCATCCAGAACTGAACATGACATTGGAACAGCTCTGCAGGTTCTATAATTTTAAAGGGGAGGGGAAAAGGACAACCAGTTTGGACAAACAGTTTCAAACACCCCACCATCCCCCAAAAGTAGCCTTTTGCTGATGTCCAGAGGTGTCAGCAATTAAAAGGCAAATACCCTATTATTTCAAAGGCTTGGTGCTTTTCACATGCCAAAGTTGCCCTTTATTTAAAGTCTGAGCAAGCAAAACCAGCAATTCATTTACCATTCTATTTCCCGATAGCTTCCCTCCATCTCCTTTTGTTTATCGAGAGAAGATACTGTCCCCTATGCTGACAGGTTTTAGACTACTGCAATGTGAAATGGCCATGATAATCCTTCTCTCTCCTTCTCCTGTGGCATCTGGGATGGCAGTGCCCACCCAGCTCTTGCAGCTGTGCCAGCAGCGATGTGCTGCTATCTGCACAGGCACAGCCAGCCCACGTGTCCCGCTCAGAGAGGAGAGAACAGCCACGGGGCTGGCAGGACGGCGGATGTGCTGCAGTGTTGTCATTGCTCTCAGAGGCTGCTACCAAGGAGGCACGGGGACTCCACACAGTCTCCTCTGCTGTTTGGGGCAGGGGAGGAGATAAAGCTGCTGTGCTCTAAGAGAAGGGGGGGCCCAGGCAGTGCTGAGGGACCCCCTTCTCTAGAAAGGGACTGAGGTGACACCACAGGGGGAATCTGGAGGGCACACATAAAAGAACAAGGCCTGAAGGAAAAGATTAAAGCACCCAAGGGCAAAGGAGCCTTGTCCTGCCAACCTTCCCTGCCTTCAGCACAAAGGGATGTTGCCCCAGCACAGATAACCAGGTAAGAGGGGACAAGAGCTCTGTGCTGGAAGCAGTTTCTAAAAGAGAGCCAAGTACTTGGAGTCAAGTTTTTGCTTCCTGACAAGGCTTCCTTGTCCTTATCATGGCTCGCTCTCTCTGTGTAGCTGTTTCTGTCCCAAACCTATTTTGCTATTTTTAGTCTTGGAGCTTTCCAGGTGGTTTCTGTTTCTGGCCTGCAAAATGCTGGAGATGGCCAGGCAGCACCAAGTGCTTCCCCTGACATTACTGGCAGAGCAGATCTTCCCTCCCTGTGTCAACTACAAGTGAATAAAGTGAAGTTTGTGAAGTCCAGGAACACCTGTGGAGCTGCAGGCAGGAGGGCAGATGAGAATTATTGCACATAACAGGAGGAAATTTGGTTTGGTGTCTGCCAGCTTTGCACTAAGAGGTGGATTCAGCTTTTGAAGACAGAGGCAAGAAGCAGTCATCACTCTGTCCCATTCCTGTTCTTTTCCAAGCTACAGTCCCACTTGGAAGAAAATGAGAGGGCCAGGTAATATTCTCTGAAAGATGATGGTAGAACCAAAGTGGCATTTCAATGGAGGACTTCTAAACAAAGGGATTTGTCTCCCAGCTCTTTTTACTCCTTGCCTTTCCCATTACAGAACCAGCTCTCAGAGATCATCATTAAAAAGAACAACAACAACAACCCGGCCTCATCAGTTCTTGTGAATTCTGAAGGTCACCAATGTCACCATCAGTTATAATGACACACATCACTCCCCTCTTCACACAAATGGATTTACAACCTGTTTAAAGGCTGATGTCTCTCCAGCACTTCACCTCTCTCTGCACACACTCACTCTACTCCAGCACCAGCTGCTGGAAGAAATGATGAATTCCATTACTTTTCATCCAAAACAGCTTTGCAGTATATGGGAGAAGCACTGAAGGCTGCAGGCTCGTTAGCACAGGATTTGTATTGCCACATTTTACTTTATTCACCTTCCCAAATTAGGTGATGCACGTCTGGCCCAAACCTGTGATTTCTGTTTAATTAAAATGCAGGTAGTGGAGTCTCTCGAACTCCAGAGCCCCCCACACAATCAGGTAGTGACAGCAACCTGGTAGAATAATGCTCTTGATATAGTGGCTGCTCTAACAGAGTCTTAATTTCAGTGGAGCAGAACAGCACCTCTGGTAGCAGCTGCGTTTCGGGCTGGGATGAATATCAGTACCCAGCCTCTCGCTGAACACTCACTGCCTCCCCAATCAAAGCCAGCATCCCTGACAGCTGAACTGTTAAATGAATTAACAAGGCAAAAAGGGGGCTTGCCAGCGGGGCTGCGACTCCCTTCCTAATTTCTGCAAGTGGTGGCTTTCAATTTTTCTGTCATTTGTCAGGAGATGCACATGCTACTCTAATGAGCAGGGCAGAGCTGCAGCCAGCTCTAAAAAGGCAGTGTTGGAGGATCTTCTGGGCCTTGGGGGAGAGGGATGCAGATACTTGAGGCAGGTGGGGAAAGGACACGGGCTCTGCTCAGACTGAACAGGCAGCACATCCTTCCCAACTGTGCTGAGCTCAAGGACTCCCAGCCCACTCTCCCATCTTGGGGAAGAACTGCTCTCCACACCAGTGAGTTTTGCCAATATCCAGGCAGAACGCAAAATGAAGCCTTTGTTCTTACGGGCTGCTTGAAAAAGGAAAAGCATTGCCTCCACCTGTAGAATAAAATAAAAAAAAAACACCACCAAAAAACCCCAAAAGATCCAAACCACTTGGCTGGCATCTAGCTTTCCTGTTCACCAGGCCAGCTGGGCTACAGAGGCTTTTTACTCATGTCTGGCCCATTGTTCTGTCCCAGAATTTCCACCTGCCCATCAGTCAGAGGCAGGGAAGACCTCCTCAAGCTGCCCAAGGGGGCAGTTGGCTGCAGCACAGCTCAAGAGCACTCTTGGGCTGGAGATAAATTCCCCATTTGGGTGTATTTTGTTCATTTAATTGGCAAAACTTGAAGAAGGTTGGTTTTAGTGGCTTTTTTCCACCAAGCTTTTCAAGGTGGTTCCATTACCTTCTGAAACTTTTACTGTAAAAATACAGGTATGATCATAGGAAAATTTTCAAATCTAACAGGGGAGAACACAAGAGGGAAGGAAGGAACCACAGACACTCCTCCTTCTGCATCACTCTGTAGAATCTGAACAGCACAACAATCAGCAACATGAACGCCCAACAGAAATAGGTATTTTGACTAAGCTGGCCTAAGCCCAGCACATCTCCCCAAAGGCACAAAGGCTGTATGTCCTTTTTTACGAGCCAAAGAGGAATGTTCTCCCCTCTCCCAGAATTACTGCAATGCTTAGGGCAGAAGGAGGCCCCGTTTAACAGCACTGACACAAGAGCTACCTGAGAGCTTCAGCCCAGGGACTGGCCACCTTCATTCACTTTGTGCCCAGTGCTGTGCCTGTGTCAGCACTTGTTTATTGGGAAGCTTTTCTCTGTTTTTAACCTGGCTGCCCCATTGCTGGAGCTGACCAGACCCATTTTTTTCCAGCTTGCTGCTTAACTGCCTTTACCGTGGGTAAGAACATTGAGCAAACAATAACAGCAAAAACCTTGTATTTCCACAGCACACTTTAACTCAAAGGTGTCACAAATCAATTTAAAACTTAAATTGCAATACCATCTCCAATCACTTTACTCACAGTATAAATCACAGCCAGCTCTGGAGGTGGAAGAGGCAGTTATATAACAAAGTGTAATAACTTCACACAACAAGAGTGAAAATCGGCAGGAAGATCCTACATTCATCATCTCTGCTGCGTGAACCTGGATGGTCCCTTTCCAGAGGTAAATCCAGGAACTCTAGAACAACAGCCAAGTCACACACTACAACTTCAGATACACCAGTCCTGCCTGGGAAAGGAGGCCTCCTGGATATCACAGAATCACCACAGAATGGTTTGAGTTGGAAGGGATCTTAAAGCTCACCTAATTCCAGCCCCTGTTCCTTCAGACACTCAGGGGTCCTGTAATTATCTCAGTGTCCTCTCAAGCCTGTCCCTTCCCACTGCCCTGTTTCCTAAGTTATGACAGGAAGATCTGGACTAAAGACACAATATAACAGCATTTCCTTGTTTTCCCCAACTGATTTCCCATGCTGTGTACATGTGTAAAAGTGCATGTGCTGGCTCCATTTGCAGCAGGGAGATACTTAGCTCTGAAACAAAAGTGTATTTTGAGGCCACATACAGTTGGCTCCACCTGGGACTTCCTTTGTTGCAGTTGCAGAAGTAAGTTGGAGCAGCAGCAAACTAGAAAAAAATGTAAATATTGCAAGATGTCTCTCCAGGACGACGCTGCTCTGATTAATTTATGATGTTTTCAAAGAAAGATGGTGAATGTTGCACCATATTTGAAATGAAAAGGTTAAGCAGAGTTTAAAAGAATGTGCAGCAGAGTTCTTAAAAAAATGTGCTTTGCTTTGATTTGAGCAACAGAATGTTTAATGACTAACAATGAAATGAATTAGTGCTGGCTTTTCTAGCTCCTCCGTCCCACAGCCCCGAGACAGGAACAAAGTGCAATCAGCTCTGCTGCTGGGCCAAGCAACGGGAGGGTCGAGCTGCCTCCCCTTGCTCCAAGCTTCAAACGCTGCTGCTGCAGAAATTGAGACCATAACTAAGGAGGATTTCAGCGCCAGCCTCTCTCCAGCTGGGATCACCATAAACACAGCCCTGCTGGCAGGGCTGCAGGAGGGCATCAGCTATTCCAGCCCTGCCCTTCCCAGCTGGAGGTTCTGAGGGGACAGGCTGGCCGCGTTATCTGGGCTCTGACAAACCACCCGTTCCTCATGGCATTCACAGAAGCGTCTGCACAGCTCTTCTGTCCTGATTTCCCCCTCCAGCCTTCCAGTGGGGGAATTTCAAAATGATCAAAAAGGACTCAGGCACTAGATCCAGAGTAAGCAAAGGCTTGAGCAGTGCCACTGATTGGGGCTGGATGCAGTGACAGTCTGCACGTTCCTGGGAGCACCCAACCCCTGCCTCCAAAAGCAGCATTAAACCAGACACGGTGTCTCCTCGCTTCAAGAACACAAAAATACAGCCAGGTGTGGTGCCAGGCAATGTCTCTGCACAGAGAGTTATAAAATAAAAGAACTGGCTTTCTGAGTCTCCCTTGTTTTGTAGTTTTGTTTCTTTTCCCTTGTGGCTTCGCTGTGCTGCACTTTTCACTTCTTTAACTCAAGTCAATTTTTCCCTCAAGCTAATTTGTTATGAACAGTCATCCTCCTGCAACTCCAAAAATATTTTTTCTTCTTTCTTTGAAATGCCCTTTCTTCCCTCCTTTCTGCAGACCAGCTGGTATTCCAATGGCAAGAAACTGCCAGTGCCTATTCCAGGACAGTGGCCAACAAAAAATGGTCACCAATAATGACTGGGGAATTTTTCAAATAATCCATTTCCTGGACAATTATTGAACATTATCTGGAGAACACGACAACATGATGGTACTTTAAAAAAAAAAAAAAAAAATTTTCTTTTCACTTACCTGCTTCACCCACAAACACTTCCACTGGTGTGCTGGTAGGGCTCTCACCAATGACATTATATGCGGTCATTAGTACTTCATATCTCTTGTATTTCTTCAATTCTGAAAAAGTAAATATTACATATTAATATTATATATTATGATTTGTACTGTATTACAGCTACCTTTTAGACTCCACCACCTCTTCATCTCCAGACTTGTCTCTCAGATAATGTGGCAATAGAACAGTACAATAGTGCAATGTCTACTTCAAGCCTTCCTGAATTCTCACATCACGACAGTCTTTGCATCATTTTGAAAGGTATTTGTGAAGAAATGGCAGGATTTTCCAGTGTTTCCTCACAGTGTTGCTCTAGTAAGAGGAGGAATGATTTCTCTTGGAATATACCCATTTCTTTTGGATAACTAACTAGAGGAACATCTCGAGGTCATTCTTAAGTACAGAAAATGGCAGGATTTGGCTTTGAATGTCACCATAAGGTCTCATTTTGATCTGCACTGGTAGGAAAGAGCCTTTGCCAGCCTTTGCCTAATGCCTGGAAGGCTCATTTAGGGGGGCATTTGGGAACTGCGCTGCTCTAGAACAGCTGAAGCAGGTGCAGTGGGAAAGCTGCAGTGGGGAATCTGGAGTCCCATTCCAGGTACTCTACAGGGATCTTCTCCTCCAACGTGACCACAATCACAATGGGAAAGGAGAATTTTGAAGGCTGGACTCCATTTGGCTACCAGGCAACAAATTTCTTTGCTGACACAGAGAAATTACTCTGACAGATGAGGTAGGAGAGTGAGAGAAGTGTGAAAATATCTAAAAAACCCAGTTGTTTGTGGGTAATTAACAGATGCAACAAGGGTGGAGCAGAATCACATCAACGTCATTAGGGGAGGTAGCGCCTGAGCAGTTTCAGATTTTGCATTTTCAGGATGAAAGAATCAATCCCAGCAGATATATTTATCATCTACAATACTTAACAGGGAAATTAGAGTAAGAGAGCAATCAATAATATAAATTGCCCTATTTAAATGAGCATTGAATTAAGACACGCATGGCCAGAGGTCCAAATTTCTTCCTTTGCCAATAATTTTCCCTGCTATCTATGACTCAGAGTCCCCTTAACTCAGAGGCTGACAGTATGCCATTGGTTTGGTAAGGTTCAAAAAGTCTAATTAGGCCAGTTTGTCCAATTTCAGTGTCACAGAACTGTTTATAAGTGTTGTGCTCCAATATCTGACTGCGAGCTCAGCATCATTCCCCAGTCTTGGGTATACTATACTAATTTACTTGGGTAAATTATATCTAATATTTCCCCAGTTTTTTTAATGTGATATTACTAAATTTGGATGGACTGCAAAAGATGGAGCAAGCAATTCAGAAATAACAGTGCAGAGTTCATAAACAAACAGTAGCAGGATACACATGTATAGTACTGGGCAGCTTGCACAGGGAAACTATTTTCTGCCATGAGAAGTCACAAGAGAGGTTTTAGTGTTAACTGGATGTGGAAGAAAATGGAACATGAGAGTTCATGCATGCAACTTTCAGTGGGGATCGGGCTTCATTTTTTCTTTTTTTTTTAGCCCATCACAATCTGTGACTCAAAAGCCTTGGGCAAAACCTATCTAGTGAACCATCATCACCACAAAGCAACTTGCCTTTTAACTCTGTCGAATGTTATTTTATTCATTTCCAATTGAAAACACCTCTGGAGATGCACATAAATTCATTGGGCCCTTTCTAAATTGGCCTTGTACTCCATGGAATGCTCGAGCATCGCAATGCTTGAATCATAGGACTAATGATGTGATACAGCTAAACTCAGATGGACTGCAGAATATGTAGCAAG
Source organism: Phainopepla nitens (assembly GCA_013400175.1). Lineage (NCBI taxonomy): Eukaryota > Metazoa > Chordata > Aves > Passeriformes > Bombycillidae > Phainopepla > Phainopepla nitens. Next base: position 670,768 of record VXBQ01011773.1, on the reverse strand, counting down.
TGAATCAAAATTCATTTAGCATCAGCAAGATTGGGTTGCTACAGTCAGTAATGTTTTACCTTCCCAGCAGCCACATTTTTACAACAGCTACCTACTTGCATCATCGATGTCTCTGGGTGTAGGGGAAGCAAAGGCTTAAAGAAAAAGAAACTGGAGAAAGCCAGAATCATTAATCTGTGTTGATTTCTGCTGGATCCATGGAGGAGAGCCACAGGAGTTTGCCCATGGTATATTTTGAACCATTACAAAGAGTCTCAACTGAAGGCAATGTGCACTTACGTGTTAATTCATACGTCGTTAATGCAGAGCTGCTGTTCACTGTCTTGAAGCTGCCTTGGGCTATTCAGGGTAAGCAAAGCAGAAAGCTTGTTACAGAGCAAGGAAATAGTTATTGCAAATGATGTACAGCAGAGACAGAGGCAAATGAGGCAGCACACCCATACACAGTTTAAGCTTTAGGAATATACCTTGAAGGGCAATAAAATCACATCACTCTCTCGTAACACATCAAGAGCATCTCGCCCACATGGGGCTGTTTCATTTCCTCCTCAAACAGAGGAACTCACAAATACACAACACAAAGATGTTCTGGCTTTTAGATTAAATAGAACAAATGAATAAAAATGAAATGATTTCTAGGGGTGAAAGCTCTCAGTGGTGCATTACATTCTGATTTCTTGAGATGCAAAAATTCAAAACCTGAAGAGCTGCAGAGTACTGAGCTGGAACGTGGACCACAAAGTGAACACTTACATCAGGGCAGGACCTGTTTCTTTAAGTGTGAATTTGATTTCCCACAGTTTCACTTAAAGAATTCAATATTCCTGCTGTGAGTGAATTGTAATAATATGCTAAGCTGTGCAAAACTGTGGGTCAGTGAGGAACAGAGGTGTTCTAAGGTGAGAATTATGAGGAGAAAGAGGGAAATTTATCTTAAAATACATTTGTCTCCACCCCTTGCTCTCTCTGTCTCTTGACTCCCTGGAGAGGTACAGCTCGTTTTTTCTCCTCTACAGTGATTAGGAACATTGCTGCAGGGCCAGACAAGAGAGAAAAGACTAAACTGGTTGGTTTCACAGGTTCCCTGTCTTGTGAGAGCATCCAAATTCATGATTTCATAATGTACACTGTCAGCCATTCAGTTTTTTTTCCTACACCTACGAGAGCTTTACATCTGTGTCCTGGTTCAAGCTGCTCGGTCTGAGAAGTCTCATTAGCTCTGACCACGTAAGTGAGGTCAGAGTTGGGTGCTTACTTTTTATTTAAAGCACCCACTTATCCACACCCTCGTTAAAATTCACTCTTGCTTTTGTAGAAATCACTTCTATGGCTTCAGGAAAGCATGGCAGATGACGTAAGATGTTAAAATAGTCTCACTGAACCCCATTCTGCTGCTCTTGGAGTATTATCTTATTCTGAATATTTCAGTGACATCAAAGAGGACAAAAGCTGGTCCCTCCATGAGCACATCTCATTGCTGGACCTTATTTCTCAAGCTACCGAGTGTTCACATGTCTGCCTCACATCATCTTATTCTGCCTATTCTTCCCTCTGATTTCCTTCCTAGCCTTTATCTAAAAAGCCTTTTCATTTTTTTCTATTATTCCTCTCCCTCTCCACCTTCTTTCCATGTGAGCCATAAATCCCAGTGACTAACATGGAAAGCAGGCACCTAAAAATTCTTGCTCATCTTTGCTATTTTCTTCTAAAATATGGATAAGCACTTTGAAATTACAAAAATTCTATTTTAAAATTCTCCTCAGCTGTTTTCCTCATACTGTAAAAAGAAAAACAAAACGTCAATTATAAAAACTATTGGAAAAAAACAGCAAGAAAGGAAAAAGTTGCCAGCTGAGGAAAATGAAGGGTCTCTCATTTGAAGGCAGAAGAACAAAGTGTACTGGGATAATTATGAAGTGGAGGTAGTGGGAAGCAGGAAATCAGAGGGTAAGTGGGGGACAGACCATCAATTCCAGCATGCTGGCAGGGATCCCCACAGACCATTGCAATGCTGATCACACTGAAGTCACTTGCATTCTTCAGCATCTTCAGGCTGATTGTTTAAAAACCTGAATTATTCCTAGCACTCTTAAACTTACATTCAATTTCCATGGGGCAAGAGGGGGTGCAGTGTAATGGCAGGTTACCACTGCGAGATATTTTAAGGTGCAAAGCACAGGCTTACGTGTGAGCTCTGCTCTGAGAGCTGAGGGGTTCTGGATGGTTTTGGATTCTGTCCCAGGCCCGGTGTCGTAGTCCAGCTCCCGGTAGTAGATGCGGTATCCCAGCAGGAGCCCGTTCACGCTCTCCACTCTGGGGGGCTGAAAAACACCCATGTGAGGAACAGCCTGGTTAGGATGTGCATGGAACTGACACCGTCACCAGGGGCAGTGGCTCTGTGCTCTGGTGAAAACAGACATCAATAATGCACAGGGTTGAAGGTTGTGTGGTTTGAAAAGCACAAATTAAAGGCAGCTTTGAGGATTTTGCTCAGCTGTGGCCATTGCAAAAGGCTCTTGACTGAAAAATCCCCACCATGAACCAAGCTCCATTCCTTCTTTGCCCACAGAAACCTGAGTTGGATGAAAAGTATAAATAAGCACTCCCTGGAAATGCAGGTTGCCTTCCACCAACACTGGAACAACCAAACAGTGTTCACTGCTTCCAAAAGGAAATAAATTACTTTGTTACAGACAGAATTTCATTTTTTTCCTTGGGGGCTGATCACAGGACAATCTTCATTTGGCATTATTTTACTGAAAGACTGATGAGCAAATAAAAAGGAAACTAAAAAGGAATAATAAAAATTGTTCTGGCTTTGATTAGGAAGACAAAACTAGGTCTAATAACAACCTCATACAGGCATTTAGAGAGAAGTTACACTGTGATGGGCTCTGGTGTGGGCACAGAGGAAAACCAAGGGCTCCTCCAGAACAGCTCAGAGCAGTTTGGCATATACAGCCATGGGATGGCTCAAATGTAAGTTTTTTTTTCCTTCTGCATCATGTTGGGAGATGCTCAAACACAAAACACCTCAGCAAGACTTCTCCAACAGCCCCTCACATCCTCCTTCAGCTACAAATACACAGCTGGCACACTGAAAAGGAGATTTGTGTCTGGGTGGCTTGCTTCAGTAGAGACAAGCAAAGGGATTCCTCATGTTTTGGAAGAAAAAAATTACTTTCCTGAGTCTAATGCAGGCTAAGAACTGCAGAGAAGAGATGCCTTGAGCCATTTATCTTCTAAAGATTCTTTAACTGAAATTTAAGGGGCTGAAAGTATAAATGAAAAGGATTTTAATGATGATCTTGCCTTTAATCCAGAAAGATCCCTACCAGCCTTGAGAACTTTCCTAAGGAAAAGCTTTGTGTAAAAATTAACTGCTGGAGTCAAACACTGTCACAATAGAAGGTAATGCCCCATGTAATTTTAATGAAGAAAGTAAGGACATCCTTATAGAAAGGAGGAAGATCTTTGGTAATAACCTGGCATTCTGCTTCCAGAAATGACATGAATTTTCCATTACTCCCTTACAATGGCAAGAGGAGGGGGAGACTGTCCTGTCTCAGTGCTTTGTGTGAGGGTTGAAGGAATTAAGTAGGAAGACTGCAGTTTATGGAAACACAAAAAGAAAATTCCTGGAACCAGAGTATAAGGAAGCCACACAGCCACCAGGAAAAGGAGCAGAACCTGCTCCAGCAAGCAGCTGCCTTCTTTTGCAGCTGTCCTGCACAGAGCCTGCTGAAAGCAACCCAAACCCTCCCAAGATTTCACTTGCTCTCCCTGGTTGGAGATCTCTTATTCATCATTGTTTCATGCCCATCACTGTGCTCCATCCTCTGGCACAGCTCTGACCACCTTGCACTGTGATTTGGAATCTGCCTTAGAGAACGATGCTGTGGATACAGGGTTGTGAGGGACCTCAAGGATCATCAGGGCTGGGCCCTCCTCACTGCAGAGCCTCACGTGCTGAAAGCCTCTTTCACAGACAGAACAACCAGAACAACCCCCACCAGAACTCAAGTGGTTCTCCAGCTCCCCAGTATTCCTGTAGGGAAGCTGTTCCCAACCTCACCACTCAGGCGGTTAGAAACCTTCATTTAATTTCTAAAGTAAATAATTCATAGCCAGTTTCTAACCATTTGTTCCTGTGCTAACATTGCCTTTTGGGTTAAATTGTTCTTCTCCCTGTGGGGTGTTTACTCCTGTGATGTATTTTAGAAAGGGCAATCATATTCCCTCTACGACTGCATTTTACAAGGCAAATAAATCAAGCTCCTGTACAACAGCCTTTCCTAGTTTCAGGCTGAGAGCCCCTTGTCCAAGGGACTAAGAGAATAAACCAAATAAAGTGCCAGGTTTCTCCAGGGCTGCCCCCTGATGTTACTGCTCATGGAACAGCTGAAACACTCTCTTGTGCAAGAAGATGAGATGGGGTTACTGGAAATTATCAGTATCTCTCTCCTGATATTTTCTTTTTTCTTCTCCGATCTTCTGACTTTCTGTTTTCTGTATTAACTGAAGTTACTTTAGCCCTGATGGTGCCCTTGCAGAGAAGGGCTCCACAGCACAGCAGTGCCCTCACCTACCTATGACTTATCCTATTTTAATTACTAATAAACTTTTTTAAATTTAGAGGGGGGAAAAAGTTGGATATGCTGCAGAACTCTAAAAGGAAAACCCTGCTGAAGCTGAGAAGGAGACTGTGACTCCCTGCTCTGCCACGTAACTGCCTAGCAGCTAAAGCTTTATTTCTCATTGTGGCCCAGTGATCTTATGAGAACAAACTTTGTTTTCTTCTGCTATCACGTGATTCTCCATTTTTTCCTTCCTTGAGATTTAGGACAGGAAAGCTCAGAAAATAAAAAGCTTGCAAACTGTCTCTCTTTTTGCCATGGAAATGATGACTCTTTCCTGGAAAGGGTACTCTGCTAAAAGGTCAGGTCTTCCCTTTCCTATCTGTCTTCTGTGGACAAAACTCTGCTTTTGATGTAATGGATTATTTAGGATTTTGTAGAAAGGCCTGGGGATCTGCGGAAATAGGTAAAATGGTTATGAGTGGCAGCCCATAATACTGTACAGAAGTAAGAGAAACATTTTTTGTGCTGTTTAAAGATAAATAAATAAATAAAGACTGAAATGTAAGTTTGAATAATTGTTATCTCCAAGGTAGAAGCAGAACAGAACATGATCCTGATCTTAAGTTTAACATCCTCCAGAACATTTGAAATAATACTGCATTATTGATACAACAGACCTCACTGGAAATTACTTATTTTCTTTCTCCTTTAAATTTAAAAATAATGGACTGATTGGACCAAGCAGCTGAAAGCCCAGATAGTGCATTGAGAGTTTGTTTTGTGAATTATTAACACAGCTCAGAGTTAAAAATTTAGCTTTGCTTGGAAATCCACTCTCCCATTTAGCTTGACTGCTGTTTTCAGTTTACATTATTTCTTAGACACTGCTGTGAAACTTCCTCTTAATTGGAGGCTATTGTGGGACTTGAAGATTTTTGTTTATTTGAAAAATACAGTACGGTTGAATTACCAGGACCTATTAATATACATGTGGTAATGACATATAATCGCCCACAACTCCCTTGAGATGGCTCTGGCACAACAACCCCATTTCACTTTCATGAAATGAAAAGCATCCAATTACCTAAACAACCACCTATTTCACATTAACTACACACCAGTAATCAGTCAGCTGGGGGAACGTTTATTTCTGTGGTCCATCGTGCCTCACATCCTCTTTGTCCTCTCTTTCTGTTCCTTTTTCCCCTTTGCTAGGGGCTCTTTTGTAGGTGGAGAGGTAGATTTTCATCTCTCTGTAATTCCTTTGGTAAAACTGCTCAACATGTCTCCTATTTGCTCAACATGCTGTAAGCAAGTCTGCTGCTCAGGATTATCCTGTGTGAGCTGGGGCCAGGCACCCAGCAGCACAGCCAGGCAGATTTTAAAGTGCTGCTGCACAGCAATAAACACACCCTCATCCATATATTTTTCTTCCAAAAATGCAAAGAGTCCCATCTGTACTATAAATGCATATGTACATTTTTCACTATAATGCAATCTGTCCAAAGTCATCCTTATTATGTGTGGGGCACATTGTCTGGGGAGCAGGGTGGGCAGAGGCTTTCCAGGATGGGTTATGGATAATAGTGCAGTGCCCCACTGGGGTCCCTCTGTTAATGCCCACTCTGCAAAAACAAACCTCAGGCACTGGATCACAAAATGTTCCTGCATCTCCCAGGAGGCCAGGATTGAGAGATAAAGGAAGGCAGAGGAAATGCCAATATAAAATGCAGACTTGACACAAATACTTTGCCATCCAACCCGGAGAGACTGCAGAGAGCCCCAACTTCCTTTCTTTTCTCTGAAGAAACTCAATTGTTTCCCTCTCAAAGAGTCAGGAGGGCGAGTGGAGCTCCTCAGAGGTATGAATGGGATCTCAGGCACTGATCTCAGGCTTCTGATCATTCCAGCAGCTGGAAGAGGCTGTGCATGACATGAGCTTTGGATTACCTGATCTTACCAACACCACGCTCCGTGGAACATTTTCCGTGTAAAGATGCACATCCATGAATAGCAATGAAAGGGCAGGACAATCTGGCAAGTAACAATCTTGGACATGGCTGCAGACACTCCTTTACCTCCCAGTGGGGCACAAAGTAAAAGCAACAGCCAGCAATCTCCATTCATCACTAAAATTTATGCTAGATCAGGCAAATAAGGAAGTAGCTGCAGTCCTTCAATGTTAGTACAATACTTCCAGCTTAAGAAAATGTCCCTGGCAATGTACCCTTAAATTCAACAATTCAAAGAAGCCAAAAAATTGCTCACAGGAACATCAGAATTTTTCATTTTACCTACCTGCCATTGCACAAGGACAGAGGAAGTCGTGTGAGGAGTTACTAACACAGAACTGGGTGGCTCATCTGGAACTAAACAAGAGAAAAAGGAAACAAAAGCAATTACAGCAAGAGGATAGAAAAGGGGCAGCTTTTCTTTCATTCATCAGGTTCTTTTTGTTCACTGCTGAAGGAAAACTTCCATCCCAGCTGCTTCGTGGTGGGTGTCAAAGGCAGCATGGTGGATGTGGATGCTGGGACCCAGGGAGGAGCCAGGCACTCGTCTTTCATCCCCTGCTCCACCTGTGGCCTTGGCAGCTTGAGCAGAGTAAGAAAAGCTCAGGGCATAAACCTGGAGGAAGCTGCAGCAGGCAGCTGCTCACAGACCACCAGATACCCATCTGTAAGAAAGTGAAACCAGCCCTGTGCTGGCTCCAAAAGGTGAGAAAACTGCTCCCAGGTTTTTCAGGAGATTTTTTGCCACCTTTGGGGAGAGCCAACCTTGAATTTAAGCATCTGTGTCACACAGTCACACATTATTTAAGCTTGATTTACCACAGGTTAACCCCTTCCTGTGCCCATGGCCTGTGGCACTCCCAGACACTGCACAGCAGCTTGAAGACATGAAGGAAAGGCTTATCAGGAGCTCACAGCCCTCCACAGTGCAGTGCTCAAGTGGCAGCACTGGGGTTGCTCAGCAGAATAAATGCTCAGTTTGTTGAGGAGGTGAGAAGCTTTCACAGTTTTTTTTCACAGTTGCACAGTGAGGAGGCCAAGCACAACTCTCGATCCACTGTAGCTAAATTCAAAGAGAACTTAAAATGAAATTTTAAATTCCAGAACAGTGAGCCAGTGCTGCCTCATTAGCACCAGTTACAGCCTGCACTGACCCTGCTGCTGCTGGGCAGGAAGGTGGAGAGTCAGGATGCCTTTAAGGGGCTGTTTAGCACATTAGTCAGGTATTACATGGGTTCCTGTTTAACTTCTCACACTCTTGAGCTCTGTCCTCTGTTCTTCTGATTTCAAGATCACATTGCCTGGCAAAATAGCTTCCTATTTTTATATCTCAGTGTCATTTCTAACTTGTCACTCCTTGCTCTGGAGGAAATCATTCCTAGTACCATATATATATATAATCATTTAAGTTGGGAAAGACCTCTAAGACCATCAAATCCAACCATTGAGTCAGCACTTCCAAGCTCCCTGCTAACTCACGTCCCCAAGTGCCACATGTACTTGGTTTTTAAATCCCTCCAGGGGTGGGAACTCCACCATTGCCCTTTGCTAATGCTTGAGAAACCTTACAGTAAAGGAATTTTCCCTAATATTCAATCTAAACTTCCCCTGGTGCAACCAGGCCATTTCCTTGTGTTCTACCACTTCTTACTCAGGAGAAGAGACTGACTCCCACCTCACAGCACCCACATATATATATTTATCCACATATGTATCCCAGGATTACCCAATTTCCCAGGGTAAGAGAACATACTGATGCTTTTCCTACTTTGCAGAGTTCTTTCCTCCATTCAAGACATCAGAGCTACTTCTGTATTCAGGCATTGACTTTATACAATCAAGGAATTAGAAGCTGATCTCTAAGGCTAAAAATAAAAGCCTTGTCAATGTCATTCACAGTTTATTAGTCCTGATCTGCAGGATTAAATGCTCATGTTTCCAGGAGCTTCATACTCCTTCTTACTTATACCTCAGCAATTTTGCCATTCTGCAGACTGACGTGGATTGTGAGGGGAAAACAATTGAAGAAACTTCTTCAAATGTATGCAAGGTTCTACATTTATTTTTAATGCTCTCTTGTAAATTATTCAATTTCTGCAAAGATAATGGTTAGTGCAGAGTTTGGAAGCCAATCAAACGAAGTTTAAATCCATTTGGAGACTCCTGAAAGTATGATTCATTATCAGAGGGCACAGCAGGACACTTAAAGGCTGCCTGTTAATTCAGCCATATCTCACTGCTACCTGTGTCAACTTCCTGTGGACAAAACTGCTTTGGCTCTTGGTTTTCACTCCAGTCTCCATGCAGAACACCCTGCAGTGGCTCCAGGAGCCCTGGGGGTCCCCCAGCTCTTGGTGATGTCCCCAGAGTGCCTCTCCTCCTCCTCCCTTACCATCCTGCAGGGTTGTGACTGCCTCTGTCTCGGCGCTGAAGTCGCTGTCCCCAATGTCGTTGGTGGCCTTCACTCGCAGCTTGTAGGAGGTGAACGGGTTCAAGCTGTGCAATGGGGAAAACAAGGCTGAGGGATGAGATCTCCCTCCCTCATCACAGCTTGACTCTACAGAGAAACCCGCCCACTGCCAACCAGAGTCACTGAGCAGTTTGTCTCCTCTCCCTTCTCTGAAGGCCACTGCTCCCTTCTCTGCAGTCCCCCCCAGCTTCTCATGTGTTCCCACCCCTGTGGTGCCAGCACCTTCCCAGGTGTCTCCTGCCCTGAGTTCCCAGAAACACTCATGGATTTGTTGCTGAATTGGACACCAGACCTGAGGCTGCAGCTCATGGAGCAGCCCACGACTGGGGCTTGCTATCTGAGTTCTGCATGGCTGTGCAGACCTGGCTTTCCAGGTGCTTTGCTGAGATATCCTCCAAAGCCATCTGGGTCAGCCCATCCTCCGAGCACGGATGGGAGCACAGGTGGGGAGGAGGAAGGAGACGTGCCCAGGGTCAGCCAGTGCTCAGCAGGCTCTGGAATTCAGAGTGCCAGCTCCTGACTAATCCCCTACACCACACCACTTGATCAGTGCATTTCGCTCCTGCTGAATCCCAAATTAATGCCATTACTTGGATTATTTAATAAAGACAGCAACAACAGGTTCCCTGTAGCTCTTTTATCTATGTGGTGCTTTAAGATATGCAAAAAGTGATTTCCAGCTGACATAACCTTGCAAAGATGACTCTGGCTTAGCTTGGCAGAGGAGGTGAAGGGGAGGCTGCCTTTGGAGTCAGAGGCAGAGGTTTGGAATGCAGAGCTGTAACTTACGAGGGATTTCACTAATTAATTGGTAGTGTCTAACCATCCACTGGCAGATGTAACACTGACTACAAACCCCAGTTACTTGTAAGGAATGATTAAACATCAAGGATAATGCTTTCTGATGGGCAGCACTCTCACATCCACCATTCTTCTGGACTTCCACAGGAAAGTGCTTTTAGTAAGGGGGAGAAGAAATCTCTTTCAGCAGTGCCACCCTATCAGGACAGAATTACTTACCTACAGCAATTTGATTAATGTGAACCATCCTTTTTGATCTTTTGTTTTTAGTCATGCCAATGTCAAGTCTAAGTAACATAGATGGTTTCCTTGTTTTTGCAGGTTTTGACTGGAAAGATACTGGCACACAACCAGCGAGCTGCCATATACCACAGCCACTAATGCTTTTAACAACAGACCCAAAAAATCTGTGTATGAATGCTCAGAATACCTGATTCTCCTAAAGCTCATGGCCTTTTAGAAATAATCTGATTTGTACTGGCTCGTCAACAGAGGAAATGGACAGCAAAACAAGTACCTGCTCATAGACATTCAATTACTTCTGCTGATGTTACAAGGACTTTAATTACACCAGTATTGCAGAGGATATAATGAAGCCTGAATAACAAAGTTTAAACATTCTGATGCTATCTATAAACTTCCGTATGGAAAATACAGATAAAAATGGTTCTCATTTCATCTGGAAAAGCTTATATAGAGATAATTGCAATGCAGCATTCAGAGTGGATTTTAACATCAGTCACTACTGAAAGGATTTTTAACTAGTTGTATTTTACAGAGCACTGTGTAACTACATATGATTTTGCCTGAGTAGTGTTATCTGTGGTGCTGAGCTTCCAGGAAAGGCTTCAAAAAGATGCACTGCAGCCCAACTTTAATTAGATTTATTGCATGACCTTCAGCAAATCTCTCAACTGCTGTTCATAACACTACCTCTAAAATGGGAGCAGTGGCCTCACTTAACCTCTCTCCCCCAAGAAGGACGTGAAGCTGAGTGATGCTTGTTTTGGTTTCCTAACTAGTGGGAAAGGACGGGAATTTTTGTGCTAGAATGGGATCATGTGGTACCTTTCAATTACGCAGGATGTGGCCTCATGGCTGATGGAGGAGGAGTAGGTTTGCCAGTCTCCATGGGGCAGCTCCCGCACTTGGACGGTGAAATATCGGATTGGTGACGATCCGTCGCTGCCGGGGACCCAGGTCAGCACCAGGCTCCGGGAGGACACGTCCCCCTGAGGGGCCATCACCTGCCTGGGAGGTGCTGGTCGTTCTGCAATCAAACCATAATTTAGCTGCTTTGAGAGGAAATTCAAAACAACATAAAGTGTGACAGCCTGGTCAGATTTTCACAGTGGTAAAGCCAAAGGGAATTGAATTTTTGGATTTGCCACATGAAGTATACAACCATCCCATTCCTTAACCTTCTACTGCAAGAAGGAGCAGTAGAACTGATTCTTATCTCCTTGCATCAAAGGTCACCATAGGATATAAACCTTCCTTGCAGTGACCTCAGACTTGGGGGGGTCTTGACCTGGCAGGTTAAAGAGGAATCATCAGGACTGGCAGCCAAGCGAAGCAAGGCAATCTTCAGTGAAACTCAGCTGTGCTTCTGGCTGCAATTGCTCTTTTGACAGAATCTGTGTGTAAATTAGCTCACTTTTTAACCTGTTCTTACTCCTTGCTACTGGGAACTCTGTTCTCTCTGTGCTATGCAGGGTTCTCTTCCCCCAGCTGAGGCATGAGGAGGAGGAAGGGCTGAGCTGGACCAGGCTGCTGTGTGGCAGAGTCCAAGCATACACAGCTGATGGTGAATTCCTGCACTAGGCAAAGAACCAGGAGGCATCAGCAGCTCCTGGCACTGCTGCTTCCAAACCCCAGCCTGGAACCAGCACAGAGCTGGGGCTGGAGCACCTGGTGCACGTCCCTTCCAGAGCTCCCCAACTCTTCCCTTCATACCCACTAACCCTGAACCTGCAAAGTCAAACCAGCCAGTGCTGAGGGAGATCTCTCCAGAGTAATTACCCTCACACCCCTGGGATGAGCAGGGAATGGCAATGCAGGTGTAAGCATGCCAGCCCCCAACTGTTTCATTACAGATCTCCTTTCCCGTCACCGTGTCTCCGCACTCCATCGATTTCAATAGAGAAACTCTATAGAGTGAGGAATAATTGTTTAATTGTTTATCATGAAGATTATTGATTCTGATTAAAATGTGTGGCATGTAATAAAACAGAAATTGATTGGAGACACCGCAGTGACTTGCTTTTGAGAAGCAATTCAATTCAACTTCATCAGCACTTGTTTCCATAAACACACCTCTGCCTGCCTGATTCCTCACAGCTCCGTACAGCCAGCGCTTCATCTCCCTGCCATCCCCTAAAACCATTTCCTGCATGTTTTGGCATTTCTCTGCAGCCTGCTCTCGCTGACATCAGTGCCCAAAGACTTGTAAGCTATTAGCTGGAGGAAGCCCTGGGTGCCAGCAGCAGCACAACGCGAAAGGTCAGTGCCTTACACTGACAGACAGAGACAGGGACGCGGGGTTATTCCATGCCAGGGAGGGAGAGTCATGCAGGGATTTTACACATTCTGCTGAGAAGCTCTGCACTTTTGGGCAGCTCAGATCTTGCAGTCAGTCTCCCATGACTGGGTTCCCCTCTGCTGCTAATGGGAGATCTTATAATCTCTCGTGTTGCGGGATATACTCCCTGACTGTTTGTACAAACCCATTAGTATAAAGAGTTTATTTATGGGAGTTTAGCCGCAAGCAAATGCTAAGGTGAGACTGTCAGTGCAGGCTTGACTCTACAAGGCCACATGACTCTATAGACTACTTTTATTTCTTGTTGCTTTTAAATTTTTTGACTCAGTTCTGCCCTGATCACCGGTGTTGACTATTCCGAAGTGTAGATTCGAAGCACTGCAGCAGAGGCTCTGGAGAATACTGCCACAATATAACTTGGGATCTATAAATCACAGATGTCAGTGCAAAATGTAAAGATTTATACTGGGATTAGTCAAGGAATTTACAAGGGCAAGAGTGGCCAATTTTGTTAATTTTCAAGAGAATTTTTCTGTCTGTCTATCTTAGTATCAAAGATTATGAGGATATTAAATACACCTTTATTGACAGGAATTAAATATCTTCTCATTCTAGAATATTTATTGTCAAGTACACACATTTCAGGTTAATTTCTTGTTAGCAGAATCGCTGGACAGGACAAATTTCTTTATCATCCTCTTTTATAATTCTTGCTGATGTGAAAAAACAGTGTTGTCCTTACACTTTATATGGGATCAGTAAACTTGTGGTTCCAAAGCACGTAGAGACCCAGCAGAGCTGCCCATCAACAAGAGAAAGGGATCATGTTACACTATGCTTTGGGTACTCCAGATAACCCTAAAGCATTGATAGCAACAAGGGGTCATTGCTCCCACAGCAGAGCTGGGAGTTCTGCCTTGAGCTACTGTGCATCCTTGTGCACAGTCTGGAGAATCTCAGCACATTTTATTGAGCAGGAGAGGCTCTGAGCTTTGAGACTTCACTTTTTTTGGCATGGTGGATTTTTTTTTTTTGAAGCCTCCACATGTCAGGCTTTGAACCTCCCCTTTGACAGCAATCAGACAGGGGTGGGAGAATCCTTGAGCTGATAAGTGTCTTTGATGGACAGTATCTTTAGCAGAGGCACTTCCTATTTCCTAATACATCTCCAGAGGTTCTTTCTCTGAGGACTGCACTGTTATGCACTGGGAAAGCTGCACTTGACCTGCAGAGCTTCGCCAGAGGGAATTTTAAACCCAACCAAACAAGCCAGGAATAGTTGCAATGCACCTCACAGGCTCTTGCTGTTGGTAGCTGAACATCAACTTCCTCTCTTCTTAGAAGTGTTAAAGAAAAATAATAAGGAAGACACTGTAGGCAAATACAATGGGAAATCCTTACTCTCGCAATAAATGATGTCCAATGTGTAGAAAATACTTTAAACAAATGACTGCTTATCAGGCACATTTTAGGAATTAAAAGCAAATGTCATTGGTTGCATTACAGTGCATAACTTGGGCAAGAACCCAAGAGCAGGCCCACAAGCACATGCAGAAGTTCTACCAACATTTGCAAGGTGTCTGTGGAGGTCTGGTTGGGTGAATGCTGGAATGTGCTCCTCTCTGAAATGTGACTTTTATGAGGCACGAGAGTTGTATGGTTCTAGTTTTTGAGGGAGTATTTTACTTTAAAAATATCAATATCCAGACATCACATGGAACGAAACCCAGTGGTGCTAGTAGAGTTACCCTGGCTTGTTTTGATTTTGCCAGCTCAAGAGAGCAGATACATTCTTTGCAGTGGAACATGGCTTATGTGCAAGACCAGGGAAAACCCCACACTCTTGTTCTCCACCAACATATTCACCAATATATCCTCTTTTAGCTCTGAAAAAAAATAAAATCTCCATGCACAAGTAGAAAATGCAAATTTTCTAACTGAAGCTCTACAGATCAGTTCTAAAACTGGAGGAATGAGCAGTTCCTTGAGCCAAAGCATTAAAAACAAGCAGTGATGCAGAGCAGATCCTGTAATACCTTACATGTCTTTCACATTTTGGTACATTTGGTATCAAAGCATCTGGTTTCATTTACACACACATATAAATGCCACCAGAACAGAATTTGTCTGGAGAGTCAGGATGCAAACAACCCCCTTTCATGGCTGATGCAAGAAGCAGAAAAAGTCTGGGCAATGCAGATGCAAAGGCTCTGCTCGAGCGTGGGGCAGTGAAAGGCCAGAGTAATTACAAACACATTAGGTCAGGGCTGAGGCATAATGGAGGAGCCGTGGAGAAATTCTGCAACACCGCTGCCTCTCATTTTGCGTTCCCTAATCAATATAATTCATCCATCACTTACTTTCTTAAGATTGCAATCTTTCTAGAAAACGAGAGAGCTGAAAAAAAACCCAAAACCATCTGACTGCAAAAGGAGGCTGCATATGGCCAATATAGCAGCTGATGGAAAAATCAATTCCAACAGCCCGGCAGGTTAGAAGAACTGTGTCTCATAAAAGTCTGCCTTGCTTTCTCAAATCATGATGTTGCTATGGATTGGGGCAGCTTTATGGGGTGAGAAGGAGGAGGTATAGCCTGCTATTAAAATCCCCCTGAGTGCAGCGCAGGCTCCAGGGCAGGCCCAGAAATTCCCTGAACCCGTGGCTTGCAAGCATTACCTCGTTTCTCAGTGGTGATCACCGTGGCTTCCAGAGGCTCCCCCCAGCCCTGCCTGGTCTTGGCAGATGTCCTGAAGATGTAGGCTGACTCTGGGCTCAGGTCTGTAGCCGTGAACTGCCGCACTGTGGAGCCAACCTCCACCGTGGTGAACTTGTTGGGGCTGCTGCTGGCCAGACGGTAGGCGACCTGGTACCCTGCAAGCAGAGAGGGGAACAGGCTCAGCTGGTTTCTCTAGCAGGGACAAAGTAGCACCAGCACTATTAGTTAATCCTAATTACATGCTTATCTGAAGTCGAGAGGAAAGTAATTTATCGCCTTTGGTGTTATAAAGCTCTGCTTTTTGGCAGATACCACACACCATACAAAGGAAATCACTCACACTCGAGGCTCTGCTGGATACAACTGCCATGAAACAGAGTTCACTTTCCATCCTTTAGGCCAACAAGATACAAAACCAGTTTAATCTTTCCTGGGCATACTGGTACCTATTTGGAAAGCAAAGGAACAGAGCTGGTGCAATGTGTCACCTGACTGAGGCGGTTCAAGGCAATGCTCTAGTTCCAGCTTTCCAACCCATGCGCACAGGTAGTTCTGTCCTCTCCCAGTTTCAGTACTGGCTCAAATTGAAGGTTCTTCAGCTGCAGCTGCAGCAGCTGGATTGCCCAAACCATGCAGGGGCTTCACACTGCTCCAGTCAAAGCTTGGTCCTCCTTTCTGCACGTGCTTTTCCCTCAGCAGTGAGTGCCAGAGCTGCCAAAAAGCCACCCTTCTGTCACTCAGCATCGCTGCCCTTGCCCAGAGCCCGAGGAAGGAGCCTGCAAGCTCTGTGGTCCTGCTCCATGCATTCAGGTCTCAATAATCAATTTTGCTGATGCCTGTAAGTGACAACCCCCCTCTTCCACCTTGCCTGACAATCAGAAGCTCACAGTTTAGCCTGGGTTATTAATGACTGTGCAAGGAGGGCTTCCAGGGCTCTCACGCACCACTAGCGACAACTGTCCCCCAAAGAGGGTCTGCCAAATGTTCAAATCCATTCCATAAACCCAGCAATTCAATCAGGCTCTCACTTCTGGAGCTCAATGGTAACTTCCAGTCCAGCAGCTGACTTCCAAAATCAATTAATAGCAGAACTGATGCGGGGTTTTATTGCCCACACTGAATGCATGATTAAATGCTCCATGGAGTTACACAGGGCAGAGTGCAGCCAACAAATCCAAATCAAACCAGCTGAAAACAAAACAGTCACAGCATAGTTCTGCCAACCCTCTGCTCATCTGAACAACAGAAGAGGTCTGCAGCACCTGAGCCATCTCTTTCTCATGGAATTAATATCCCAGCTAGAGTTTGAACTCCCACCACATCTTGGCTGAATTAAGACCAAGGGGAGCCAAACCTGGCACGGTTCACTTTGGAAGGTCAGTGCATGAAATCTGAGGGTCTGATCTTACCTATGGCTATTAGAGAAAACCCAATGACATTTATTTCCCACTGTGAATATGCCACAACTGCCACATTGCCACTCACAGAAAAGGCCCAGAGTTCCTGCAGTTCCTGGAACCAATGCCACTCGTGTGTGGCGCACTCTGCTGCAAACAGTGGAATTTAATTGGGATACAGATGGTATTAATTTTGTTGTTCTCTCACAGAGCCACTGATGATGCATCAGGGTTTCCTTGTCCTTTTTTCTCTCGTAGCTGCTCAGGGACGTGAGGCAACAGTCATGGTTGCTTCACAAGGAACAATTTGCACTGACACCTCGAGGAGTGACCCCGCTTTTCTGAGCACCCGTGGCTTCAGCCCCAGCTGCCCCAGGCTGTGGTTGGTTTATTCCTACAGGAACATTTTCACAGCTGGGTGGACAGCTTTAGATTTCTTCAAAGGCTGGGAGGAACATCCTATGAGGAATGCCTGAGGACTTAGGGCTTGTCTAGTCTGGAGGCTGAGGGGTGACCTCACTCTTCTCTGCTGCTCCCTGAGGAGGGGGTGTGGAAAGAGAAGTGCTAATCTACCAGAGTGGTAAAACACTGGTGCAGAGAGGTAGTGGCTGCCTCATCCTTGGAAATACTCAAAGTCAGGTTGGACACGGCTCAGAACAACCTTTTTTAGTTGAGAATGTGGCAGGGGGGTTGGACCAGATGGCTTTCAAAGATTGCTGCTAACCCAAACGATCTGGGTTCTATGATCCCCCTGGGACTGGTAGGAAATGTGGGAATGGTTCAAAACTGCTTCAGCCAAGGTTCACACTGGACATGAGGAAGAACTTACTAACAAAGAGGGTGGTCAAACCCTGGAACTGCCTTCCTGGAGAGGTGGGCAATGCCCCAAGCCTGTCTGTGTTTAAAAGCCATTTGGATGAAACCGTTAATAATGCTGTAACTTGGTCAGCACTGAACTGGTCAGGCAGCTGGACTTAATTATTGTTATAGGTGCCTTCCAACTGGAATAGTCTGTTCTGATCTATTCTATTCTAATAAATTAAAAAGTCTCCTGATTTTTCAGTGCTCCCGAGTGTGCTTAGATCCCAACAAAGTCTTGGGGTATTATACTTCCAACATTTCATTCTTTCACCTGCAAATTATCTCCTTTTATCCATGGGACTAGTTCTTCCATTACTGGCCCAATATATTTCAAGCAAGTATTTCTGTACCTTTAATGCTGCAATATTTTGATCTTTTTTAAAAGTCTACAGAAAGACAGACGGCAATGGGGAGAAGGAACTGGTATAAATGATCTTTTTTGTTTATACTGATGTGAAGAATGTGGGAGTGAAAACCCCTGTGCAGGATCTTAACAAGGAGGAAAAATAGTCAGAGAAAAGCACTGGGGAAATTTTTACAGAAACGGGAAAGATGAAGGAAAAAGCAACTAAGATGGCTAAAGAAGCTTGATAAAGGGACACAAGATGTAAAAAAATAAGACCTGGAGGGAAACAGAGAACATTAAAAGAATAGAAAAGTTGATTTATCTAGTTATTAAAAGATAAGTATGATATCTGGGACATATCCTCGTTGAGTAATTTCTTTTCTAAACCTTTGTAAAATATGAAGCATGGTTAAAATGTAAGGGGGGAATAGAAAGATAACTATTTACTGCTAAATGGTGGCACTCATGCTGGAAAGTAACTACAAACACACCCAGATTAGGCAAAGGAACACATACATATCTGGGCTATTACAATATCTTACACAAGAGTGGGTCTGTGGCTAGTGAAAAAATTCATTTCGCTGTGAGAAAGAGGAAATCACTTGTCATAGCCTCTCTCTGTGACAGGCTCTTAAAACTCCCTTTCCTTGCATTCCTGTGAAAAACAGCACCAGCCCTCACTGTCCCCTCCCACATCTGCTGTGTTGGCTCAAAGTCTGAGGAAATATCTGTTTTCCTGACTTTACACAACCAGAGCCATCACCTTAACACATTTCCTAAGAAACTCAACACCTCCATAGGTCTGATTTCAAGCTCTACAGCTGAACTCAGCTCACTTTTATTGCTCCCTACAACCCACTTGAGAGACACCCAGTACTTCGTTCTGACCCCCTGCATCTCCTGTTAGACAGTTTGGGACAATGAGGACCCAGACTGGCATAAAAAGCATTTATTTTTTCTGAGTGGCATAGCAGACTCAGTACTTAAACAACAGCTTGGATAATAACTAGGGCTAATGCAAGATCAAAAAGATAAAATTATTAAGTTGATGAATTTCAGCAACAAGGGATAGGAGAAGAAAGGAAATGTTAAGTGAAATCAAACGAGGCAAATCAATAGAGGTAAATGGAAAGTGTTCAAAGAGAAATTAATGTATGCTCAAGGGCTATAACAGGCAATTGCTGCAGTGGAGGAATGAGCAGCTTCCTTTTCTTACCAGATTATGACAATAAGATGTTGCACACACCTTAGGAAAAAATAATTAAAAAATCAAAGGTTATGAATGAAAGTATAACCTTTAAAAGGCTACTGGAGCAAACTTTTGGGGGAAAGGAATATCTTAGAATGAGATGATGGATGGTTAATACGAATTCATATTTTCTTAACTTTTTCGCCATATAGCATTAGATCCCAAATCTCTTCTGCTGTTGGGAGTGCTGCCACTCACCGGGCCAAAACAGCATTAAAAACCCTTCTGAAAGATCAGGACTTCAGGAATTTATTTATTCATTGAAACTAGGCTTATTTTTCACTTTAGCATCTTTCTGAGCATTTTTTTGCACAAGTGCAAGCAGTTCCATGAGCTGCACACTTCCCAAACTCAATAAATGGCAGCTGCCTGTTAAACGCTGGGTCACCGCAACACAGCCACTGGATTCCCCAAAGCAAACAGGCAGGAGGAGGGTGACAACACCCCATGAATATCAAAAAGCTTTCAAGCTCATCACCATACAAAGCCCTTCAAGAAGTGACAGCACCCGTTGGTGCAGGCCACGGTGCAGCAGAGATACAAACACTTATTAATTTGTCACAGGACTCGGGGAGAGCCGAGCGATACCGCGAGGTTACGCTCGGTGCGGCGGAGCAGCAATCGAGTTTGTTGATTTTCCTGCTTATCTGTTTTAGGGCCAGCGGGTGTGCAAATGCAGTCTGGGATCAAAATAGGAATTTGCAAACATGGATTACATCCAATTTTTGTTCTAATTCTTGGCGGAGATCTTACACTTTTTTTTTTTTTTTTTTTTGCAATAAGCTCCAGGTAAATGCTAAATACAAGGATACCGTGAGGAATACTAACCAGGGCCTGGGAGGATGTGGGTTAAGCTCTCATTTTCAGGGGGAGCTCATAGCTTGAAGTGCACAAATGCACATTAATGCCTCATTTATCTTTAACAGTATTTGAGGGAACTATGTGGGTGCTGGCTGAACTGAGTGCAGAGAGGAAGACAGAGTGAAGCCTCAGATGGTTGGCATGACATTCCCAGAAGGTAAAAAGGGAAATATCTCGCAGTCTTGCACAGTAAAATATTTAAACAAACAAACAAGTGGTTTTCCCTCTTGGTGCCTGCCAGTATTTCATCCTGCTAATCTCTCTCTGAAATGCTAGAACATGTTTTTATATAGATTACAAAAATGTTAGCTGCAAAGGTGTGTGTATGCTCAGAGGACAAGGCAGGCAGAGCAGGAACATTAGTTCAAAGGCTCTGAATATAAGTCACTCTTGCAAAGTAAGTGGTTTTTCTTTCGAGCCCCATGAGTGAATACAAGGGCAGTGCACAAAATTATGTTCACTTATTTTTCCCAATGACTCCACTTTGGTGCACTTGACCAGGGGGTTGCAGTGCTGTTTTGGAGGTTCATTAGAGTAATGAGATGTAAAAAGTGTACTGGGAAAAAAAAACCCTCCCCAAATTTGCAACCTTTCCTTAGAACGCTACACATTGTTTTTTATCTATTTTTGAAGCTCAGCTCTCTTCTTAGGAAAGATCACAGAAGTACCCAGCATGAGCAATTTTCCCTTTTTTTCTCTTTGGCAGCTAACTACTTCCTCCAGGAACCTCAGTATTTCTACCATTGAGAAAATGAAAGTGAGGACTGTTGAATAAAGACAATGGACTTCAAAGAGGTGGATGGGGGAGACTGGCAGGTAAGGTCTCCCTGGGAAGGAATTCTAAAGGAAAAAGGAATCCAGGTTAGATGACCATTTTAAGAGACAAAAAAAATGGTACAACCATCCCAACGAAGAAAAAAGATGTTAAGAGACCAATATGTTTGCATTCAGAGCTCACTAATGACCTGAAAATCAAAAGTGAATTGGACAAAAAGTTGAAATAGGACACAGGTCTAAGGGAGTGTATAAATAGACAGCACAGGCATGTAGGGACAAAATCAGAACGGCCAAAGAGCAAAGTGAGTTATCACCTGAAGGGCAGCAAAGGCAATGAGAAAGATTTCATAAATACATTAGAAATCTGTGGGAGAGGAGGAGAACAGGTCAACCAGCAGGAAGAAAAAATGAGCACAAGACAGGAGAGGCAGAAAGGGAAGGAAGGCTGATACCTGCATTGCTGCATTTTCACACACAACAAGAAGTTGGTGCTGACAAGATCCTCTACAGAAATTAAAAGTGACAACAATGTAAGTAGGGATGTAGGCTGGAACAGAGAATAGGTTAACGAATATTTAGTTAAACTGGATGTAATCAAGTCAGAAAGGTCTGATGAAATTTGCCCTCCAGAGATGGAGCCATCTCTGAATAATTAGCCATTCTCTTCCAGGACTTCTGGACGACAGGTGACATCCCAGAACATTACAAAAGGGCAAACAGAGTACACCACCTTTTAAAAGGAGGCAAGACCGACTAAAGGAATTATGGACAAATCAAACTAAAGTTCAATACACAGAAAGAACCTGGAAAAAAAATATGAGTCAATATACAAGCATCCATGAGGATAATAATGTGCCAAGGAACAGCAATATCTGTTTTATTGGAGCAAATAATAAATATCAAATAATCTGTTTTCCATTTTGACAGTGCAATTGGCCAGGTGGGAAGAGTAGATATGATCCACACTGACTTTGAGTAAAGCTTTAATATGGTTGCACACAGTCCCACCAAAAGCAAACACAATAATAGAATCTCAGAAAAACACCACGCAGTTTGAGATAAACACTTAAAAAAATAAAATGCTATTATCAATGATTTGCTAACAACCTGGGAGGACAAAGCAAGTAAGCTCTCATGAGACCTCATGAATGAATCTGGTCCTGTTTAATACTTTCATTAATGACCTGGCTGATGGAATTGCCAATCTGCTTGCAAACTCCAAAAATGAAACCAAGCTGTGCACACTTTAAAGGACAAGAGTGTCATTTAAAGAGATCTGGGTAATGAAGAGAGATGTTCTGGAATCAGTGAGATGAAATTCAATAAAGGCATCTGCAAATTATCACACTTAAAGAGAAAAAGCTTAATGTTCATGTGAGAGGAGGACTGGCTGAGCCAGTGTACTGTGGGAAAGAACAGGAATGAACAGTGGGACATGAACTGACTTAGTTACACCACCAGAGTAGTCAAGGACTGTGTGAAGTATCCTGGGATGTCTAACTGGGCATGGGCTGTGAAAGACATTGGAAACAACAATCTACATGCTAAACAGGCCAAGGATTCTGTAAGGGACGGACAGCTTTTCCCTGTCCTTCCAACCCTGTTTCTATGATTTTATCATCGCCATAATGGCAATGAGCAAGAGCCAGCTGTGGAGGGCACTGCACAAAGTACTCTGCAAAAACAAAATAAAGGAGAGTTCCTGCTCCACTGATCCTGCAGTAACTCCAGCAAATGAGGCTGACAAAGTGCAGCAACGTGAGAGGTTGGAACACAGTTGGGGGAGCAAAATGTCTTTTGTGCTTTCTCATCATTCCTATCAAATGATGTTTTTTCTCCTTAACCCCATCCTGTGACTCAAATCTCAATCTCTGCTGAGAGCAAGTTCTAGGACACACAGCTTCTTAAAAAAAGCAACAAATCAAACCCATAAGACAACCTGGAAGCCAAGCTTCCTTGAGCTGCAGAGAAACCCTGCGTGGATCCATCTCTGGCAGCTCACCACTGCCAAGCTTCACACAGACTCCTCCTCATGCTCAGAAAATCCTGCAGTGTCTGCCTTTGGATGCTGTTTGATTATTTCCCTGTGTCTTCAGATGCCAGGATCACTTTGGTAAACTACACACCTGAGCAAACACTTTGAGTTCTTGACTCAAGATTTAAGTGCAATGCAGGACGAGTTCTGCATTTAAAGCAACATCACCTCTGCAGGAGTATTTGAAGAAGGCACCCTCTAGCCAGCAAGGAAGGCTTTAGGGAATACTGCTGAAAGCCTACATGGGAGCCTGAACAATGGCAGTGAAACTAGAAGCAGAAAGGCCTGGCAGACTGAGTACTAGATAAAAACAAAAGCTTTTGCTTCTGTTCTTGGAATTGAGACACAAATCTTTACTCACCAGCCAGAACTACTGTAAAATGTGTTCAGCAGCAGCAGAAAACATTAAATTGCTTGGTAACTATGAGCTACGTTAATTTTAGAGGCAGGAATGAATTCTTACATTGTAAAAGTCTTCACATTTAAAGTGCAACAGTGGCTGGTGCACATATTGCAAAGACAACCCAAGAGTTATGAGAGCAGGAAGGTGAGAAGGTTTTCCACAAATTCCTGTAGTGCCTTGCTGCCTCTTTCCCTTGATGAAAGGGCAAATAGGATTTAACTCCTCATGACCTGTCAGACATATTATCGCAACAAAGCAATAAAATGGAAGCACACATAAAACTGAAACATTGGGCATGTCTGGCAGAGGTGGGGAAAATCCAGGTCTCCAGGCAGTTTTCCCAAAAGTTAGCCAAATGGGTTACCAATCCAAATTCAGATGGGAAGAGAGACGACATTGAGACATAGAGCCTTGAACAAAACTGAGTTCTGGCTCAGGAAAACCTACAGCACAGAGACCCACAGACTCGTCCCCTCACCACAGCCCCTCAGCTGACAGCAGCACATTTTCTTCTCTTCAGCCAGAGATTTGCTCATGTGCAAGGCAAAGGAAAACCCAACAGCTGTAGCTTGCTCTGATCTCCATCCCCCCACTCCCAGCCCGGGGTTTGCTGCCCCATCTTACCCAGAATAATTCCGTTGGGCTCCTCCGGGGGCTGCCAGACGATGCGCACGGAGGTCAGCCTCACCTCGGGGAACACCAGCCTCACGGGGGGCCCGGGGGCTGCAAGGGAACACAGGGCTCATGGCAGCAAGGACTGCACATCACAGGGATCACAGGTTTTCTGCTCACCCTCACCCAGAATTATGACCCGAGCCGTATCACTCCAGTAGTGGCTGGAAGCACCTGTGCATGTGCGTGATATATGTTTATGCTGTATATAAAGATACATTCTGTCCACGGATAAAGGCCTCCAAAACCCTCAGACAACAAACACAGCACAGACCAGTGCACCCTGCAGGGTTTTTTTTACTGCACCAGGAGCTCTGAGCTCTGTAGGGTTTTTCTCACTGCAGCATCACCACTGGTGTAACTGAGAACACACTATGAAGCAAGACACCAAGCTGCCTTTACAGAGAGTTATATAGCTTAATGTACTTCATACCTGTTGGAATTCAATAATATTCCTTCCCTGTGTCATCAGCCCCAGCTTTGAACTGCTTCCTGACTTTACATTTGCATCTCAAACACTGAGGTGTGAGCAAGAGAACCCGAGGCAGGTGAGAGGCACATTAACGCAGTCGGTGCTGACCAGCCCAGGTTCACGAGGTGAGGAGATGCTAATTCATACATTACCATCCATGAATTTTCCCCTTCAGCACAAATTCCACCTGCATTACTCCTGGTGATACTTTTAATTAAGTTGAGCCCAGAGGAGACACAACATATTTATGTCAGGGGTATGGAGATGGAAGAACAATTTGTTTCATTTGCCAACATGCACTTAAGGAGGGAACTGCTATAATGGGGTTATCCAAAACAAACAGTTTTAAGTATTTCTCATTACAGCCTGATATGTACATTTCACTGAGTGCTTTTTCTCTCCCTGCAGAGTTCTGCTAACAGTAATTTTTCTTATTTTTCCTTTCCAAGAAAAGCCAGGTCCACACACAGGGAGTATGCTAAGAAAAAGGCTAAAAAAATGTCAGGGAGTTGTTGTCCCTGTTCCTGACCCCACATGTTCCCACTCCTTCCTCCCCTGCACTGCATGGAAAATGTTTTGTTAAGCCAGAAGCCTGAATGTGTTTTCAGCCCAACCAAATTACCCTAATGAATTTGCTTGTGTAAACCAATGTTTACTCCATTATTATTTTGAAAAGGTTTTGATGAGAAAAAGAAAGACTTAAACAGAAGCCTCTCACACTGCTCTCAACCTATTTACTCCTGAAAAGGTAATGAAAGTAAAAGCAGTTTTAGCATCTGCAAAGCCTAAAAATATTTCAAGAACTGAACCAAATTTCTGGAGAATTCCATCAGCAGAAAGGCTTCCACCACACCAGTGTGCTCAGGGAGTGCTTGCTTGGGTTCCTTCAGGACATTCAACTGCCCTCGGAACCCCTTGGGAAGTGCTGGAGGCAGCTGCAAAAGGAAGCTGGTAGATCATCTTTCAAGGTCAAAGCCTTATTCTTTTGGGGTGAAAAAAAAGGAGAGTGGATTACTGAAGTCACAAATTCCATCTCTTTCCTTCAGTCCAGTCAGATCCAGATTTGTTTATTGCTTTCAATTGCAGTTTTTTTTTTTTTTAGCATGATTGAACTTCAGTAGGAATTTATAATTGGACTCTAAAATTGTCTTCAATAGAAATTATCTCCACCAAGCTTCAGAGTTCAATATTAGTAGCTTTTTCCTCTTCATTAACTGCAGGGAAGGAGGAAATAGGGGACACTGGTTTTCTGTGCTTTGGCCAGATTCTCAGCCCTTGACCAATGGGATACTGCTGAGTTATACCAGGTACAGCCAGCGTCCTTTGGGTTCAAAGCTGAAAAGAAAATCCCCCCAAAATCCAAATATTTGTTGCCTACGCTTGCAGCGCTAGAAGAAACCCGCATTAAAAGGCTGGATCAAATATTTTGATAACCTCTAAACTCACCATCATCCTTGGTTCTCTCTGTCACTGCTGGGGAGCTGGGGACCCCATCCCCAATGCGGGTGAATGCCAGCACCTGCAGCTCGTAGAGGACGAATTTCCTCAGGCCTGAGAGCAGCACTGACTGGGTGTGGTTCCCCCTCACTGTCTGGCTCTTGGGTTCAGAGTCCAAATCTTTTGCTTTGTAAAGGATCTGCAGGATAAATGTAGATGAGACACAAAAGGAAAGAGATTGTTGCATGAGGACTGAAGAGAGCGAGATTCCTCCTCATCACCCAGTACAAAATGAGATTACATTCACCAATCACCCTTTTCAAAGCCAGCACACTTCCTGTATCTTCTCCAGCTGACTTTGGAACAATAGGAATATCCAGCAGGTGAATAATAAATAACAAAAATAATCATGTCCTAGTAATACACCAAAAATCAAATGAGTATGAAACTCCAGCTGCATACCTTGTAGCCCAGGATGAGACCATTCTGCTCAGACTCAGGAACTGCAGCCCAGGTCAGGAGGATCTGGGTGGAGCTCACAGCTTCAGCAGAGACATTCTCAGGAGGAGCAGAGGGAACTGGAGCCACACAGCATTACCAAAGAGCAGAAATAGGTTAGACATATCAGATCCTTTTTCTCCATCTCCTTACCTGCCCAGGAGTCTTCCAGTATCCCACAAAAGAATATTCAAATCCAAAAAGGCTGGAATATGTTCTAGACAATCCCTTCTCCTCTTGTATTCACTCTACGTCATCTTTATATTTCAGCCTGTCTCACAATTTCTTGCCAATTTGTCTCAGAAATGACAGTGTTTGTAAAGAGCTAAACATTTAATACTTATCAGTGTCTACAGACAGACAGTAAATATTGACAGCTATGAATAAATTTCAAATTCGATATATCTGCAGTAATTAGAACTAAGTTCAAAATCCTGGACTTCTCCAGAAGCCTATCCCCCAGTCTTTCTTTCCCATACCTTTTAGTCCCTATGCCAAAACCCAGAAATCTCTCTGAATGTGAGTTTATCTTACAGCATGATCTGTTCTAACAAGTAGTTTTATGCCCCCGTGGCTTCCTATATTATCTGAAAGGAAATAACATCTTGTCTAGAGCTAGCAATAATTTCCCCCCCTGGATAGCACTCCCACTTCAGTAAGAAGTTCTTTAACCTCTGCAGCCTTTTGATGATGCGATAGAGCTCAACATTTGCAAGACATCAATTAGAGATGGATGCATTAACACGAGGTGTATTTTCAGGGATTGATACGGTGTCAATGAGAGATGGCTATTTCATTTATGTTGCAAAATTGGCTCTCATGAAACTGGAAACATCATTAGGACTGATGGCACAGGAACACTGTAATTTTCTCTGACTCCAGAGAAGAGCAAACTTGCATTTTCCCATGCCTTTAAAACTCGAAGTGCTGCAGAACCACACAACTGCAGCCTTTTGTAGGCAAGCTTAATAGCATGTCATGTTATGCAAGCAGGATGTGAGGCTATTTTTAAGAGTTCACATTTTATGCTGCCCTTTTGCATTTTTTCCCCACGGCATTTCCAGCATCTGAAGGGTACAATCTTTTCTAAAGCCTGGTACACCTGTCAGACCTCCAGAGAACATTCACTAAGTTATGTTACACAAGCATTTAGGGACAGTAAGGCTTGATTAAGGCCTGAATATATCACAAAAAGCAGCCCAAAGCTCTGCCAAAGGAATGCTTTCCTGGCTGTCCAGTGAAAGAACAGATCTACTGTTTTGGAGGCGAGCTCCTGAAGCTCCTAGCAACATGAATGAGATAATGAGTATGACAGTAGAATTAATAAAAATGGAAAAAACCCACCCCCAACACACAGCACCCCTTGTGCACTCAAGGTTAACAGCAGAGATAGTAATTTCTGAAACAATTTCCCTGGTACTAATTATTTGGGGGATAAGAAATAGAGCACCATCACACGACACTGCAGCAGACTAAAATACAACTTTTTTTCCCCCCTCCAACACTAAGGTGTCTTTTTTTTTTTTAAATCTTCTCCCAGATTTATCCCCCACAAGGATATAATTATGTTAAAGGAAAATAGATTGCCAGGAGCCATGAATGTCTTTGGATAGCTGCCATAACTTTATCTGTAGATCTTCACAAAGAGCTACTCTCACATGAATCACTCCTGGAGAGAGAAAGGGTGGAGGTAGGTCGCAAGAAACCAGGCTGAGTAGAGGAAAGAAGCCCTTTCCAGCCACATTTATTTCTATTTTATCTGGTTTGAGGCCTTTCAAAAGAGAAAAAGTTACTTCATTTTACAAATATTTCTTTTCCTCTTTGATCAGCAGCCAGGAACTCTCCTGAATTCACAGAAGGTGGAGGCTGTGCCCGGGCTGGCCCTGAGGACATCCTGGCTTTGAGGTGAGGATGGTCACACTGCTGGTGGGGGCACTGGGCAGCTGACAAAGGAGAGAAGAAGGTTCATTAGCTCAGACCCCTCTCAATTTCCAGTGACAGAGCAGCTGAATGCCCCCTCTCACTGGAAAGGAATCTAAGTCCAATGCCTGAATGGCAAAAACCCTTGTGTTCATTGAGCGAGCTTTAAATCTTCACTTCTCACCTCAGTGTCGAGAATTTTATTCTAATGTGAATTCAGGATCTGCAATTGATTTTATGGATCTCATTGTAGCCAGTCTTTTATCAAGTTAGAGACTTTGATCGACCCTTTAAGAATGAATTGAAAGGTAACCTTCACTCCTCTGACCCATCTCCTCTATAAGGAAGCTGTGATTCAAAGAAATTATAGTTTGCTAAGACTAATTAGTGAGTCAGGCACATAATCCCTCTTTCCTCTGCAAGCTCCCTCCTCTAATGCTGATTTCCTTAAACTGTTGCACTGAAGACTTTGTTTTGAGCTCCAAAAAGCTGAGTTCTCATTAGTAACCTGCAAGAACAGCACAGAAGCCAAGTAACAGTGTCCAAAAAAATCCCAGAGCTTGAACAAAACGAACCGGAAACATGGAAACTAAATGATGAGCTAATCCAGCAAAGTGCCAGCACAGAGCACTTCAGAAGATCAAACATAGGAAATCATAGAGTTACTGGCACTTTGCACTGAAACTTCAATAACAGCTCAAGTTTTTAAGGTTATCCACTTTGGCATCTAAAATCATGCATACTCTTTCTCCATCTGACACAGCCACATCTGATACACAGCAAATTATGTCGTTTTATGTCTCCAACTGGGCCAGAAGGAGCTTTTAATAAGCTAGTCTGTATTCTGGCTTTCTAGGAAAGCTAGAGAGTAGGATGCAGTGGTTCTCTGCATTTTTGTAGCTCATTTTAGCTGCACATCCCTCACTCTCTTTGAAAGCAAAAATTAAAGTGGCACATTGTACATCTGACGTTGGATAAGAAGTGCAAATTTCCAGCAAGGTTCAAGGCTAAAGTAGCGTTGCTGCAGCACACATCCACTTTGCCTATAAAATTAGGTACTGCAGGCCAAATCCTCAGCTTGTACAAACCGACAAATTCCCACAGTGACACTGGGCCACATTTGAATTATCAAGAGATGCTCCATCACAGCACAGTAACTGCTCTGTGAAGGTCAGACTCCCAAGCATTGGGAGATTGATCCTTGCCATGGATGTGTGACCATGCTCCTACAGTAGCTCATCCTGTAAGACAAGTGTACACATTCATGTAGCTGAATATTAAGAGCACAAAATCCATTAAGGGACTGGGTTAGGTGGATCTGAGATGAATTTTTTTGAAAGGAAGAGGGTCTGTATCTAAGAGAAAGCGGCCCTGCCAAGGTTGTTCTAATACATCAGATGCCTCTGCAATTTCTTGCTTTCTCTATATTGGACCTACTGTCGTTGTCAATTTATTGAGTGGAAACTGAGCTTGTTACTCTACAGTTATTTTACACTGTAAAATTTAATGAGCTATTTAATTTCTAACATTACAAAAACATTTTGGATTGATAGAACCTGTCCTGTTTAAAATCTCCCTCCACCTTCAGCTGCTTGCAACCCTATCCCCAGATCTTAATTTTTCGGATTTTCCAACTGGTTTTCAAGCCAGTGTTACCAAACCCTACAGTATTACTTATTCTCTCATAGTTTCTTTGGTTTTGATTTGTTTTATATATTCAAGAGCTTCAGAAGCCAGTGAGTACTTGTAATGACATGCCCCACTATTGTTGTTAGCATTTGTGCTCAGCTATCAGTGCTGTGATTGCACAACCTAAAACAAACAAATGCTCAAACAGAGCTTTATTTTCAATAAAGATTTTGGGCTCCAGTGGCTGCACTGCCATCAGATACCATGCCCTGGTTTAGTGCCTGGGCTCTACTCCTTGTCTCCTTGGTGTAAAACATGGACCCAGGAGCTGTGCCAATGAAGCACCACATGATCCTGGCCAAGGCACCTCTGGCCAGCTGTGTGGCGTGTTTACAACCCCCAGCACCAGCAAAACCAATTTCCCTAAGACTCTGTATCTAAAAAAATGGAAAAAGAAATATTTAGGACACCTGCTTTTGAAGTGCTTTGAGAACATAAGCGATAAATAGAATTTTTCTTATAGTTCCGAAGACAGACCTAAAAGTGCTTTGCCCTTTCTCTCCGGCTTTAAATATCTTTTATTTGCATTTTAACCCCATCTGACTGTGCATACAGGTTAATTCCAGATTCCCTGAAGTGCTTTCATACAGTTTGCTGCTAAGCCAGCACATCTTGTGTATTCTAAATCTAGGAAGATACAGCCAAAACTCTGAGCCTCGACTTGCTGTATGCAAAAAATCAGATGTCAGTATCAAAGAAAACACATGGAAAAAACCAAATGAGTCCTTATGGCCTAGATCACAGCTTTGTGTTATTTTGATCCTGGGTTCTGTGTGCCTCCCACAATCAGTTTCAAGTCAACCTTCTCTTAATACTGCCAGAGAAAATGCCAGATCCACGTGTAACCTCTGATCTTTAGATGCTGAGCAAGAGCGCTGTAATCCTAAGGTTTTATGAAATGACTTAATCTTAGTATTTACTACATTTCAAAAGAAGTGTTTGAAGAGCAGCAGAGAGGCAAAGTGGAGGATGTGATATCTTTTTATTACGATACAGAACTGCTTTGTCTGGGTCGTGCTATCTCTAACTCCAGCACAAGCCTTCTTTAAAATACCTCTGGCAATCACTTTCCAATTACTCCTTCCCAAAGAGCAACACTTCAGTGGAGGGGGAT
Organism: Phainopepla nitens; assembly: GCA_013400175.1. NCBI lineage: Eukaryota > Metazoa > Chordata > Aves > Passeriformes > Bombycillidae > Phainopepla > Phainopepla nitens. The sequence continues at coordinate 639,916 of VXBQ01011773.1, read as the reverse complement.
GACTTTGTTTAGCTTTCTCCCTGGCCAGTTCAAAGCAGAGTTATCTGAACCAGCAGACCAAACCCTGCTGTGCCTGCTCTCACTTCCCACCGAGGAACACTGAGTGGACAACAGGGCACAGACATGCACACATCAGGCATGCACAGGATTAAATCCCAAAACTTTTTTAATGAAGAAAAATCGCAAAAAAATTGCAGGAAAAAATATCAGCATTGAACCTTGCACAAATAAGTGTCACAAATATTTACTTAAAAGATTTATTATTAAACTTTTAAACCACACATGCCACCCACTTTGGTACTAACTTGCAACATAACTTTTAATTTCCCAGGTGCATGTAGAGTAGGTCTGGAAATAGGTTTTGGGGGAGTCAACAGCTAGAGAGCAGCTTTTCAACATCTGCTTTCACTGTTCTTCTGAGCTAACAGTAATTTACTGTTGCCTGAGAGTGACAGTTTCCTTCTGATATTTGAAGTCTATGTGCTTGCCTGGACAATTCAGCTCAACAATACAGCCCTGCTGCTCTAGGTCTGTGTGCAGGTTATGTCTACACAGCCTTGTACACACAATTTTGGAAGGCAGGTTTGAAAAAGTGCCATCAGAAGCTCAGGTAATTATTTTATTTCTCTCTGTGTAATCAGCTCTCTAACGTGACTTGTGCCCTTTTAGAATTATTTGGTGCTTGAAATGAAATTTCAGGTAACCACAGCTGTGAGAAAATGTGCCTCAGGCTGAAAGCAGATGGGGAAAAGGGGAGGATTAGGGGAAATGGGGTAATGGGGAGGAAGAGGAGGCATGACAGAGCATCTCAGCCAGAAAAGTCTCTATACAAGTGCTGTCCACACTGGGGCAGATACAGGGAAAGGCTGCTCTGTTTGCTTTAAACAAAAAACCCGAAGGTTTGTGCATGAAAGCAAGTTAGGAATAAGAAAAAAGAAATAACCCTTCAAACGTCTGTACGTCTTTCTGCCTGCAGTGCATCTCAAAATAGTTTTTTAAAAATTTCATTTCAGATTTAACAGCTCAGCAAGCAAAAAAAACTCCACCCAACATCGAAACACCAAACAAAAAAATTAAAATCTGAACAAAAGGGCAGAAAGTGGTGAATTTAGCGGGTTTTCTGTGCCAGCAGATGCGGTGCTTGGACTCACCCGACTCCCGTGTCCGGCCTCTGACGGCCTCGCTCCAGGGCCCGGCCCCGATGGCGTTGAAGGCCTGGATCTGCAGCTCGTACTCCGTCCACTCCTGCAGCTCCTCCAGCGTGCACTCCCGCGCCAGGCGGTCAGCAACGACCTTCAGCTGGGCTGGGGACGGCAGCTCCACGCGCCGCAGCCTGATCCTGTACCCCACCGACTCGGGGTTCCCGTTGTACTGCGTGTCAGGGAGCGGCTGGCGAGTGACAGGAAACACAACATTCCCATCAGGGAAACACAACATTACCATCACAGAAACACAACATTCCCGTCAGGAAAACACAACATTCCTGTCAGGGAAACACAACATTCCCATCAGGGAAACACAACATTCCTATCAGGGAAAATCAGGGGAACACAACATTCCCATCACAGAAACACAACATTCCCATCACAGAAACGCAACATTCCCGTCAGGGAAACACAACATTCCCGTCAGGACACATGGTCAGTGCTCTCCACAGCTGCCTGGACTCATGGACAGGCCATAGCAGGACACAAGTAATCAAGAGGTTGATTTTTCTGGTCCATGCTTCGTGATCTCTGCATTTCTGTGCTGCTTGGAACTTTTCATTTTTTAGCCTAATTTTGAGCCAAGTAGTTTTGCTCACAAAACCAAGCCCTTTGCTGTGGGTGTATCAACAGAGATGATATGAATACAATGTATTTCAGAGGTTTGTGATTAATTATGGAAATGAATGATAAATTGCTGAACCATGTGACAAATTCATTTATCGTACATTTTTTACTTTTTTTTACTGACTCTCTGCCTACTCATTTATCAGCAGAGATTCATTCTAGTATTCTAACTCCCCAAGCAATTTCAGAGATTAAAATATGAAATAATTAGCCTACTTCATGAAGTTTGGAGTTTTTCTGCTGTAAAACTAACTACATGATGCCACGGATGGCTGAGATTCAGTTCTGATTCACTGGGAAAGCTGGATACACATTAACATTTCACAGCTTAGGAGACTCTACCCTGCAGGCATGCAGGCCTAGAAACGTGACCCTCACTCTGCAGGAAGGGAGGAATCCCCAGCTCCCAGGGGAAACCAGATCCACCTGCAGGTCTTGAAATAAAAGAGATTAAACACTTTCAAATATTGATGTTATTAAGCATGAAAAGTGTTTATCAGGTCATTTTTAGCTGTGACTGTTGCTTCTCCTGAACCCTGCAGTTTGACTTAAGGAAAACAGGCTTCCAGGCAGCACAATCTTAATGTTTTAAAGGCTCTTAAAACAACCTGGAGTTAATTTTGATGGAAGATATGTAGATCTGGATACAGTACCAACGTGGGCATGATATTCACACAGAAAAGCCATGACAGAGTTGTGTGGGGCCTCTCAAAGGAACTGCAATGGCTCTTCTGTGGGGAGTGAGGTGACACCTTCAAGCTTCAGGTTTTGGTCTGGCAAGGTTCAGCATTAAGTGCAGTGTCCTGTTGAGAAACTGGAATTATTCCTTTCCAACAGGAGAGAAAACCCTCTTGTTCCCGGCCTGATTTTGACTTCCAGCCATAATGAGTTTATGCATGGAAAAGCTAACATTTGGGCAAAAGGAAACCTGTGCTTCATCAACTTCACACCACAGTAACCCCGGTGGAAAATTCTGCCTAACAGGGGTGAAGAAAAACCATTTTGGAGCAGGTTAATTGCCAAGTAAATCCCAACGTGGCAACTCCGCAGGTAACAGAGACGGGCGAAGGGGCACAGCCATGTCAGCAATTGCCGCATCTTCGCAGTTAATCATTTATCTCTGCATTTTAGTGCATAATTCCACACTGTTTCAGCTAAATCTAATCTTGCCACAGGAGTGCCAGCCTCACTGCTGCTGCACCACAACTCTGAGCACCTCAGGATGCTGCCCGTGGCCGGGGTGCACCTTCTGGGGACCGTTTTGTACAGAGCAAACAACCGAGCCCTGGAAAGCGGGAAATTGGCTCGAGCGCCCCGTTCTTGCCCCTCGCGTTGACCCAGACTGTGGAACTGGAGCTCCTCAAAGCCAAGCTTTTACACACAGGCACATTCCCCTGATGAAGTGGCAGAAACAGCGGCAGTAGGCAATTTATTTGATTAATAAGGCACTTAAGGCAAGGCTCAGATTTCCGACTAGTCTGGAAAAGGAAACGATTTGGCTGTTATTCCTTTGCGCTGAGCGCAAGGAGGAGGAGGAGGAGGCACTTTGGGAGGGCTGCCCTGGCCCCGTGGGAGCAGCCCCATCCCCATGCCCATGCCCACGTCCCTTGAGCTGCTCACCACCCATCGCAGCCACAGGCTGGTCTCGCTGGCCGTGCGCACGGTGACGCTGCTGGGGGCCACGTCCGGCGGGGCCTGCAGGGTCTGGATGACCCGTGAGGGCTGGCTCAGGGGGCTGGGGCCCACCACGTTCACCTGCCGCATCCGGAACCTGCAGCAAGGGGGGAGAGAGGCGGCGAGTGCCGCTGTCAGGGCTCGGGGAACGCTGCCTCGCTTCTCCAGGGCGGGAGGACAGGGTGGAAAAATACGAATTAGCGGCTTTCGAAACGTTGCGCAAAGGTCGCTGCACGCAGGTCCCCTCTGTATTTGCTGCTGAATGCTTGATGGTAACTGCTTTCAGATCCTCTCAGGTATTTAAAAAATGAAAATGAGATTAGCTTAGGGTCTATTTGAAACTTAGGTATTTGTGTGAGAAATTTATGTTAATTATACCAAGCCTGATGAGCTTATGCTGGCAGTAAGTGATTTTCTCTGGTGATGCTTATACAATACATTCAGAAAGGTATTAAAATATCAAACTTCGGATAGTCTCATTCCCTGTCAATATAAAAAATACACTGGTGATAACATTTCCCCTCAATTACTCGTTGAAAGAGGCTGATTTATCCCTGTGCTGCATTTTCAGCCTTCCTGCACAAGAAAGATTAAGTTATTTAATATGGATAGGCATCTTTAAAAAATACCCTGTCTGCTTGAAACCATCTCTTCTTCAATAGAAATCCTTATTGGGTCACAAAAGATTTAGGAAAATCTTTTTTTACAAGGAGCATCACATAATTAAGATGTGCTGTATATTTCAGATACTCTCACCCTTCACAAGCAACTGGAAGCACCCAGCATTTGCACATAAATACATGACCTGCTCATATTAAAAACTTTGTGGACCTAATGACTGAGATTGGGAAAAGGATGAGCCAGTCAACACAGCAGTATTTATTTACCTGCTCTGATCTCCCTCCAAAGTGCACTGAAGGAAACACACTAAACAAATACTGTCCTGATTTCAATCTCAAACACTGGCCCAAAATACAGGAAAGAAGAATGGCCTGTAAAGATGTGCTCTGATAATCAGCTCTCACCATGCATCTCCTAGTAAGCAATGACTGAAGCTGATCAGGGGACAGCAAATCCATTTGGCAACAGCTTTCTAGGTTTCAAAAATTTGTATAAAATTGCTCAAGACTGAAGCAAAATCAAAAAAGTTCCTATCAATGTGTGCAGAAGAGAAAAAAATAGGCAAAATTCAAGGAGCTGCCTTGAAATGAAAAAAAAAATCAAAGAGAAACTGGATGTGTGAAAGATTCCAGTGTAAGTGGGATCATTACAGAATTTAATGAATACAAGAGAAAAATGACATATAAGAATAAAATAAACCTAAAAGTTTAACAACTGGGAAAAAACAATCACCCCAAATTTCTCATATTCTTCGTTATTTGCTATCCCAAAGATGTTTCTTCATGCACCTGTCTGGGTGTGCAAGTTTTCCTTATTCTTCACTGACAGTGAACCTTGAACTGTCATACAACCTGCACTTCCCTGCTCACCACTGTCTTTTCAGCTTTTAGGATCCTTCTTTATGAGGAGAGCAAAATCCTCTTAACCTGAAGATAATTTTCCTAAATCTCTGCACCAGAAATCTCTGCTTACGTTCAAAAAAAATTTTCAAAGACCTTTTAGTATAACGTTTAGCTCTGGAAGATGAGGTTTAAAACACTTCAGTGGAGAGTTAGTGAGAAGTTCAATATGTTCCTAGGTTTGTGACCAAGGGAGGAAAATTACATGCCAGCATTGAGTCAGTTGTAAATTATATGAGCTCTCCTTGGTTGCACCTGCTCCTGGCTTACAACAGCACATGGGTTAGTTAATAGCCCCTTCAGCCAGCACAAAATGGACAAGTTTCTAGAGGGCTGATTTAACACTTGCCACTGGATTTCCTTTCCACCAGCCTCTACATTAGCGAGCTGGATCATGAAAGTATTTTTCATTAGGGTTGAGTACCTCAAATTCTCCAGTCTTGTCTATACCACGGCATCACTTGGATTGGATTGATTTAAAAATCAATCTCGTTTAACTGGGGTGCACCCACAACACACAGTCACCTCCATCAGTTTAGGCATTGCTTATAACTATTAAGCTTAACTTGGTAAATTCCTATAAACAAAGGTTTCATCTAACTGATGTTACCAGATTAAGGTAAATCAATAAAGCGATGTTTAAGCTGATGCAAATATGTAATTACAGGTTTGCACCAGTTTAAGTACAATTGATTTGTCACTGGCTGATGTTCCACTGGTGCTCTCTTCAGGGAGGGAAGGCAGAGGATAGCAGTTACTTGTAAAAGCATCTCATTGAGCACTTGAATTTCCTTTTTAATGTTATCAACTGGATTTTATGTGAATTACAATTACCAATATCAGATTAGTAATTTTAAGTATAACCTATGAAAACAAAAAAAATTTTCCCTTTTGTTCAGATTATAAAACCCAGCTGATTAGGAAAGCTGCTCCATGCTGCTATTTACTCTTTTTTTTTTCCATGTTGCAGATAATTACCTGCTGTTCTTACCTGTAATGAGTGTAAGGAGTGAGGTTTGGTATCTCCAGCATCTGAGCATCAGGTTCATTTTCCACCTCATGAAGAGTCACCCATTCTTCTTCATCACCCAGCACACCAACCTGTACAAGGGAAAGGTAAGAAGGAATACAAAGTAGATTATACATATATATATATATATATAAAAATAAATACATATAACCTCTTTTACAATGTGCATCATCACAGCAGTGGAAGCACAAATGCTGTTAAACACATTTTCCAGTTAATACTGATTTTTATATGACTAGTTATTTGTAAAGAGAAAACCCAGCCAAGTTAGCCAAGTCTCCTTGTACCTGATGGGACTTCACTGGATCCTGTGATAAGATCCATTCCAGAAAAAACACCATGAGAGCAATAATACCCTGCTCAATCTTCCTGCCACAATACAAAAGTATCAAGTAGTAATATAAGAGAATGAAAAATAGCCTTGATAATAACTCGCAGGAACTGATGCATACTAAGTAAGTCTCAATGGAGGCAAAATGCCATGGAAATGAAGACAGAGAAACAAGAACAAAGTCAAAGAACAAAAGAGTTTTAACCTCATCTGCTGCTCTGCACTTAGACCAGACTTTTCCATGAGCAACCCTTTGTATTAATTAATCACAACATGTGGCCCAACATGGGCCCTCAGCCACGGCAGTGTTAGAAGGGACTAAACTCTGATGAGAATTGAGCATTGCTTTCTGTGCAGCTTTCTGGAGATTAAATGAAGATGAATCAAGACTTAAAAGGAAGCCAGCAGGGAATGGGAGAGAGGCCAGAACCTGACCTGGAAGATGCAGCATGCGTGGGCAGGGCTGTGCCCGAGAGCCACAGGAGGAGTTTGGAGAAGGGGAGAAGAGAAGGGGTGGATGGCCGGGCTTCACTTTGGAGATTTGCAGGTGCTGATCCCGGGGCAGCTCAGGCAAGGCCCCTGGAATAATTCCCCAACACTGAGCACGTTCCTCTGGTGTTCCAACCTTGCCACAAAGGGTGGCTGTAGCCCAGTTCCCTCATCCTGGTATCCACAGTCAGGGGCTGAAGGGTGGCAGAGGGTACCTGGGCAGCTCTTCCTTCTGTGCCTATTCACAGACTTCACATCCACAAAGACACCTTGTCCCTTTTTAACCTACTGACACCGTCTTCTCCCACAGGCTGCTGCGGCAACACATTCCAGAAGCTCACAACCCACTGTGTAAAGAGCTATTTCCTTTAATCTTTTTTAAACAGATCCCTTGCAAGTTCTGTGTACGAGTTACAGCCACAGACGCTGTCAAACACTCGACAGGCACCATAGCCCAAAGTATCTTGCATACCCCGAGTACTTCAAATAGAAAATTAGGTTTCATTCACTCTTTTTTTTTTTCCCCTTCAGGAGAAGCAGCCTGATTTATTTATAGATGTTTTAGTTCTTCGCTCACCGAGGACTCGATGTGCTGCATATTTATGTTTGTGCATGAAGAAATGACACAAAGAAAATTAGGCCAGAGAAATAAGTTCTGCAAAACACTGTGGAAAGAAGCCTCTCTGATCTTTCCAGCAGAACTCTGATTCCATGGAGGATGTGGCTGAGCAGGTCTTGATGGGCCTTTCAGACTTGCTTGGGATCAAGGTCACTGCCACACATTAAACAACATATAAAATAGACGGTAGTGAAAATTATGGACCTTTTAAAATTCCCAGTCCAAACCAAGCTCCATAAATTGTAGTGAAGGCCATAGGTGTGGAAGCTGAAGGGAAACAAGTTGAGATAGGTCTGCAAGGTAAAACAGAATATTCCTAAACTGAACCTGGAGAACAAAGAGTTGATAAAGAGATTTAAAAGAAAAAAAAAGCCCTACACAAATAAAGAAAGGATGAGAGGGTTGATTTCAGTCAAGGAAAGAGAGAACACTTTTTATTAAATGAATTTTCTATTAATACTGTAGGAAGTCTATAGTAAATGCTTATTTTTGCAAATCTTGCATTTAACAACATCACCTCCAAGTGCTGCAGTAATTGTATAGCAACAATCCACAGTGCTCTGAAGGCTGCAAATAATCTCCAGTGGTGACTAAGTTGTCTTTTTTGTATTCTAAGAGCAGTAAGAGCTTTTTAAAATATTTCTTGCCTAAAAAAATAAGGAGGAAAAAAATAGGAAAAGGCCCGCAGGTTGCAATTGCTGTGCAGAGCAGGCAGGTCATTAATACACATTAAGGACCCCATGGCCCAGCAGGGCTGACATTGACTCAGAGAGACATTTTCTGGTGGGCTGCAGAGGTGGAATTATTTAGGATCTTGTACTAGGTCCATGTTGCTTGGAAAAAGTTTCATTTATTTATTTAATATATACATATATGTATGTATTCTCAGAAGCAAGGCTTAGGAGAAAATCTTCAGTGATGGACTTTATATTTTTAACTTCCTCAAAATCTATAGCAGATTCCAAGTTTCAGGCTGTGGAAGGAAAAGGAAATTATTTTTGCTGAAACACTCTGATGTCAGATCAGAGGAAGCGTATCAGTTTCAGGAATCAGAGTACAAAGGGATTCCCATGGGGCAGAAAGAACCACGGGCAGTGCTTGGGATAAAAGAGTCCTTTGAGGGGCAGGAGAGCCCACTCTGAGCTGCTCTGCAGAACATCAAGTGAAGTTAAAGGCTCCTTTCTTGTAGCTGTTTTTTTGGATAACAGTGTATGCACACTTCAGAGCAGGATGGTGTTTGTTGACAGATCACACACGCTTGTGGGTGCTGTGTTTTGGGAGGCAGATGAGGCACCAACTGCTTTTCTGTTACCATCAGCATGAAAACTCCTCAAGGAACAAACTCTGCACCTCCCCAGCTCCCTGTGCCACAGGGCCACAGCCCCCAGGGACCCCAGGACTGCCACAAGGAAAACACCTCTGTTCCCCGAGACACTTCATCAGCCATCACTGCTCAGCACATATTCACTGCCATCCCTCAGCTGCTCCCAAGGCAATACATCCAGTAAAAGGGCATATTCCTTTATTATTGCAGGAATGAGACAGTGTAAAACAATATTGGGAGTGATGTCAGAACCTTTTACTTCCCCATGCCTGAGTTTCTCCAGTTCTTAAAAGGAAAACTTCATATATTTTACAAAATGACTCAACATTTTCTGATTGAATGCACTACATGAGCAAAGTTGCAGAATTCTGACTGTAAAAAGAAAACCCAAAAAAATTAAAATTAGACATGAAAAAATAATGTGTATAAGATAGCAACGCCTCCAAAACTCCAGTTATGAAGTACTAACAGCAGGAAAGGAAAACACAGTGTTTCTGTACGTTACAGAGGTACCCTGTGTCCTGCTATAGTTCAAGATGTGTCAGAGTTTTCGTTTTAGAGGTCCATAACTCACACGTTTGAAATCGCTTTGGGAGAAATTTGGTTCAGGGGATGTCAGCCTGGGTGCAATTTTTTTTCTCACTAAATCCTTACATCGATTCAGCCATTTTTGATTTAGAGATTGTCAAGGGCATAAAACTGTCAGAGTTTCAGACACTTTATTTACCAGCTCCAAAGTGAAAACGACACCCAGAGAATCACCTGGTGCAATGGATGAATCCTATCTGGGTCACTGGCTTCACCCACAAAACCACACAAATTCATGGGTAAAGTTGCAACTTCTTTCCCAGCTCACAGCTTCAGCAGGCAACACAGAGATAATACTTTAAAGGTTTTACCACTTTGAAACTCTGCTCCTGCTCACCATGACATTCATACAAAAATCTCTCTAATAACAGCAGAGAGGCTTTAAGCAAAAACTCTCTGTAATAGCCCATACACTCATGGTTCCAGGAGATGTGATAGCTCTTCAGAAACAGCTTTCAGCCATTCTGCAGGTCTTGTGCTGCCTGCAAATAATGTTGATCACCAGAAAAACACACCTGACTGGGCAGAAGTTATCCCAGATTCTGAAATCAGCTCGATGGCGTGGACCAAAGCACAGCCAGGATGGGTTGAAAATGGGTGATCCTCAAGCTCCCTTCCAACCCAAACCACTCCGTGATCAATTTATACACCTTTTTCGTTTTTTTTTTTTTTTTGACAAAATCCCAGGAAAAATCCAACACAAGAAAAACAAGAAACTGGATTGCAACTGCCAGATAGTGCAAACATGAAACTACATGAACACCATCAGGGATCTCTTGTCATTCTCGGCTGAAGATTGCCAAAAAACCCAGTCTGCAATATATGCTCCAACTGCATTTGAGAAGAGAGGATGGCTGGAAGGATTTACTGAAATTCTTTGTGGAAGAACAAGTTACCTGTGAATGTCAATGCCACAAGGCAGGGCGACTGCTGGTACCTCTGAACAAGTGTCAGTGGAACCTTTATATTACATTTGAGCCTTTTTCCTTTAGATTATACTCTATGTAATAGAAAAAAGAATGTTAGAAGTATTTTTTAAACAGCATTGGTACATTTTTGTAGTTCTCTGTTTGGAAATCCAGTTTCCTCCAGTCCTGAGTCTAGATAAAAAAAGGATGGAAAAGAAACAATCTAGTGACTTTTAAAAAAATCCCTTCAAAAGTACAGAATGTACCTTCACTAGAAACACAGAAATGGGATTTTTAACGCTTGATATTTCAGTATCTACCAACACTAAACTCTTAAAGACTTGATCTCCTCTCATGTTCATTGACATAATTGAGAATTAGTTCCACAGTGGCTTCCATGAATTTACACCCAGGCACAAAAAGCAGAAACCAAGGCCAGATGCACAAAATTTCACGTCAGCTGGAATTCCCAGCTGTGTTTCTCATCCAAATTGTTCATGAAGTATCAGACTTCAAAAATGGCTCTCAGCCAAACTGGAGTGCTTGGAACATTTTCTAGACCTGCCCTCACCAAGGAAGCTTTCTGCCAAATAAAGGAACAAAGAAGAAAAACACGTTGGTGGCAGGTTGGTTGTGTTTGTGAATACAAAACAGCTGAATTTTGTCTGTAAGGACTCAGACATTGAGAGTGAAAGGTAAATTCTCTGTAGAGATGGAAGAGAAGAATCAGAATTATCAGGGATGTCCAAAGCAAAGGTATTGCCCAGCTTACAGAGGGGGAGGGACACAGATGCAGTGCCCAAATCTCAGATTAGTGTTTTATGGCTGAATGTCATCCTATCCCTTGGCAATACCACCAGCTTTTAAAATCAGAGTGTGCAAAACCACCCCTTAAGTGGCTTTTAATTTAATGCCAAGGCATGAAACACTTAACACTGCTATTAAAAACTGTACATGAGTCAGTGAATGAAAGATCCAGAAGGACAAAACCCTTCCCTCCATTTCAGTATTGAACAACCACAGCCCTTCAATCCAACATAGTCCTCAGGAGCAATTATGGTTGTCCATGCTAAAATACAGATGTTGCAACATCAGCCTGCACCCCAGCATGGACAAATCCTAGCTGAGAACAGATCACACCAAAGGCAGAAATGGAGACTGGGGTGGCACTGGCAGCAAAAAATTCTGCAAAAGCTCTTTGAAAGGTGGGCAGGTCCAAGGTGGTTTAGATCCAAGTGGAGACAGAGGCAGTCCTGCCCTTATCTCTGCTCCCAGTGCCATGTTCACACCCCCTCCCCTCACAGTGATGTTCTGATCACACACAGCCTGTGCAGAGTTGATCTGCCTGAAACTCATTTGTTCTTGGCTGGAACAAAGCTTGCAGCAGCTCCAGGTCTGATCCTGTGTCAGCACACACAGAAAGCAGGAGGAGGAAAGGTCTCGGTAAGAGGGATGGGGAGAGGGAACAGGAGCAGGACAACAAGAGCTCTGCTTTAGATTGGCGGAAAGTGCTGTGAAATTGCACTTTCAGAGAGAAAGAGTTTGAGAGAAGTGCTGGCAGAAAGGGGCTGTGAACAAAGGATTATATGCAGCTGTCATCCTGGAAACAGGATTTGCTATATCCTTGAGGACTCACCAATTTCACTGCATACCTGAACTGATTTTCATTAATCAGGTGAGCAAGAGTTTTTATTTTTTCCTGATATCCACTAGGAGCAACATTTCTTGTTCTGCTGAAGCTGAGCAGTGAGGTGTGGTGCAGCAGAAACTTGTAGGGTTGCTATGGTTAGAAGGACTGCCCAGATTTTGCAAGGACTTGGCTATGCTCCTTCCCCAAAAGGAGCAAATAATTCCTGTACCTATCAGAACCAAAAACCCCTGGACTTTTCTAGTGATGCATGAGATGTTGGTGAGGGTTTGTGAACAAGAAAGACCCTCCCTGCACACCAAGGACTGCTCAAACCACTGTTTGTACCCAGGGCTCTTAAAGGATGCAGATGAACTTCATGGTAATTATCACTGCAGTTTTAAAGCACTCAAATTTGCTTCACTTCAGTAGCATTCTGCAACTCACTGAATTAACAAATTCCTAGCAATATCAATGCGGTGTTCCAGCAGGAAAATGCTCCTCAGAATGTGCTAAGCCACCATATTATTGGATTTTGGTGTTTAGTTCTGTAATATGCCATAATGTGTATATAAATGGCACAAAATGTACCAACTTGTTCACAACAATCTCATTACCAAGTGAAGTGATTGTATCAACACGTCTAAGTGGTGATGGTGATTTAAGAAGTCCAACATTTGGTCTTAAAAACAGATTATAGTATTTATAAAGACCTGTGGGTGGAAAGGAAGAAGAAAAGCTCATCTGTCAGGAGAACAAATGAGGAATATATAACTCCTCCAAGGCATAATGACAGCAGAAAGAAGGATATTGTTTAAAGCTGATGGAGAAGAGAATTCATCCTATTCATATCTGGATAGAAAACCTTGGTATATCCCATTACAAGATGGAGTGTATTTTTCTATCTCATGAATAATGGTATCTTTACTGTTCAGTGCAATTCTTCCTATACTTCTGAATCTATGTCCAAACTTTTAAAAAGACACCTCACAGAACCTAAACACAAGTTTCAAATCCTTTTTAAAATAGATGGAAGGACTAAAGCTCTGCTGTGAGTGCTGGTTATGGGGTGTTCTTCTGAACATAACCAAAACCCCAAGGGAATTAATTAAAGGATAAGCACTCTCACATACATATATACATATATACATATTATATACATATATATATACATATACATACATATATATACACATATACATATATATACACATATACATATACACACACACACACATATATATATATATATATATATATATAATATATCATATTTTTCTGTTCTTCTTCTGAACACAAGTCCCAGCATTCATCTGACCCTTTTCTCTCTGGCTGACACAGACATTTTTGAACTGAGCTTTTCAAACTCTCCTGCATCCCAACCTTCCCAGAACCCCCTGGACAGCTGCTCCAGGAGCTCTGGTCCAAAGTTAGACAAAAACTGAAATCCCAACAGGAATTCATTAGACTCTTTTTAACCCCTCAGAAGCTTCATTAAGACAGTTTTGTCAGGGACATACCTGGCCTTCCACTATCCACTTGGAGATGGAGGTTTTGCCATCATATCCTGGGCGGAACTGCAGCGTGGCAGAGCGAGGGCTGATGTTGGAAATCACCAGGTTGGTTGGAGCACCTGGAAGTTCTGGAGAAACAGAAAAATAAATGAGAGGTAGAAAGACTCTTTGTCTAGGAGCCAGTAACACATTCAGTTTCCAACATTAAAGAAAAACCACAGGGAAAAGGGCTCTCTTTGCCCCAACTGAGGTTATTTTTCTTTACTTTTTGGCAGAGTTTTAGCCACAGCATTACTATTTCTGCTCTCTGAGCATGCATCACATTTTTATAGATCAAATGAGAAAAGAAAGAGCCCATCTACAGAATTACAGGTACTATTTTAGAGAAGTTTCTCAATGAACAAACCCTTGGTCATCCTGGGGAGAAGGCACTTCCCAGATCCAGGTCTGCCAAGTCACCTAATTCCACTGCACTTCTGTTTCCCCAGAATTAAATGACAATAATTTTTATTTACTTTTTAGAGGACATACAACTACAACAGGAAAAAAAACGAAGTTTTGGGTAGTGTATTTGTCCTATAATAGCTGGGTTTTCCAGGGCATTTCTAAAGCCTGAATAAAGTAGATTTTTTTTTTTCAATTCTTGTAGCAAATAAAGAGGGTGACCTCCTATGAGGAAAAATCTGAAGTCCCAATAAGACCTTTGCCTCCAATCAGTCAAGATTACAGTGGCATTTACATTTTTAATATCATCTGAATTAAAAACAAAAGCAAGCCCAGGAAAGAGATTAAATATAGAGTGTTTAGAATAATTTCCCAGTAGTTACCTGCATTTATAACAAATGGAAATAACTATTATAATCAGTAATTATGTAGTGGAAGACGTCCCTGCCCATGGCAGGGGGTTGGAACTGAATTATCTTTCGGGTCTCTTCCAATCCAAACCATTCTGTAATTTTATGATAATGCTGCACTCTGTGCAACAGGCCAAAAATGGGCAAGGTTTTGGCATAAATTTCAGGTATGCATAAATACCCAGTATTTCTTGGTTCTTACTTCACATTTGTGGGAACCACGATCGATAAACTAACCCTGCCCAAGTGGGATAATGCTGTTATCTGGCAGGCATCCTGCCATCAGAGATCATGGCATTGATCCAGCCTGCAGCTTGTCACAATTACCTATGATTAGGGAAAAGAAGGGCAAACATACTTTAGGACACACAGGAAAGTTAAATAATACTGGAGAAGGGAAAAATTGGATTCCCTCAGTGATGAGCAATAACTGCTCCACTTTGGAAAATTCTATTTCTGTAATCTCTCTATTAACTGAAACTGCTTATTTGAGGTATGAATTGGCTGTTTAGTTTGCTTTTTACACTGGATGGGTCTAAGAGTAGAATTTTAAAAACAAAATACAAAATGGGTAAATGTACAGGTGCCCAAATGGTAACTCAGACAATGTGGGACAGAACTGCCTTCTCCCAAATATTTTTTCAGGCCACAACTTCAAATTCTTGTAAATAAGATTTTAGTTTCACTATACAAGTGAAACACTCATAGTTGACATAAGCTATATTACTTCCACATGGAAAATCCTTTCCCTTTTAATATCACCCAAACGCTGTTTTTTCCCCCAAAGCAACACTTTGAATTGATTCAGGCTTCATTCTGATGTCACTTTGTAAATGTCAAGAGATTCTGTATTGTATCCACTTTATTACTTTGTCCGTTCCATTGTCATACCTACAACTTTTTTTTGTATTTGTATAAACATCCTCAACTTCCTGGAAATTTCAAACTGCAAATGTCTTCACGTCAACATTTCAGTCTGTTCCAAAAATTAAATCCCAATTACACGGCAAAGAACTCCACTGCTTTACAAATAAAATAATTTTTATTACCGCTGAACTGAAGTAACCTGTGACCTTTGGAACACAGAAACACGAAGAACCAGCACGTTTTGTGTTGTGTTGTTCTGTTTTGTGTCCTGCAGGCTGACCAACCTGGGGGCACTCCAGAAGAGATGGTGGAGGAGGTGACAGAGCCGCTGCCCTGCGCGGTCACGGCCGCCACCTCGATGGTGTAGGTGGTGAGGGAGGACAGCCCCGTGATCTTGTACTCCAGGGTGCTGTTGGACAGGCTGCATGCCAGGCGGGACTCGTTCCTGCCATACACCTCCCAGGAGAGCTGGTACCCTGCAAAACACCCACAGGTCATGGCCAGGGGGACAACGCTTCTCCAACAACCCAGAGAATTCCTGCCTGTGCTTGTGGGCAGTGGTGGATCCTTGTTCCTTATGCCATCCCTTATGATCACCTTTTATAGACAGAAAAAAACTCTCCTTAAAGTAAACGCTGACTAAAATAGCCAAGTATTTTAAAAACATTGTTATTTCCAATAAACAATCGATGCAGGTACCCCATAGAGCATTATCTCCCTGTCAGGAGGACGTGAAGTCTCAACTGTCTTTTTTTTTTCTATGTTTGGTATGGAATGGCCTGGAAACCTGGAAATAACCTGACAGAAAGGTGGACTTTCATTCTGTGAACTCTACGAAGCAAACAGGAAGAAACACTGGAAAATATAACTTTCTGGAATATCTAATTAAAAATCTCTATGTGCTTAGTAGGGCTTCCTCCCTTTGCAGGCTGAAGCAACCTTCAGTGCTGCCTGTCTAGAAATACTTCGAAATCTGACAATAAAAATCAGGCAGGAACATTGTGGGAATCTTCTAGGAATTGAAAAACCTCTACTCCCCACCGCTTGTTCCTTGCAGAAATCCTTCAGCAGGGTGAATCATTATCCTTTCTTTCAAAACCATCTTGGAGCCAATGCATTGTCCAAAGCTGCACCTGCCCTGACCTCCATATTATTCTTCTATCATAACCAGGCTTGCTTTTTTATCTCTTTGATAACCACTTGCCTTCCAAGAACTTTTGAAACTTTCCACTGTCTGATTTGCTCAATTTTACCTCCAAATCTGCTTGTCCTCCTCCTGCCCAGTCCCACTTTATTCTCATTTGAACCCATGTGAACCTCGCTCTGCCAGTCCCCGGAGAGCATGTCTGAAAAGTTTGCTTGATTGCTGCTTTCTTTGTGATTTGACTCAGAGGGTGAAAAAAAAAAATACACATACCTCTTGAATGCCTGTGAAATTGAAGTGAGTGAAAAGGACTAACAGAAAGGAATCCCACTGAGTGAACCATGCACAAGGCAAACTGGCTAGAGAAACTCCCTACTGGGTTCCTGTTCCTATCATCTAAGATGAGGAATTCAGACCATTTGGAGGGCTTGAAGGGTTTTTTTTTCGTTTTTTTAAAAATAAAAAGACATGATAAGCTGATTAACATAAATGAATTGACGTAGCAAAATCCCTCACGGTATTAATCAGCAAGAAAACATCATCTCATGAGCCAAAACTGCGGTGAGACAAATATTTCTGCAAGAGTCTGAGAGGTGTGAGATGTTCTCCATCCTCTCTTGCAAGCTGCCATCACTGACATGGATTCATCTTAACCTGATTTTGCATGAAAATGGGCTCAGTGCACTCACACAGTCACTAATTAGTTTCAGGTGAGGGGGCAGTGATAAAAGGAGGTGATGCTTCAACAATTCCGGCTACACCATAAATGCTCCTCTGACTTTGCACGGCAGAGGGGAAGGGGAAAAACTCCTGAATGCTCATCTGGAACTGGTTTTAAACAAGTGTCTGAGTGGGAATTAATTAACTCAGTAATTTACTGATGTGTTGGAAACACTGTGGTGTTTTGATGCTCTCTGAAAAGGCTTAAGAATCATCTGCCAGACCAGAGCTGATGTAGCACAGACAGCATTGTAATCTGTAGGAAGATTTTGACAAAGTTTAAGGACTCTGTTGCCTGAATTAACAGAGGATGAGCAGAAAGGTGGGGGCTGACTGTCCCCTGCATTTGATGCTCAGCGAAGAGGTACGAAGGAGTTGCAAACAGAAGGATCATCACAAACACCCTTTTCTTTCAATAGCTGTGGGTGCAGCCTGTTCCAGACAATAAATAACCAGAGGAAGATAAGCAGAGGACTTTTAATGCTCCCTCTATCCATTTGTTGCTTACAGACAATAGAAAATGTCACTCAGCATGCACCAGGCAATCTTCAGTGATTGAGATATCTCCTCTCCCATCTGGATAAGCTTAGGTTGTACATCAAATGGTGGTGATTATTCTTTGGACATTTTACCTCTTCTCTCTTGTGACCACAGGATGAGACTCAGCTTTCCCTCCCATTAAGCACCTAGTCCCTATGTATTTATTTTCTGAAAAAAAAAAAAAATGTTCACCCAGAAAAATATCCTGAGTTCCCGTGTAAATTGAAGAAAAGGCAGAGAGGCAGTGTTTACTGTCGGGGATTTCAGTCCCCAATGTATAGTTAAATTCCAGTCATATAAAAGATGAGAACAGAAAATCTGTACATCCACAGTGAGCAGACACAAAGCCAAATGCAATCAGGCATAACAAAAACAGATGAAAAAAAGAAAGCTCTGAAGCAAAGGAGCAACAAGCACTGCACCCTCAAGCAGCACTTCAGCCACGCTGAGTGGCAGATGGGCAGAACCCTGGGCCATGTGGCTGGTGAGAACACACTCCCTGCGTTACAGATGTGATCCCTGCCAGGAACGTGCGTGGGGAGCACAGCCGGATTTTCCAGAGGGTGTCCCCTGGCTTTGGTGTGAGTGAGGACAGGGAAGGTGCCACAGATCCTTCTCCCACGCTCTGGCACTCCACAGAACTCTGCCTAACAGGAACTAATGACCAGAGGAGTTTCAGAAATAATTTTCTGTTGATGTGGAGTAAATTCTCTACACGAGAGCACTACACCCAATCACAAACTGTCCGTCCACATCCAGATCCTCATAAATCAATGTTTGCTGAGGGAATGAGGAAGACACTGAGATTTACAGCAAGAGTAATGGGCAATTTCCCAGAGCAGGTTGGCTGCCGGGCACCCCCTCCGTGCTTCCCTCCTCCCAGCTCCCGTGCAGGGAACAAGAAGGTCCAGTAAAGACATCAATGAGCAGAAATGATGAATAATTGCCTCCCTGAGCACTCAGATCTCCAAGCAGCCCTCTCTAAACCTTTGAGGTGCTCAGGGCATGAACAATTTTGCTGTTCTTCTATCCCAAATGCAATTTGCATCATTAAGGAGGTTTCTTTTTCCTTATAAACTCTGGCGGGCCTTTTCACACTAGTGTTTTGTTCTGAATAAGAGAAGGTCTTCAGTTAATTCCTTCTGAAACAATTTATCCCAAAATATAACCCAGTCCATCATTTGGCTCCATCAGTTTTCCATCCATTCTGGGAGGGGGCAGTTGGTTTTTAGCAAAGTAATTCTGCAACACCAAGCACAGAGCTGCTACCTGCTGCTTAACAAGGATCAGTATTACATCATCCTGGATGGAGGTACCTCAATTTAAGCACTTGGGCTTGAAAGGCTTTGGCCATCCTCACTGAATCAATACTGCTCTGCTTTCAGGAGTCATTAGTTTCTATTCTCAAACCACTTAAATAAGTGCATATTTCAGACAGGTTTCCACAGTGGAGAGGCAAGAGATGATCTGCATGAGGACTCCACAAACAGCTCGGAGCACACGGCTACAAATGGTGCACGTCACAGATTCACAGAGGAAAACACTGACAAGTGAAACCTATCAAAATAATTATACCTGTCAAAGTTAAAATGTTCAAGAAATTAGACTGACAGAACATTTCAGCGGTCAAGGGTCAGAAAATCTGGTGGTTTTTAACTCCTAAAACGCATTTTTAAAAAAATGCTAACACATAAAAAATTTAAACATTTTAAAGCTCCAAAACCAAAATATTTTGATCCACATGAAATTATTTTCTCCTTTTCCAGCTACCTCCAGTAATTTAAAATCTGGGAAGTTTTTGTGCTTCAAAACATTAAAAACCTTTGTTAAATGGAATGTCCATCCTGTGCAGCTGCAATAGTTTCCCATCTGAAAACAATATTGCCTTTGTTGTTAAGAACTAGAGGTTTCCTCAAGTATTTATACCTTCCTTTATGAAAAATAATGAAGTTGCTGCTGTTGTATCTACACTGGCATACAGTAAATAGATAAATAGCTTGTCAAATGGCAGACTCATCAAAGGGAAACAAGAGAGTTCTGAACCCTTGTGATGGTTTACAACAGATTAAGTAATGACATGCAAATTCCGTCACGCAGCCCACAGCCAGACCACCTGATCACAGAGGAGGAATTCTGCTGATTTCAGGCTTGGTCTTGATTGCAAACCTCAGCAAAGCCAATCCAGACTTTGCAGCTGTGAACTCCATGCAGGGACCCCCCACCTTTGGGGCAAAGGCCAAGCACGGTCTCACAAATTTCCAAATATTCAGTGAAGCAGGTGGAGGTCACAGAGGATTTAACAAGACCAGACGTCCTGTGGGGAGCTGATTTCTAACACAAACTGCTTTTTCAGTAACCACAATCATGAGCTGCCAGTAATTGGAGCTGTACTTTGTGTAACACTCCCTGGTGACATCTCAATTACCCAGAGGAGGGGCCCGGAAACCAGCAATAGCCCAAATTCTCCCTAAATGCTCCACTGCACAGTTTTTCACTGCAACAACACATTTCACCCCCCACACATTGAATAAAAAAAACAAAAAAAAAAGAATAAAAGCAGAGATAGCAGCTGATACCTGTGATGATGCCATTTTTCTCTACAGGTTCTTGCCAGCTGACCTTGAGCGAGGTGTCCAGAATCTCAGTGAAACTCAGGTGTCCCACAGCTCCTGGCTCTGGCAAATCAGAGAAGGAAAGCTGTTAACAGGTGAACCCCACTTAACTGGGATCAGATTCACGTGGCAGGGTTAGGGATGGAGAAATATGTCCCTGAGCCAGGGCAAAGGGAGGCTGGAGACCTTGGTGAGAGGAGAATGCAAGGTGAGAAGAAACACTCTGGCTATCATCAAGTCAGTTATTTCACCCAGTCATCATCCCACGTGTGTGGAGATCTAACAGTGTTGCTGTGTTCCATCAAGGACACCTGTGAGGTGTCTACTTGCCCTGTTTTGTGCAGCAACACTACCAGCAATCCTCTCACCTGGAAAGAGCCTTTTCCCTATGCAAGGTCACAGCAAGGACAGAGTCATGAGCCACTGCTTGGATAAATTCCCTCAAAACAACTCTAAAAATGTCCAACATAATGGCAACTGTCTTCTGTAAAATGAATACAAGTGTGTGAAACTTTTTAAAGGGTTTTTATGATGTAGCTCAAGAGCTCTTAAAAATTTCAGCTCCCCAGTGTGCAATGAAAGAGCATAAAATGGAATGACTGTCAAGAATATGCTATCCTCCCTCAATTTTGATCTTCAAGGAAGAAAACCTGACTGGTTTTTGATCCAAATGCAGTTCTGTCCTCAATCGATGTACTGGAAAAAGGAGGTTTTGTTCACTTTATATTCACTGTGCTTCTGTCATTGGATGCCTGCCCGAGTATCCTCCAGCTCCACTGACATCAGCTGGCAATTTCTTGTCTGCAATTTCATGTTTTGTTTCCTCTTCAGTTTAGTTCAGCCTCTCATTCCCCTCCAGCTATGACAAAAAAAGCCCAAACCCTGCCAGTAGGTCAGCTACAACCCCATTTGCAGTTCTGTAGCCCCATAGAGGAAAATTTCCAAATCCACTCTGCAGTATCCAGTAGTCAAAGCACCAAAGAAGAACTGCTGAGCCCGTAGTGACCCCAGGAATGCCCAACAAGAGCATGGAATTATCAGTTTGGGACCATGGAGCTGCAGACATGGAAACCACACCCTCACAAAGCTTTGCTCCAATCAGCCCCTGCAGTTGCAGCCCAATTTGAAAGTCATCAGGAAACACAGGTGCAGGTGACTCCAGGCCAGGACACGATGCTTCTGACTGGATGTCAGGTTTGATTTGACCTACAGCTTGTTGGCAAACAGATCCCTGTTTTCCTAAAGGATTGCCTAACTTTGCTACCCAGACAGAAAATGATCACCTGCAAACATGAATGACAGGCCTTTCAAATCTTTTCTCCCACCACATAAATCCTGAAGCAACTCAGCTTCAAGGAGTTCTCTGCAAAGATGCATCACACCATCCTGCATGGAACTTCTCCATCGCTGTGATAACCCAGGGAGGCAATTCTACAGGATTAATAAATAAATAAATAAATCCTGCTCATCTCTCCTGCTGAGGCTCCTTGCAGCATGTAGCTGGACACACCAAGAAATGTCTCAGATTATCTAGAAAATACAAGTCTGGCTCTCTCTTGGTTTATGTGTCCCGATGGAATTCTCTTGTGTTTAAAACAGCACATGACCCCAACATTTCCCTGAGATAGCCTCAATGAGACAGGGCAATGACTCTGCCCCTGCTCCCACTTTGTGCAAGGCATTTCTGCAGCCTTTCCTTCAGCAGAAATATTAACAGTCTCTTTCCTCTTCCCAGCTGATGACTTTTTGTAAAATACAAGGAGTTTTGTAGCTTTGGTTCCTTACCCTTCTGCACTCATTGAGATCAACCACAGGGTTCTACTGTGAGAGGGAGAAGACAAGATGAACTCAAGCACGTTTACAAATCATCACTGGCTAAAGCTTTTTTTCCTTAGGAAAATGAGCAAAAAAGCTGATAATGCACAGAGGAACCTAATGCACGTTTGTCTTTCCACCACCCCTTTTGCTTTCATCCCAGACACACAAACTGGAGCTCAGATTAGCAGCTCACACAGATTTCTGGTCCTTAAATTCCTACCGCTGGCAACCTGTTCTAGTACACAGAGGAGAGTAACCACACCAGCAAAAATCCATGGGAAAGTAATTTTCTCCAGGTTCCTTCAAAAGTATCAAAAGTGAAAAATTGGATGAGCACTTTGAGCCTCACTCCTGAATGTTAATGACGATCGGATTCCTCTTTACGGGAACACTGATTAACCCAAAAGATCCCTATTAAGGCAGAGTAGTATTTCTAAAAACAATATCTTAATGGATGAATTAGACACTTTGTATTCTAGTTGAAACCTGCAAATGTGCAGCAGTGTTTATGATACTCCTGAAGCACTGGCCAGAGCCAAGATCACTGTGGACACAGTTGGCACTGCAATTTATCTGCATCAGACACACACTGCACTTGTTAGGCCCAAATATGTCTTGAGAAAACAACTTCAAGGGGCCACAGAGACCAAACCTTTTTCTGATGCAGGAAATAATTTATATGCTAAAGCATCCAGTTAATTTCATTTCATCCTGCCTCCAGTTTTTCAGGATACAAGATACTGCCTTGCTATGATCCTGGTTCTTTCACACAAACACTTGCAATATAATATAGACACAGACATTTTCAATTTATTGAGTAACGGCAGGAAACAATCGTAAATTAATCATTGACCTCCACAGGAAGTTCCAGTGCTCAGTTCCTAAGATCAATTCCTATTTGGGTGCTTGACATGGATTTTAGAGCACAAGGATTCACAGACATAACACTGTGTGTTGGCCGAACCAGACTGTGAAGCTCTTAGCTAATCATCAATATAAAAAAATTCATCCAGATTTAGTCCATAAGGAAACAAAAAAATCAAATATTTGCCACAGGCTGAAAGAACACCCAAGGAAAACTGGCTGAGGTCTCCATCTGACAAGGTCACATGAGAAGGGATGGCAGGGTAGCTGTGAACCTGAGGTCAAATTTTAAGCAGAGAGATTTAAAAATGTGGGTACTCACTGTCTTCTAGGGTGCGCAGGAGCTGGGGAGGGCTCCGAGGGCCATCCCCCGGCGTGGTGAAGCACAGCACTGAGGTGTAGTAGCTGGTGAATTTCTTCAGGTTGCTGATGCAGCCGCTGTGAACACCGTGGAAATCGGGAGCGATGGTGACCACGGTCACACTCTCTGGAGCATCCACTGGCCACGCCAGGAGCTGGGAAATTCAAACACGGATGAGCTCTCATTAGAAGTCTTGTCTATTTGGAATCAAAGTGGTTTTGGCTGCCAAAACCATCTTAATCTGATTGCAAAGAACCAAGCAGTGCTGTTAAACTCCTGTCAGCTCTGATGCTGAACAGATGGATGCAGCACTGTGACACTGGAGGGATGTCTGTAACACTCACTGCTGATGGGGATACACCAGCATTGCAATTCTCCATGGCTGCTACTGAGCACTTCCAAAATTGTGGCGCATCATTATTCAGATGACATGAGCCTTTTGTCTCATCAGCCTGGCCAGTCTCTGCTGCTGAAAGCAAGGTTCAGTGCTACTCCATCATAAATGCTTTATCTTATTTTCTTTAAAGATCCCACAGTCTGGGGAGGTTATTGGGATCAGAGGGACAGAGATAGGGACACACACACCCTCCTCCCTCTGCAAGAGCTGCCCCAGCACCCCAGTGAGCAGCCCTGCCTCACAGGCTGGGAGCATTACAAGCTCAGGGGACTGGGGACATCCACACTGTGAATGATTCAAACGGTTCTGGAACCACAGAAAGGATAGAAAATGCTTGTAAAGATGATTACTACGATTTTCAACACCTGAGTCCCAAAAGTTAGACTCCTGAAGACATTTTCATGCATTTAAAATAGGGTGCTTGTCAGAGGAGCTCAGTCTTCCAAGTTTCATTCATCTCAGTGGATGTTCTGGGCGATCAATATCTCTGAGAGTGCAATACCTCATGTGTAGGTACCTAAATGAGGACTTAAAAAATTCATTTTTGGCAAATGACTTTGAAATTCTGGAACAATTTTTGAAATCACCTTAAAGGCTTAGGGGTCTAAAACTTGAAAGTGTTTATGAAATTTTTATTTTGTCCAAAAATCCTTGTCATGTAGCTTACAGGAGAATGTTAAAATTCCAGGCCCGAATCAGTATCAGTGTAAATCGTGCTACTTGTATTGATTTCAGGCTCATAAACATGAATAGATACCTGAAATTAATAAGCCATATATGACACATTTAGCCAATGTCTAGAGTCTCTGATAACCAAAAAGCACAGTTAGGGGACTATTAGGAGTAATTTTGTTAGGAATATTTCATATTTGAGAAGGTGCACTTTACAACTTATTGAAATGCAAATAAATTTCAAAGAAAAGATAAAAATGTATAATGGCTGAAGAGGATAGTAAGTTTTATTTTCTTTTCTAAATCACCTCTGTGGATTACAATTGGCATTTATATCTTTGGAGGACTGAGCTCTTGAGTGCATTTCATTGCATGTTCATGAGGAAACCTGTGCAGAAAATACAGGTGAACAATTTTGTCAGTTAAAGGAAAAAATGGGTTTAATCCTTAAGAAAGGCAAAGGCCTGGCTTTGACTACTAGAAATTTATAAATCATATACAAAGCTACTCTGTAGAAATAAGAAAAATATAATAAGAAATAAGTGACAGAAATGATCTCACACAGTCTTTGTACTGCAATTCCCAACCCCTGGGAAAACAGGATGGTAAAGCTGTGGCAATCTACTGCAATCAAAAAAATCCAAATTTTGATAATGTCAGAAGTTTTCATTGGCCACTGACATATACAAATGACAATTTTACTTCTTTTATACCATTGCCGAAGAAATGGAAACATAAATTAGAGGTAGCTATGCAATGAGATGAAGGATCTTGAGACTGAAACTCTGAATACAACAGAGAATTAAGACTTTTGCAAATGTGGGCTCACTGTGCTTGGACCTGCACCAGAAAATTACCGTGCACTGCAGTCCACTGAACCCCAAAAGTGCTTTTATTTTCCAGAGTCTGAACAGAAGCCAAGTGCTATTTCTGTGCTGGAGTTCCAGGGTATTGTGCTGCAGCCCTGTCAGTCACCGAGCCTTGAGAGCAGATTCTATCCCTGCCAGAAGCAGACACACATCTCCATGCATGTATTTACTTCTTCAGCAGTTTGATTCTCAAACCACTGCTGGTCTCCATGAGAAATATACTGGTTTGGGCAGAAACACCAAAATTCCCATGCATATCTCTGTCTGTCTCAGTTTCTCCATCATTCTGAGACATTCCTGGAGAAGGATCAAATTTTCTGAAACATCTCAAATCCATGTACAATCCCTTTATTCACAACTTGTCTTTTGAACTACAGCATCCTCCTCAAATCACTTCAGGTCCCATCACCCAACACTCAAATCAACCTTGCTCATAAATAACTCAAAATAACCTGCTCATAAACCACACCTGCCTTACCTTTTCCTTCTCTGAGATTCCCACAAGATTTCTCATTGTTCTCTCTCTGGAAGTTTTTAAACCCTTCACTGACTATGCCCTGACTGCTGCATCATTGATGGAGCTTCTATTAAGTGAGAACAAATCATCCTACCCAGTTCCTCAGCAAACACTCCACTGGTCAGAGGCTCTGTTAAGCACTCTTTGCTCTGTGCACTCTAACAGATATTGCCTGATTAATAAATCCTACATTCTCACATCTCCCAGGTCATCACAGTGGCAAAGTCAAGGCAAATATTTAGTGTGATGCCTTGGTTCCCAGTGAAATGAATGATGATTCTGCATTAGCATAAACAGAAACCTCAAGGTTGGTTTTCAGTGCCACAATGACATGTCTCCTAAGGTGACTTTCCAAACTGACATGGAATTGCTTTCTGGCTTTGGAAACTCTCCAGGAAAATGACAAAGGTATAAGGACTCCTAGACTATGACACATTCTCTTTTCAGAACTATCATAAATAGCAAATATTAGAATCATGGAATGGTTTGGGTTGGAAGGGACCTTGAAGGTCATCCAGTTCCAACATCTGCCATGGGCAAGGACACCTTCCACTATCCAAGGCTGCTCCAAGCCCTGTTAGGAGCAACCTCTGCTCACTTCTCGCTTTATTTCAGGAGTGTAAGACACTCCTGAAAGTACAGAGTCACTTTGGAGATTCAGAGATCATAAGGTTGAAATTCTGGTTTACACCAGGACTGTAAATGCAGACATTATTTGAAGTCAGTGCTCACCTTGTATCCTTGGTTAATGCCGTTGATGAACTGCTGGGGTGGAGGGTTCCAGAGGAACTGGATGGTTGTGGAATTCACAGCTTCGACCTGCACGTTCTGAGGTGGAGCTGTGGGCACTGCTCCCAGGCAGCAGGGAGGGAACAAAACAAAACAGAGTGGAGAGGGAATGAGGGGAAAAAAGAGAAAAATGAACACAGAATCCACTGAGTGTCACTCACAACTCACAGAGTAAAAACAACCTTGAGAGAGGGATGCGCTTCCCATGAAACAGCAGCCATCTGGAACGCTGGGTAACTGGATTAATTTCTCATCCTGTATTGGAGATTCCTTCAAGGGGAGGAGAAGAAATGGTTTCTGCAGATTATTATCCTGCAGAGGAGTTTCTCAGAAAGACTTGAGGCAGGAGCCATGTAAGGATAGGTGAGCACAGCTCCTTCAGTCATCCATGCGAGCACAGAGAATGAAGAGTTTCTGAGAGAAATTTCTTGAGTCCTTTAATGCTGCTCAATTCCCCAGATCAGGCAAGAAAACACAGAGTTCGCACAATTAAGGTTCTAATTGTGAATTATAATCTGGCAACAGCATCTGTTTATTATTTACTGCTGCTTAAAGAATTAGGACCAGTCATACCACATGAATGGGAATTGGGAGTTGTTCTCATTTTATCTTGATATGATATGCATTCATGTATATTGAATGGATGATATATATCCCGAGCCAATCCATTCTCTAATCTACTCAAAGTTGCATAAACATTTTATGCCAAGGATTTAATTAGACAGATGTTTTCTCAATACAAAAGAAAGCATGCAACATAAAAGCATGCTGTCTTCAAACAACCAAAATCAGCACTTAAACATTTCACCATTTAATAAAATATCTCATTCCAAGCAATTTCTTCAACTTACTGCTTTAAGATGTCATTTCTATAGTTCTCAGAGGAAAGAATATTAATAGACAGGCCTATTTTTTCTGAAATTATCAAGCTTATAGTAATTTTAAGAAGAAAACGGCTATCTGAGTACAAAAAAATGGACTAAGATGCTTTAAATCCTATAAAATAAGTTTAATAATGCTTCCAAAATATCAGTATTGACAGCCATGTCCATTTGTGTTCTATGAAAGAGGAACTATCCACAAGTGGTTTTGAAGCCTGGAAGGCTTTGTTCCTCCTGCTTCCAAGGGAAAGTTTCTACCAAAGTCCAGTGATCTGTGCTTCTAAGGAATATCCACGATTCCCACTGAGAAATGGTGGTTTCCTCCCCACTTTGCAAAAACAGGGCAGAAACTTTTAAAGTTCCAAACTATTTTTCAGAAGATGAGTCTTTGTGCGGAGAAGAAATGAGGAAAAGAAGTTCAAAACCACAAAATTGCCCCTTTTTCCACCCAAAGCTATTATTTGTTTGGAAGAGAGAAAAAGGGCCATTATTCTTAACCAGTGTAGACACTACAGTAAGACAGGACAGTGCACACTTATCAGACATGTGCAGAGCCCAGAAATATCAACACAGAAAAATGGAGAAATCCTCAGGGATGTCAGGTTTGAAATGACAAGAACATCCACTCCCATGCCCTCTGTCACTAAAATTCCCTGAAGATTCTGCTATGGCTCCACAGCTTCGCTCTGCACGCTTTTTTAAGCCTCAGTGGCTGTGTATTAGTCAGAACTTTCTTGCCCTAATTTAAAACTTGATGTCACAATTTATGAACTATGCATAATTATTGAGTTCTGGAAGCAGAGTTTATCTGATAGAACTCTAAATTTTCATTAGAATCCAGGCCCTACTTCCTGCTATGTATCATAATTCCCTGTGTGCTTTTGGAAGGTTATACTATTATCTGAATGACCTGTAGACATCATAAAGTTTTTGTAGTTAAGAGATCCACCAAATCTTCCTGAGATGCAGTCATAAATATTAAAGTCACTCTACAGTCATAATAAGTTGCTTTGGCTACAGTCCCCCACTAAATGCATTTTTTTCTTATTCATATTCTTGATGAAACTGTTTATTGTGAGAGCCACAAGACATATTTGTATCTGCTTTTTGTGTGCAATACCTTGTATAATTAATGGTTAACATGCATAAAATTTTTTAAAGTAAAAATTCTTACTTTCCTGCATATTTGCATTTTCAGATATTGTAACTGCCAGAGATTTGTTATTGCAGAAGAAAATCGTGTTACAGATCTTCACGTTAGTTTGTTATCAGAAATTCACCAGGATATCACTGATAGATTAATCTCCTCCTGTCAGGAAGGCTAAATCAGCTGAGCATCACCAAGCTCCACGTTTTCATTTGTGGTCCTCACAGCTCTCAAAAAAGCTCAGGCAAGCACTTGAGGATAAGTTTACTACAGTTTTAGGAATGTAGATAACAAAATGCATTAGTTATTTCTTTTAAAAAGGGAAATATTTTTTGTTCATTAGGAGGTAATTTTCTGAAACAAGAATATATGGTCATAACAGAGAAAATACCTGCTGTAATATGAAAAATGGAAAAAATTATGAACAGAAAACATAAAACCTTCAGAACATAGGAAATCATAATTTTTATCACAATTCCTCCTTGGATATCTTTATTGTAAAATCAACAACTGCATCTCAATTAATGCATTTCAAAGATGGAAAGAACATGGTCCATCTGATATGCATAAGCTTAATTATACTGCAAAAGGCATAATGTAATACATTTTTATATTTTTAATCAGTAAAATATTGACATTATAATCTCAAATTTACTTCAAAGTGCCAGTATAAAATTCTCCTTTTATGTCCTGATATTAAAGACTTCCTTGGGTATTTGAGCAGTTCTGCATTTTAAAAAGAAAAGAAGTTTGAGGGAAGCTAAATCAGAATTGACCTTCTGGTCACTTCAAAACTCAAATACTTTTCCAAGATCATGGAGAGTAACTTCCTGTAGCTGTCTGCACAAAGGATTTTCTAATTTAGTGGTAGATATCCTCCTCTTCCTACAAATTTGTTGTCAAGCTGTACAGAAGCTGCCAATGTCAAACAGGTGTTTCAAGAGTAATCCCCAAGTATTTACACTCCCAGCTTTTAAACCTGTACTTCATCATGTCCGCAAGTATTCCAAAGCCATCTCACACTGGAGATCCATCTGGGAGTCATCTCAGAGCTGCAGATCAAATTGGTCAGACACAACCAACTGTTACTTTCCTCCTGATAAAGTTCATGTGGTTGGAAATCTCCGGAGAGCTCAGCCCCTGGGACTGTGGGTTAATGTACAGCATTCCAAGTAGAAAAGGTCATGGAAGCACTCTAGATAAAAACCATTAAAAGGGTTTCACTGACAAGATAATTGAGAGGAGACAAGGCACTGAGGTTAAGCATGTGTACATGGAATTATTCTGTCTCTGGCCACGTGCAAACAGCATGTAAATCCCGCGGAGTTTCTGACCCCAGACTCCTGCTCCTAAATATAGATCTTCAACACAGGCTTGGAAAAAAGGCTCCTCTGGAGCTCCCTACCTTTAAGATGGCAGCTTGCCTGTCTCAGGCAGGCTCGTGGAACTGCAGGTTTTCCTCTAGGTGAGGATTTGGTGTTCCTTTGATGCACCAGCTTGAGGTGCTCTGAGGTGCACATGCCATGGGAGCAGTGGGGATGTGGAGGTCTGTAATTCCTCCTGGGAAGCCTCTTCCCTCTGCTCCCTGCAGGCATTCTGGGCTGTGCTCTGAACAGCAGTGGGTGCATAGGAAAAGTGGTCTCTGAAACTCTACACATCTGAAAATCTGAATTCTGAAATTCAGCAGTGTGAGATTTGGCACAAAATGATGAATTGGGCTTTCTGAGGCTGGGAAACGCCTCCTTCCTTTCCTGCATGTCTCTCACACAGACAAAATTTTTATTTCTTCATTTAGAGCTAGGGGCCAGGGGCCTCTCTGAGACAACTGTAATTTCAACACCTTGTGAAATCATTTAAAAATAAAATAAAAGCAGTAGATGGCAAATGACATCTAAGCAAGATAAAACCCCAGCCACTCCAACTACAACCTGCTCCTGCACAGGAGCAGCTGGGCTCAAACTAGCCATGGGTGCTCCAAGGCTATTGGGAGGGTCCCCAAAGGAAGTGAACGAGGATCTTTAAGATATTTTTGCCAAGAAAGCCCAAGGGAAAACTGAGGAAAATATCTTTTCACTGAGATAAAGTGAATGGTTGCAAAGGACACTCCGCAGTCAGGGATTCCTTTTTCAAGATTAATTCCTTCATAAAGCAGGAAGCTTTCAGTTAACTGGGTTTCCTCTGGCCCTTCTACCACAGTCATATGCAGTTCTCGGATTCATCTCTTAGTACCTGAGGAAGAAGCTGCTTTGGACCTGGCTGAACAGACTCCTCTTGCTTTTATCCTTTCCACACCATCAAGACTCACTAGTCTGATGACTTTTATTCAGGAAAGGCTTTTGCTCAGACCTTCTTGGCCTGGCAAGGTGTCCATGCACGACAAAGAAGGGAAAACAAAACAACATTTAATTACGCGCTGAGATCTGTGAAGTTTGGGACATAAGACTGGCTTTTGAGACACGCATCAAAAGAAAGACATGTCACTAAAAGCAGAAACAGAAGTGGTTAATGTCAATAGGGAGGCTAATGGAAGCAATGTCTCTACTTGTAAACCTTGCCCTGCCTAAATCTAAGGCATGGTGTGAGTTTTTCAAAGACAGAATTTCAGAGATATTCACAGTGGTGAGACAAAAGAGACAGACCCAAAGTAAGGAGTGGAAGCTGCTGCTTTTTCAAATCAGCCTGCAGAAAAAGGCAAACATGCCCAACAGTACAAAGTAGAGACAATATTGTCATCCCAGAAAGATGTTTATACCTTCACAAAGCTATTCTTTTACATGAAAAGGTATTGGGAAGCTTCAGGTTTTCATATGGCAGGACACTGCTTAAATAAGTAAAATTGCCCTATGCAGAGGGCTGGCCCAAATCCCTGTGAAAAGTAACATCAAAGCAAGGAACAGCTGGAGAAACTCTGATGAAGAAAGACCTATATATACAGAGCATCAAAGGATTAGGCTGAATATCACTCTGAAAAGACTTTCAAGATTTTAGAGACAGTCAACCTGTCTGACCCTCATGCTGGGATGTTCAGTGCTCTGCCAGTAAGTCTTTCTGACATTTTATCTCACTGACATTATGCACCAGTTTCCTCCAAGTTCAGATCCCTCAGCACCTTGTGAGCTTGGCTCTGTTCTGAAAGTTGGTGATTTTCGAGGAGCTCGGAGCAGCTGATTAGTTTTCAGTGGCTAAAGCAATGCCAGAGGACTAATAAGGGATTAATAGACTAGCTCCTGGTATAAATCCACAGCTTATATGGCCAGTCAATACCCCCCATGACAAAGGTGCCAATATGCTGATGTGCTCCTGCCAATGGGTTGATCTGCTCCCGGGGTTCATTTCCTCCCAGGGTCTGGCTGCACAGCACACTTGATTAGTAGGAGGTGTTTTTCATCTGCAGACAGACAGGTTCTTGCCAGCACAGCTCACATCATTTAATGCATGTCAGAGCAGAGGTAGTGGTGGTGTGGTAGCAGGAAAGGGGGATGGATGGGAGTGTGTGTCTTTGACATTTATCTCTGCTCATATTAAAATCAGAATATGATTTACAAGGCAGTTTTACACATGGCTTTTTCTTACTCCTGCTGGTTTGGTTTAGGAAAAACATTCTGGAAAAAGAAACAAGATTTTCCTGTCTTTTCTCAACTACAATAAACATAAAGGAAGAGAGATTTGGACAGTAGCACATTACATATGGAGACTGGATATTCATCCAGTTTCAAACTGTGTTTATACCAACCAGTCTCCCTTTCAGCTTTAAATGTACAAAGGCTTCAAACTCTTTTTAAAACAGGACGTGTTCCTTTGGTGAACCCAGCAAGGTTCATTAGGAGGTGGCGGCATCCATGAGGTAGTTATTAACAGCCATTAGCAAATACCAATATGAAATAAATCAGAAATATCTAGTTTTTCTTCTATGTCTACGCAGCACTGAGGAATTACATGAAGCCAGAGAGGCCATTGTAGGTTGGCCTGCAGTCTAAACACTCTTGCTGATTAACATGAATGCAGGACTGACTACACCTAATTTATAACAGAGGATTTATACCCTTATAAATGACAACAGACAGCCAATCAATAAAGGATGATAATAACTGCACATAATATCAAGGGAAATTAGAGTCAATTACAGGGTTTAAGAAAAAAGAGTGTGAAGTCCAAACCTGAGCCTTAATAGATGGAAGGTTAAGGTGCTATGATAGCTTAAAATGTGCAAATAAACAAGGTAATGAATTAGAAGCCTAATCACAAAAGAGATTCAAATTCTGTGGGCAAACCAATTCTCTGCAGAGCTCAGGTCTTTAGTGGGATAGAAAACATTAATCCTAGCTGCAAGGAGAAGACTTCAAGAAAAATATTTCAAGGTCTGCTATAAATTTCTATTTCTATTCATTCTAGAATGAGGTTGAGTGTGCCTGGGCTCCTCTAAACTATGAGACTTTACATGCCCTAAGACAAAATATAGATAGTTCTTTCCCTAGCTGTTGAGGTTAATTAGTGTTGCATATGAATAATCTTTTCTTAAAGATCTCCCTACACCTCAAACTGTATCTAATCATGTTATAACGTACTCCTAGTAGCAATTAACAAACAACCACATCTTCTTCACTGATTGAAAATTAACTGATGCACCATAAATCTGTAAGTTTTTAAAACAGTGTAATTGTTTTATGACCAACAAAGTGGAGCCCATGTACTGTCCAGTGCTCAACATCCAGCACAACCTGCAATTATGGGAATATATGGAAGCCTTAAGGACCTGGCACTTAATTATGCCACAGATTTTTATACCAATCTAGAGGTGTAAACATGCCTTGCACTGGTTGTAAAAAGTAATTACATATCCTTTTGTTGGTGTAATTTATACTCTTCTTAAAGCACTTAGAAAAGTGTGGAGGAGCTGTAGCATGAAAATCAGGGCTTTAAAAATCATTTTATCTTCCCCTTTGCAAGTATCTGCACCACTCCTGAAATGCTTCAGAACCCTCTCTCCACAGGTTGTATTTCTCTCCCTACACATTCCTTACAATTTATTCCTTATTTCTAAAACAAGGTATTCTGTGATTATCAGAACTAATGCAGCTGGTTCACTCTGTGTGTCTCCTATATTGCATATGCAGCATCTTGCATGCCTTGGCCATGATAAAACCAATTCCCTGCCATATTTTCTCTAACTCTCCTGGCAGGGTAACCTCAGCCCCTGCCTGTCACAGGTCCCATAAATCCATTCCCCAGGACCACAGCTCTCATCAGCATTTCTATTTATTACTTCTGCTGCAGCTGACTCTGACCTGCAAGTGTGGCAACACGTCATCACAAGGGTCAACAAAACAGATAATTTTTGACTTCACTCACAGCTTTTTCTACAACAGAGATAGAGCAGAGACTCTGCTCTGCTCAGGCATTTGAAATTTGCAGGTGCTTCCTGCTCCAAGCTGTCTATCAAATTTGACTGAAGTGACCACTGATTTCCCAGGTTCTGAGGTGGGGCTGCCCGGCAGCACATCCCCTGAGGAAGCTGTGGGATGATAAAGGAGATCCTGGTGGGATTTGCTCACCTCCCTGCAGTGTGTACTCTGTCACGGGCCTGCTGAAGGCTCCCAGCCCAGCTCCGTTGTAAGATGCCACCTGGATTTCATACTGGGTCCAAATGATCAGGTCTTTCACCAAGCAGTAGTTGATTTCTGCACTGGTGATGTTCTTGTACTGGTACTCCCCCGGGAGGCCGGCCAGGCGGTACCTGCCATATGGGCAGAAGAATTAGCTGGTTAATTAGATGGTATCAATTAGAGAAAATATCCTGACTGGCAAAATAGCTTCCTTTGTGAAGAGGCAATATGCAAAGTTTTACAGCGGAATTTTACCAAGAATAATGAAAAATAATCAGGAGGAGCACAGCAACTCCTGATAAGACCATATCATGTTTGACTGCTATAGTATTTATAATCTGATCTCACTGAGATTACAGGCTCAGGGCTAAACAAAATGGGTATTTTATCCTGTTTTATGGTTGCAGAAAAATTACAGCTTTTTAAATGTGTCTTGTCTAGTAAAAGCTGTGATTTAGTACAAAAAATAGCCCAGATGTGATTTTTATCAGAGTGCTGCTGTAAATCAGCCTGAGAAATGGTTTTTTTTTCTTCACTTCTGAAATGTGAAAAGGAAGAGCTCAGAGGGCTCTGACCCCCTGGAATCTCAGCCACTGGCACCCCTGGCTTCCACCAGAATTTACTTCACAGAATAATTAAAATGAGGATTGAATACAGTTGAGACTGAAGGGTAAGCACTTGAATTCCAGGAGAGGGGCTGTGTCAAACACAGATGGGTGATAAACATCCTGAAACTCTTTCTGCTGAGACATGAGAAGCTGAAACACTGAATATATTCTCCCAGGTAAAAACTGTATTTCAGAAAACAAGAGCCCCTTTGATGTGTCTCTTCAGGCCAAAAAACTACAGAGAGAAGAGCTAAATTATAGAAAACAAACAAACCTTGTAAATCTGAATGTGAATAATACTGTTTGTTTTCCTTCCTTTAGGAAAGCAGTACAGTGGATGCTCACAATACGCTAATTCACAAAAAATCAAAAAAACAGAGGCCAAATAAGGGACACAAGGCATTACTGAATTCCATGAAAAAGACAAATATGGAAACATTTGTATTTTTATTCACCACACAACTTTTATACACTCTTACCCATCTTTTCCTTCACTGCAATCACCAGAAGTTTATTGACACAGAACTATTCCATTGACATCTTACAGAGAGGTTTTAAATTCATCTAAGTAAAACTGGGCAATGTTTATGACTAGACAACTTCATGTGTTTCAGCCAGAGATTTTTGTTCTAAAGTCTTCCTATAAAGAGATCAGTGCTTAATCACTGACACCTCTATTTTCTGCTGCTTGCCTGACCATCCTTTAGCACACTTAATATTTGTAATGCTACACTGGTGTGATTCTATTTACAAAATAGAAATGGAAATAAAGAAATACCAGCCCTCAGCTGAGTTTATTGAATGTCTTGCTCCCCCTTTCTCTCTCTCACCTCCTGTGCAGGGTGTGTGCTCCCTGGCAAGTCAGCTCTGAATGCAGCAATGTTCTGTCTCCTGCCCAGCAGACAAGCTGTAAGTGTTCCTGTGATTTAATCTGTTATGCTGTTAGCATGGCAGACCCCTAAAAACAATACTGGCAGTGAGAAAAAGGGCAGAGGAAGGAGGCCAGTTCAGAAATGTCATGTCTTCATGATTTTTCTCACCATGGACTTTGATGGATACTCCACATGACTTGTGCAGTGCACCTTCACTTTTAAAGATCAGGTGTTCCATCAATTTAGCATCTTGCATGTCCTGAGCTTTGGGTCTCTGGGACGGCTGGTGCTTTCCATTCTGCCATACCCTGATTCTGCAGGAATCAGTGCAGGAACACTGCTCTTCAGTGCATATTGCTGTGACCACACAATTCAACTTGGAAGAACAGCTTGGTTTATTACCTGGGACAGTTGGGCTTTTATGTGATAATCTGAAATTCCTGTTGAACAAATGCCTTCTCTGCTCTGCTGTCAGGCCAAAGCAGGAAGACACCAAAAATGTTCACAGATTGAGTATAATGAATATGAGCACTATTAAAATGGAAAGAGATGTTACAGCAAGGTCAGGGATCAATTATGCAGATAAATACTGTAGAAAGTACTGAAGTTAAACATTATTGGAAATGCTATACGGAGAAAACAGCAGAGATTGCCAGAAGTAGGAGGCTATGGGATTGCTTTTTAAAGGACTTAATGCTGAGACTGGGAAAGGCTCCCTGGGAATACCTAAGGAACTAATCCTATCGCTGAGGAGACCAGTTTGGAGGGAAGAATTGCTTAAAGAACATTTGTACCCTGACAAATGGGAACCCAAGACTCAGGACAAGGCACAAGTTAAAGCACCTTTCCCCACTGATGGCTGACAAAACATTTCAAACAGCCCAGCCCTAAAACCTTGCACCAACAGCACTTGGACAAGAGGCTCTGTGCAGGTGACAGGGAGAGGAACAGACTCAACTCTGCCTGCAGACAGAGGGAACTTCCCAGGGCTATTTTGGGAGCTCACCAACACTCTTAACATGACAAAAGCCTTTCCATCCATGCCAGCAAAAGTAGGAGCACAGCACGAACAGGATGTTGGCATTTAAACTGCAGCATTCAGTTATCTTTTACAGTTCTGGAGGACACTGTATTAAAAATGTCAGCAGCCTGCCCACAGGAGGCTGTAACCATCACTTGGAAATATGTCAGGGGCTGGGAGTTTCCCCACAAAAACTCTAATTTAGATATTGCCTCTCTCACTAGAGGTGTGGCCCTAGCTGGCTGCTAGCACTGCAGGGTATGGAGGATGCCAAATGAGCAGTAATCTGTAGTGGAATTGGGTAGGAGTGAATACTGAGTCCCAAAAAATCACCTAAGGGAAATGCTCTGCAAAGCCTCTTGAGTGTGGCAACACCTTTTCCAACACAATGAATCCTGTGTAAGCATCCAGACTGGATGTGAGCAGGATCCCCAGTTACCTGTCTGAATGTGTTTCTCATGAATAAATACACACAGGCCTGAAAGGATCTTGCTCAACTGGCTGATTTTCAAAACCAAACCAAGGTCTGCCACAAAGCACATGACCTGTCATTCCCTCTTTTCATTTTGTTTGGCACAAACCTGAAGTTTATTGATTCTTTTGCTGCTCCTCCATAGGCAGGAGCCCTGTTGTGTCTTTGATAAATTTAATTAACCTTTCAAGCAGGGAGCTGAGCTTGTAATAAGCAAATATACATCTGCATAGGCTGCACTGTACCAGCCTCCCACGTGAACATTTGCATTACTTGGTGCTTCACTTCCCTTTGAAAATGGAATAAAAGGATGTTGTGAGTCTCCACAGGGAGCTGGTCCTTTGGAGCAGCTGATGGAGCCCCCAGACTCCCTAGGACAGACAGGCCAGAATTTAAGTGGCTGCACCCTTGTGACCCCTTGAAGAATTGTTGTCTTCTCATATTTAATGAACCAGGGCAGCCTTGTTTGCAAACAATAACTAATATCTTTAATTCAATTAGAGATAGCTTTTACTACACTCTTAAGTCACACCATTTGAACTCCCTTGTGCACACCTAGACCTTCTCTGGACTTTCCAGGTTAAGAAAGTTCTTACCTCAGGATGTATCCATGAAGAACCCCGTTGTGCTCACTCTCAGGAGGAGGCTGCCACTGGACCATGATGGACTGATTGGTTCTCCCACTGGCCACGATGTTTTTAGGGGGAGCACTTGGGGGCTCCTCAGGTAGCATCAACCTAAGTACAAAAGAATGTGATGGACATGGGTGCTGAAAGAAATCATAAATAACAGTCTATTTCCTGTACCCATTGCAAGTGAACCACTTTCTTTTATCACAGTCTGATGACTAGAAAGAAATATAATGCTGATCAAACTGCTGAAGACATGCATGAAATAGTTACAACAAATCAACATAATAGGAAATCAGTTAAGCAAGCAACAAGACAGACAGCTGAGGTAACCCTATTCTCTTGGAATCACCCAGGCTGCTACAACTCTTTAAAAAGATTACAAGCCTGAATGAGTAAGTGCTCAGGTCCAGTGTCTGTGACTCCTTCCAAATTGTTTCTTTCAGCTCTTTCAATATTTTTCATATCAAACTCCTACATTTTGAAAAAGCCATTTAGAGTTCAACTGTTCTGCAATTCAAGCTAGCAGCAAGCTTTGGTTCACAGAAGAAGGGGGATGCATTTGAAACTGAATATGATGAAGCCATCCTTCTCTGTCACATCTGGGTAAATTCCAGAAGTGACATTGCCATGACAGGGTGAGAGCCGTGCTCCTGCCCGGGCTAACTGCTGGGGCTTAGCACAAGAGCAAAATATCATTTCCAAGATTCTGCTCAACTGATAACTCTGGAGTATGAGGACACCCCTCTCATGATGTGCTGATCTCCTGCATCCCCCAAAGGCCATCATCCCCAACCCCTGCTAGCTGCAGAGCACTCTCCTGGGAGAGGAGGCCTGGGAAACAGCAACTTCTCCATCTCCAATCCTTGCGCAAAAGATTACTTTATTCCTTTATTCACAAGCAGCGCTTTTTCCCTCCCAAGGTGGCTGCCCCTTTACAGACACTGTAAAATTACAGTGACTGTCATTACCTGCTGGTCTCAGTGCTGTACCGGCCCTTTCCCACCTGGTTCACTGCACACACCCTGAACTGGTAGGTCCTGGCCGGAGTGAGGCCACTCACAGTGACACTGGTCATCTTCGGGTCAAGGTTTGACAGGTGAACCTTCCAGGGAGAATCTGGTGGAAATATTAGCATGGGATAAAAAAGAAAAAAGATGGAAGTGCTTGTCAAAAGCCCTGCAGAAGTGAGAAAATGCTTCTACTGCTCAGAGCTCTGTGCTTGCTTCCCTCAGAGGAACTTTGGGAAGAAGTTTCTTTTCAGCAGAAGAAACCTTCCTGTCAGCCCACACGGTTATGCAGATTGCACATTTGTCTACTGGAAAGTGATGCTGCACATGTCATGGCATAATAAATAAAAACTATATTCATTAACATTTTAATAAAAGAGGAAACAAGCATGATAAAGACAGATGGGCTGTGTATTTCACAACCCATCTGTTTGGCAGGCCATCACACCACCACACCCATGAGTGGCTCTGGTGGAAGGATTCTAATGAAATTCACAGTCAGTTTGGAATATCTTCCTACCCAGCTTGCAAGCAGGTGTAGAAGCATGATTCTCTCTGCCAAATCAGCCCTCTGCTGCAAGACCTGAGAAAACTTCTGCTGCGGATTCTACGTGTCTCCAATCTTTTTTTTTTTTCCCTAGTGATAGTATTCGGCATGGAATCTAATTGTCCTAGGAAGACTGCCTGGTAGAAAGAGCCCTGGCAGCACTCTAACCCCCTTGCTGTCAATTCACATTCTTGCCATACCGAGCTCCTCTGATGCCCAAATTACATTTACAAGTTTTCAAAGAGGTCAGAAATGAAACATGTTGAAAATTAAATATTCTGACTTCTTCTCTCCATAGCCTGGTGTCACATATTCTCCCTGAAGTCATGACTGAAACAGTCAGGGAGAGGTGACATTTGGTCTGTGTCGCAACAGTACAGCAATGGAATCAGCCAATTTGAAGATTTGTTCAGTTTTTAAATAATACCAGCTGTTTTCATGCTCCCTGCTCAAAATTACTAACACTTCTGGAAATTACTGAGGAGCTCGCTGTAGATTTTGGCAATGTTATCTGTGCATGTTGCTCATCAGAAGTGCATTGTGGCTCCTGGCAGGTCACCTCAATGTCTGCCTGAAAATGAAGATGAGATGTCCCAAACGTGGAAGGCTGCTAAACTTCACACCAAGACAGAAGCCACTGATTTTGTGCTTTTCTGGCAGATTCCTTAGCAAGTTTAAGTCCTCTAGGGTGTGATGCCAGTTGGGCTATAAACACTGCATCTTCAAATTATTCCAAATGTATTTATTCCAGTAAGGGCCTTGCCAGGACGAAGTCTTTTTTAACAGGAAAACTGACACAGCAGAATACTGGGAATGCTGGAGAGGAACATTTGCACAGCAGTCAAGGTCTGTCCTTGCCAATTGTTGATTTACCAACAGCCACTTTGGCTGCAAGATCTTGATGCCAATTTATCTTATCTGAACATTGGATTTCTTTTAGAGAGCCCTTAGAGGAAGCACACCAGTGCCATCTGGAAAAGCGTTGCTTGGGAGATTTTTGCACCCTAGTTCCTTCTGAATTTTCACAGGCTTCCCTTGAGACTTCCCAAGTAGCATTGTTACAGCCAGAGTGCACAGCAACAAATCAAGGAAAGCTGGAGATAAGGTGTGGCCGACCTAGTGCACTGCCTGAAGGAACTTCCTGAGGAAAATGGAAGAGCAGACACCAAGAGGGGAGTGAAATACCCTTGTATGAGCCACTTGGGCAGTGGTCCGTTTCCTAGAGCATTTCATTTGTTTACTGCCAGTGTAAACACCACCTGAGAGTGCTTAACCCAAGCAGCTCAATGTAGTGAGCAGTTTGATTCAACAACAGGCCCTATTAATCTCCTCAGCACCTTGGGGCTTTGCTCTGTTTATATGCTGCATCTGTAGAATACTTTATTAATTCTTTTTCCTCTCCTGGTGGAAGATAAAAGATCTGGCAGGAAGAGAGATTAAACTGGAAACTAATATAAACGAAGCCTATTCATCTCCTGGGCACTCTGATTCAGAGAGGAGGGCGGTTCAGGGAGCATTTCCTCACTTCTGGAGCACTGGATACACCAAGTGTGCAGAGTATCTTTAAAATTTAAATGTCAAGTCTTTTTTTTGACAATCAATAAACAAAACACTCTGAAGAAAATGGATCTCCCTCTTTAGATACACACAACCAACCCCAGGATTGTGCAGAAGCTCTTTTCACTGTGGAGAAGAGCAATTCTGACAAGGGAAACATGCCATAAAATTTTCAACAGCGCCTCTCCTGTCCTCCAGGGATGGCTGTCACTCACCTGTACCAGGAAGCCTGGAGAAGCTCCATGGTGACAAAAGACTTGCCAGGTCAAACTATTAAAAAAGCCTCTGTTAGACTGAACAGACTCTGCTAATCCTTCATTTAACTTAAGCTGCCCAGAACATACTCTGGGCTCTGCTGCTCTTCCCCCGTAATTGCCCCTGTCTGAACAACTTCCATGTTGAGCTGTCTGTTGCCTTACAAATATTGGGCATTCTGAATTAAATCTGATTGCCTCTGCAAGTTAATTTATTTGAAATGAAGGATCTCACAGGCTGTTCTCTGGTTTACAATGTCATTTTGGGGTTTTAGAAATTACATTTTTTTTTCCATCATGAATTTTTGGATGTGCCTGTGATGTGTTCAATAACTCTGGCTATGTGCCAAGAGGCATTTCTTCTCTATTTCCCTGCCTACCCTACAGTTCATGCATTAATTGTAATTTCCCTAAAAATCATTTATAATTTTATATTACTGATCAGATCTACTGCAGAAAGCTGATTTTGGCAAGTTTGGAACACATTTCCATCTCTTTCCTTCTCCAGGGGGTTTTGCATAGATGGTAGCACAGGAACTTGCTGCACTGCTGGAAAACACTGAATTCATCTTTCAAACCTTTGTAGCAATGTGATATTGCAAAAAAATCCAAATGAAAGCTAAATGCTTCACACTTTGGTTGGTAGGACCTATACAAGGTCTACCAGTGTCCTGAAAAAAAAATTTCTTTTAAAATTATCATATCTAGATCTGAGTCACAACCATAATGACAATGCAGTTTTACTTTGATTTTTGAAAAGATTTATCAATGTTCAATATTTGCCATTTGAATATTCCTACCAAATTCAGGATGACAATTCATAGGTTCTAGTTAAGCATGTAGAGATGCTTTCCACAGGAGCTTTTATTATCTCCTCACTGGCACAACGTGATGAATCTGAGTTATATCATTACCTCATAAAGCACAGATATCCCAGAATACAATAAAACAAAAATAGGCTTTTATCTTAATTGTCCTCAGCAGAATTCTATAAGTCGTAATTAATTTCTTCAGTTAAAAGACTATTCAGAATATTTTTTTGATTAATTCCTTCAGTCTAAACCTCTTTGGAATAAAATAGGCATATCCCCTCCTAACTCCAAGAAGACACTTCATTGGAATTCTGAGGTAAATCACAATGGGCCTAAACAGGTCACGAAACATCCAAAATTATATTAGTGCAAATGACAGCAATGCATGGTACTATTTATTTGAAAATCCTATTTCAAATCAAGGTTCACATTCTTGGCTCTGTGTGGGCAGGAATACTTAATGACTGTGTTTCCCTGGAACTGTGTTTTTCAAATTAGATTATAAATTTGCCCCCAAATGTTTAAGGCCATATGTCTCAAGTCACCCACAGACACACTCTACTGTGAATAGTTGTATTTTGAGAATTATTGCATTGTGCCAAATACATTAATTTTAAAAATTAGGTGGCTAGAGTCATTCATATTCCCAGCAATTTATGTGCACGATCTGCCGCTGTTTTTTTCCCCCTCTAATTAAAATAAGAGTTTTGTATCTCTTTACTGAATTGATATTAATGAAAAGGATTTCTAATCCATGCCAGGTGGAGTGACACGCCTCCCTCTAATGCAGCTGGTAATTAAACCCCTGAAATTTATACTTGTTATTTTGAATCCTCTTCAGCTATTTCTCTGCAACAGACATTGTTGTGTATTTATGGTAAGTGCTTCAAAACCTACCATGGATCCTAAAGCTGTGAGAGAGTTATCCAAAACAAAACAACTAAAAAAAAGTAACCAAACAAGGCTACATTTCAGCACCTGTGACCAAAACACTCAAAACCCAAACATTCAAACACCACAGAACCGAACACAAAATCTGCACAGCTTTGCTAACTGGAAAATATACCATAATTCTGATATCCCTCCTTCAAGTTTGAAAGTGAAGGGGGATTGGGATAGGGTTGCTTTGCTGTGACAGTGACAGAGCTGGTGGAGGGTGTTCCCTGTCTCCCTGACGGTTGCTCCTTCTGCAGCACAAAACCCAAACAGAAATTGTCTTTGAAAAGCAAAGAAAGTTTCTGCACAGTCATATCTGACCAAGCTATACCTACACAACATCAAAGGCCAGCTTTGAGCACAAACAGTGCTTGGGATGGCTGGGAAGAAAGGGAAGCTGATGGTTTCCAGAGGAGCAGAAGGTCTGGAGAAGTTAAATAGTAACCATGCACTGCTAAAGATCAAAATAACCCTGAAAAACAAACACCTCAGGAAAATTGAAACCAAAACAAGCCAGTGACAGTGTGCAGACGTTACAGTCAGTGTTCCAAACCAAAGTCACTGCTGACTTTGCTGTACTATTCTGCAGATATGGGACAAGAGAGCACAGCAACAGTGGAATATCCAAGGGCTCACATTCTTCCCTGTTCCACTTCTGTGGGCAATCATTTACACATTGCAAAGTAAATAAAGACAAAAACTTAGAGGACAGCAAGGTGTGGGATATATCTGGGAGTTAAGACGCTCAGTTCACAACAAACCTGGCCTGTATTTGGCTTTTGCAGCTTGGAGCTGTGGCAGGACACAGACCTGTGCTTTGGGGCAATGAGACTCTCTCAGTGGCAGACTGCAGTGACATCAGCCAAAATTATTTAATCTATCACAGAGTGAGCAGTGGTTCACAGGATCCTGTGGTGCTCTCAGGGCCTGTCTGCATGCTTCCCAAAGAACCACTGTTAATTTTGGCTGAGCCTTCGACAAATTTCAGTGAATTAATTCTAAAATGATGGCACATCTACCCCATTCCTATACCACTGCAAAGTATCCTTGGTAGGAAGGACTTGAAGACCTTCCAAACTCCTCCATGACACAAGAAAGATGATGGAATGAGATGATCTTTAAGGTCCTTTCCAACTGAAACAATTCCATGATTCTGGCACTGAATGAGCTGCCTCTTCTTTCAGGGACTTGTCCCAGTCAAGGCAGCCCACTGAAGGACCCAAGTGCACATGTTCTGCCACCTCTGTGCTGTCTCTTGTAAATGCAGCTCTAGGACCTTTGCATCATGTTCCCAGACTGGGACTTCACT
Source organism: Phainopepla nitens (assembly GCA_013400175.1). Lineage (NCBI taxonomy): Eukaryota > Metazoa > Chordata > Aves > Passeriformes > Bombycillidae > Phainopepla > Phainopepla nitens. The sequence goes on along the minus strand of VXBQ01011773.1, from coordinate 595,778 downwards.
AACTTGTCATCAACCAAGCCACTGGGAAACAAGGAACAGAAGGGTAACATCTTTGGGCAAAAGACCAGGGAAGGAAAAGAAGAAAAACAGGCAATTACTGGCCTGTAGTTATGGGAGGGAAGGAGAGAAGAGTGAAAATGAAAAGGAAGGTGGTGATAAAAAGGTAGAGGAGTATGAGTGCAGGATTGTGGATTTTCTTACTCATTTGTTACAAAAAGATCAAGAGTCTTTGCTTGAAAAGAACTATTTTAAGGACAGCAGTCCTGGGCATGACTTTGGATTTCTGCTAGGATTAGAAAGCTGCACTTTGCTCAACAGTTGTCAAGATCATCGGTTCTGGGACCGCCACATCTTAGAAGTTAAGCACTCCAGCCTGCAAAGCAAAAGGCTTTGTATGTGATCTGAAGCTCAAGTTTCCCCTCCAGCTCTCAGTGTGGCAAAACAAACTGCTGCTCTCCAGATAATCAGAAATCAGAACTGCTTCACATTCAGTGATGCAGTGACTAATTTTCACATGTCACAAAAAGTGATGCTCTTAATTTTTTCATCAAGAATCAATTGTTCAGCTTGGATTTCCAGCTCCTAGGGTGATAGAGATTAGAAAGTATTGCCAAGGTGACCGATTTCCTTATAACCTCATCTTTCCATCAACTCCTAAAGAGGCATTAGCAATGTCCCTGAATAACCTTGCAGGCTGAGAGCCACGAAGGACCTGGTGTACAGCATGATAAAACTGGGAAGTGGCAATTCCCAATGCCCAGGTTTGTAACCCAGGGAGTCAGATACTTGGATTGCACTCAAGCATCCTCAACAACCTACCTAAAGGAAGGATGTAAAATGATAATCGAGAGAAAGCAGAGAAAATATATGAGCCCAGAGAGAGGTAAGAGAGCAGTTCCTCTTGACATCCAAGTTTGTTCCTTTGACAGACCAGCAGTTCCTTGAATTATCACCCTCTCTGCATCTTTTAGGTGAAACTGGGGCTGTGAACATGCCAAGAAATCCATGAAACTGGAGAAAAACACAGCCATGGAAAGGAAAAAACTAACTACTGTTGTTTTACTGAGGAATGAGCTGTTGTGCCTCAATCTGGCTGGCAACACTAGAGGTGCAACTAAGTCTTTCTTGCAAAATAATCCCTCCATCTCAGCCTTCTTTGTGTTCCACCCTTTCAGTGAGCAAACATCTGAATGTAAAACCCCTTTGTGTAGGCTGGGCTCTTGTTTAGCCAACTGCAGCAGCATTTTCTCAGCAGCCCTGGGGAGAGGTGAGTCTGAAAGAATGTTTAAGAACATCATGAGGCTGAGAAGTGTTTGACTTACTGTTCTCAGAGAGCTCCACCACGTAGTAGAGCACGGGGCTGTTGCCGTCGAAGGGGCGCACCCAGGAGAGCATCACGCTGCGGCTGTAGGAGGAGTTCAGGGTGGCCACGAGGTTCTGAGGGGAGTGAGGCAGCTCACTGTGGGGAAAAAGGGAAAGAGAGGGGAAAAACAAAAAAAAAAACAGCACAGAAAAATTAATCCACAATTCATTCAGCTCCAGTCTTACAGGCAGTTAAAGGCAGGCAACATCCGCCCCATGTGATGATGGATATAAAACCACCTCCAGCTATTGTACAATTAAATAAATGAAAGACATCTTGGAATTCTTCACAATTTTATCCTATTTGGGGGGAAAAAAATTATGCTGAAAGTCCCAAGACTGATGCTTAGAACAGCATATGTCGCTAAATGTGGAAAAAAGCCAATTTTCATCCTGTTTTTGACTGAGCAAGTTGGTCAATAAATTTCCTCTCTCACTTTTTTCTCCCTTCTTACAATGATGTCCTACAATGTGACAGCAGTGATACGTATAAACAGTAAAACACATGGGAGATATGATTTAACATGGAATTTTTCATACTCAGGGAAGCAGAAGACATTGACACTATCCACACAGAGCGACTAATCAAAATTACCATATGTATTCTTAGGCTACAGAACAGCTTGATTTACTCACGGATTCAGGCTTATCCTGTCATGGGTAGAATCCTTCCTCCCTATAATAAGGATTTTTTTGGAAGCACCCAACCAGCAAATGTAGTGAAAATGCCTGCAGAAACCCCATGGAAATACAACATAAAACATTTCAAAACCAAAAATAAAACAGCAGCTCAATTAAAATGTGTAATTTCTACACATAAAGGAAATTTGTGGAAAAACACTTCATTTGTGCCCATTGGCTGAAAGTGGGAGCTGCATGGTGAAGTGAGAACACTAAATTCTGCTGCAACCCTTAAATGATGATGTGTTTTAAGAGATAAAAGCCCCTAAGCATCATACTTACACATAATTTTTGCTCCTTATAATCCTGGTTTCTAAGGAGAACAAGCATTTTGGAGTGAAGGAAAAGCAAGGAGGGCCAGTTTTTATCCACTCCATCTGCCCTCCTCCCCAGGAAGGCTGAGGGTGACCCTTCTATAGCTCAGGCCAGAGCAGAAAGCCATGAGGGCACTCAGACACTTAAATTAAAAATGCAGTAATTCCTGCTTGTGATGTATTTTGCCACTGAAGGCTCAGAGTTATTTAAAAACCGCAACTCCTCAGCCACTCACAAAAGTAAATACAGGCTCTGGCTCCAAGCCAGAACAATAAATATGTCCTGGATTTCTGTTTCTACTGGAAGATTGAGGAACATATGGAGAGCCAGACAATAGTTATATTATTTTTCTGTTAAAGCCGTGAATGCTTTTGTTTATGCATTTCTGATGGATACACACTGTGGAGTTAGCACCAAAAAAAAAAAAAAAAAAAGTATTGCTGTAAGAGCCAAAGAATGGCAAGAAAAACACACAGCTAATGAGGCACCAGAAACAGAAGGCACTTCCCTGCCCACCTCTCTCCAGGCAAGAGGGGTTGGTATTTCCTAAGGCTAAACCTGAGACTCAAAGCCTTGTCTCATCTCATTTGACTTTAAACGCAGAACCAAATTAGCAGCACGGTGACCCCAGGCTCTTTGTGTAGTAAACATGGAATGACACCTCAGGGTGTGATTCAGATCTCAACTTCATTAAATCGCTTGCTTGAGATGCCTTGATGGTGAGGAGTTTAAGTTGACTGTTCTCACTCCTATCTGGGCGTGCATTGACAGCTCAGACATGGCCACTTTGGGGCTAAAACAAACATCATGCACAGCAAGGAGCATGTGTGGGCCCAAAGGGAGCAGATTTTGAAAACAGCACTGTGAAATTTTGGATAAACACGTTTAGGGAAGAGGAGAACCTGGAAACAAAGCAGGAGGGCATCTGGCCTGGGAGACAGAGTGTGGCTGTCACTGGAAAGTGTGGGGGTGTAAGATATGGCCATCCACCCAGGGACTACAGGAGCGTGCTGCTTAATTTTGAATGAAACATTAAATTATAATAAACATTAAACCTCCACCACAATTTATCATTATGTCCTAGGCAAGCTGGTTGGAAAAGTTTTTGTGATTAAGCTGGCAAAGGTAATTACTGAGGGGAAGAGTGAAACGTCTTGTTGCTACATGGCTCACAGAAGTCCCAGTCCCCTCTTCATTTATCACCAGTCCCTGTGGGGAAGAGCTCAGAGAGGGGCTGTGGCTCCAGCTCCTCCTGGAAGATGATGGCCACAGAAGCAGCAGTGTGGGAGGAATGGCTGAGGGGGAGCTCACAGCAGATTATCCACCTGTATCTGCTTTTCTGGGTAGCAAATGAGCACTCCTCAATATATATATATATATTGAGGTATATATTATGGGTATTTTCAAGGTGTGCATTTACTACTCTTGATGTCCCATACATTAGAAGGGTTCAATTAACAGCTCACTTGGAGACAGAGACTACAAAATTAATAAAGACTTAAAGCTCGGTCTCTTTTTCCAAGTGCAGAAGACTCAGAAGACTTTTGAAGAAGAGGGGACATCCCCTTTTCTCTGTTTTATAAATGCACAAACTGGGTTAAAACCTGGGGTTTTTTTTGCTTAGGATTTGGGTTTAGTAGATTATTCTCTCAGATTGACAAGGTCAATCAGCAGTAGCACAAGGGAAATGGGCACTTTCTGTTCAGACAGAGATTGAGGAGTGTGAGCTGCTGCCTCCATCCAGGACACCCCATCCACAAATATCAAAGATTGGGTTTGTCTTTACCCAAACGTGTCCACGCTGAACAGCAACAGATGGTGCTCCCAGATTTAAACCCCTTGGGGCAGACTGAACAAGGCCTAAGAAACATACCTGGACAGAAAGAAATATTTAAAGCTACAAAGACATTTCAGCACAGGAGTGTACCTCTCTCATGGTAGTGTGCAAAAGCAGATATTAATAAGTAGTAGTTTCTACTTTAGCATGCACTTACACTTTGTCTCCTTCTCATTTTCTACCTCATACCCTGTGGAAGGGGTGATAAATGAGACCTGTACCACCATCATGAATATTCACATTCCCCAAAGAGATCATTGCTTCTATTTTTCCTTTAAGAGGATTACTTTTCCCTGCTTCTAACACCCAAGAAATTATTGCAGAGAATTCTAATTTCAACCCTTTCTCAGGGTGAGGAGGACCTCAGACTAGAACTGGTCAGCACCAAGAAAGTGGATGAGGTTTAGAACAATAACCCCCAGAGCACTGAACAGACCTTGACCAGACATGCAAAGTGTAATTTCATCATTAGCTTTCTTTTGTTGCAACCCCAACAAGAAATATATGGAAGTTTTTCAATGTAGAGTATCTTAAAACCTCATTTTTCTAGTGCTGAAGAGTTGCATGGAGGCAAGTTTTCCATAACTTATTTTATGTGATAGCAAAATATGTCCATAGACACTTTAAAATCTGTAATTGATAGATAAGCCCAGGGTTAATGGCATTGCCACCAAGGTGACCTGAGGGAACTCTGACAAAGCAATTAAAATAGTGCATTTGCAGGAAAAGAACATGAAGTCATTGTGACAATCTGGGAGAGAAATATTAGCCGGTTGCAGATGATACATTCTCAAAACAGAAACCCTAATGTTTTGAGTCAGCTCATCACTGCCAGAGGGCAGCTGAAAAATTCACTCAGCAAACACATAGAGTGTTTTATAAAATAAGCTAAAAGCAGACTATTTGCTGAGAAAAATAAACCAGACATGATTTGGAGAGACTTCTGAGAAAAATGGTCCAACAGCAGGTAATTAGAGAGACTGTGACTGAAGAGGGGATTACTAAAAAGGCGCAGGAGATTAAACAAGTTTTCTTGTCAATTCTGAAAAGCCCTGCTCCTATTTTATAAACGATTCCCTCAGTCAGGTCCAGCAGGCAGGCTCTGCTCAGGAGCAGGTGGTTCATCTGCCACGGCCGATAAGGGCATCGGGCTGAGGCAGGCAGGGAGTGCACCTCTCAGCCCTGATGGCTCTGCTCATAAAGTTTATAATGGTTCAAATCAACAAACGTGGCAACTGTTGCTCAGGACTTTGCAGTTCCTCTGGCCCAAGAATCCTGTCTGATTTATAAACACAGGAAGAATTGGTGCGAGGTAGCCCCGAGTTTTGAGGCTCTTTGTCTCTCACAGGTCTGTAGCAAGGGAAATTTTTGGAATTAAAGGGTTGCTGAGTTCCAGAGTGCACAGATTTATTTCCCATTTCAATCTGTGCAGATTTGGAGATGACTTGGGAAAGAGGTTTGAGTGTTATGCCTTCTTTTTGCTGAAAACACCTACATTCCTGCTATGCCTTCAATGACAAACAGACACAATGGCATTTATTTCCAAAAGCATTTCTGGGCGATATTTCTCCTTGGAGTATCAAGTGCACTCAGACTCAGCAGTGAACCTTGATTCTTGGATGACATCTCAATAGAGAGCCTGGAAAAATAAATAGAAGCCTTCTTTCCAGCGAGGAAGGAATAAAATATTTTCAAGTTTGACATTCCTTCTGCTTTCTCTCCCTGGAGAAAGGAGAAGAGATGTGCTATTGAAACCAAGGGATGTGGGATCCGTATCAAGTTACATTTGTAATGGGACATCATTTTTATCTCTTACCCTGCACTGGTCATACCAATTTAATTTTAGCATTAATATTTTTATATGATATATTGAGAAGAAATTGGAAGAAGTGGCAATTATAAATACTCCAGTAAAAAGGGTATCCAAATTCATGGATGGATGGCTGACAAAGGCAATACTGTGCATTCCTGGCAACCCACTGGGGTTTATTATAAGTGGTTAGCTCCCTTCTCCTGCTTTTGAAGAAGACAGAACAATAATAGCTCTTTCTCTGATGAAAGGGAACTGAAAGAAGATGAACTTGCTGCCAGGAATAAATTGCCTATTTTTGTATTACATTGTCCTTCCCATATTTTTGCATAGAAAAAGAGCCTAAAAGATTTTACTATATGTTGTGACATAACAGAGGCTTGTACAGGGCTTTGATTTTCCAACAATGCAGCATTACCATACTTTGCAGTCACATTCACACAACAAAGAGATGCTCCAGCATGGGCTGCAGACGGGCTGATACTGAGCAGTGGGTATCACCAGGCACAGATCGTGGTAATTCTGAATATTTTATACATTCTGAGAATCCTCAGCATACTTTGGGCTGGAATCAGCATAGTTTCCCATCAGGTGAGTGATACACGGTGATAGCTTATGCAGCTTTAGGAACAAGCCTTTTTTCCTCTGTATGCATTTCAGGGTGGTGTTTACAGGACTACGAAAGTAAGCCAAATGAAGCTGAGATGTTTCATAACATGCAATTACTTTCAGGATCAAACCCTGTGACTTGCAGGGATGCAAGAGAAGCTGAGGGCTCATCACCAAATGTTTCTGATATGCAGTTGAGAAAGTCTACTAGGAGAAAAACAAAGTCAGTGTAAAATTAAAATCTATCTCTTGCAGAATAGAAACATCACTCGCAAATGTTTTACCTCATGCAAATCAAATCAAGTGATGTACATGGAGAATAAACACATTTAGAGGGAAGACAAATGAATGAATAGAGTATCTTGACTAGCAATTAGTTTCTGTGCCCAAGTACCATCAGTGCAAAATTGATGAGCAAGGTAACCTTTGGCTGCACTTTAGCAAGTTCTTCATTAGTTTTCTGGCTTTCCTTTGCAAATATTTTATTTCTTCTTTCATGTTGAGGAAGATGATCCATCCTGCCTGCACCAATGTATCTGTGCTGTGCTATCACTGCAGGTTCTTCCAGCAAGGGACACCACCTTTGTCCCCAAGCCTGGCTTCCAGCAAGGGAAGGCAAAGGAAAAGAGGGTTTTCTTTCCTTCTTTTCAGAGATTGGAAAACTGGACCACTCAGAGATTAAATAACCTGAAGGTCGACGGTTTTCAATTGAATCAGTTTGAACAGAAATCAGTAACAAATTTATCTGAGCCTTTGGAAATTCCTCCTGATGGGCATAGAGGTGGAGGAGGAACATGCTGCTTCCTGGGTGGGGACAGATTTGGCGTTTTCAGGCAAGGCTATGTGGGACACAGTGTTATCCATTGGTGACTGCTCCAGTCTGTGACTGGTTGAGAGGCCTTGGAGCATTTGTCTGACATTGGTGCTGCCCAAGGCACTGAAGTGGAAGTGCTTATGGATGGCAACGTGCATGCCCCATTTGTTAATGCTCTGCACGAGGGAATTATCTGGGGGAACAGGGAATGTTAGAGATCTGTCATTCCTATACAAGCTGGAATTCAATTTAAGCTTTACTTCAGACGTTTCCTTTCCACATATTTTCTTCTTCATTTCACTCCTGTTGTATCATGTATCTCTTTTCCTTGCAGATCTGTGCTGCTGAGCCAAACGATAATGATGAAAGCTGCAAGGAAATGCAATGTTCTCTGGCAGTATTGCACTACCTGCAGCCCTACTTTGGAATGAAATGTCACAATCCAAGGTATTATTGAGTGACTTATCAGTTACTCGGCTCCTCTGAAAGAGTGGGTTTGATAGATTCCTTTAATTCCTCCAGGAAAAACAGGAGATGGGCGATCAGCAACAGAACATCAAAGGAAGTAGAGATGCAGGATTAAGAGGCAGTCCCAGTGCATGGAGAGCCAGCCAGCACAGCTGGAACAGCTGGGCTGCCTCAGCAGTGCACGCAGGCTGAGCCTCTCCCAACCAACTTCTAGCCCAGATTTTATGGACCATAAAAGAAGCTCCTCAGTGGTCAGTGGGGAGCTGCAAGTAAATCCAGTTTGCTGTGCTGCACAGGGCAGCTTTTGCTATTCAGCATTAGGAAACCGTCCTGCTGCTGAAGTGTTTAGCACATATTTATAGCTTTGTTTCAAAGTCCAAGCTTTAACATTCTTTTCAGTCTTTACTCTGTGATTTTCTGCCCTCCATTCAAAAACCGCCTCAGAGAACAGCGAGCGTGGTTATGCAGCAGCAATATATTCTGAATTGTCTTCTGCTCTTGGATTGCAACCAGCAGTAAAATGCACTCCGGGAGGAGAGCTGAGGAGTGCTTAATTAGAAAAAGAATGTATGACCGCTCTCGGAAAATGGGCATCTGATGGAGCCTTGGCACTGTCAGAGTGATGCTGTATCAAACAGCCCTCTGCACAGCGAATCTCCGAGGTGAACTCATTACACTGCCAACCACACAATTGCCATCTTCTCAGAGACATCAGGCATGACCAGCAGAAACAGATGAAATTTTAGTTAAATTAAAGCATGCGGCACTACTTGAGTAAATAAATAAATAAATAACTCTTCATAAAACATTACCTTCTTTTTTTTTTCTCCATTTGATCTGCTCTACTCATGTACCAAACCCACAGCTGTTGCTTTTAGTGATAAAAATAAAATGGAAGTGCACTTCACCCCAGCGGAATGACAGAAATAGAAAATATGGAACCATGTAATGACATTTTTATAATCCTTTTCCAGAACTGAATGGCACTTTAAACATTTTCTTGTTTTTATTTTTAAAGATCCATAGGAATAAAGAAAGTCATACATAAAAATACTTTTTTCCCTGCAAAATCACATATAAAGAGAATGCAAGTGTAAGCAATGCCCATCCAGGGACGAGCTATTCTGATAAATGTTTAACAGAGAAAAAATACTAAAAGGAAGAAAACGTCTTCTTGTTTTCAAACCCTGGCATCACAGCACAGCACCTGGGCTTTATGGGAAAGCCCTATAGCACAGGGTGATAGAAGGATCCAGGTTTAAAGAGACCTTAGGAGATCACTGGTCCAAACTCCTGCTCAAAGCAGGCTCAGCCATGACATCAGAGCATTTCAAAGCAATTTCATTAGCAATGAACCAGCCTTAATTTCCCTTAAAAAGAAACTCCACACCAAAAAATCGGAGCTGCTGACTCTCCACAACACCTAGAATGACACGCAAGAAGAATCCCTGAGGGTGTCTGAAACCCAGAGCAGTGAGTGTTTAAGCTGGAGTACTCACATCACTTCCAGCCGAGCTGTCCTGGAGTCGTTTCCCCCGGAAGAAATGACCTCACAGGTGTAATCCCCGATGTCCCCCGACCACGTCTGGCTGATGAGCAGGGTCCCGTCCATCTCTACTGTGATCCTGGAACTGCTGGATGGATTTATTACAACGCTGTCCTTCTTCCAAAAGTACCTGAGTATTACAATGTTCCAGTTATTTATTACTCATAAGAGCACCAGAATAGATTTATTTTAATTCTGCTGGAAGGGATCAGCTCCTGTCATCACATGTTAGCAATGACAGGCCCCTGCAGCTACTTTCAAGAGAAGTGCCTTTTATAAATTTAAGTTTTAGATCGAGCGATCAGAATGAAAAATGTAATTCTATCCAGGATATTATGTATTTTACAAGGAATAGATGGAGTACTCATAAATGTCTAAGTTCTTAAGTTCACCCCCACCAGAATATTAACTGTGCAGCTAATGGTGCATGTTCGTCCAGCTTTGCCAAGGCTCTGTAACATTGGACTGCCAGGATCAGAAACTTGTTGAAGGTTTGCTAGAGCTCACATATCAAAAACACACCTCCCAACACGTCACAGAGTTGTGGAGAGTCCACAGACTCAAAATTGCCCTGAAATTTTTATACCCATATTTCTCTTTCCGAAGTTCTTTCTGCAGTTCACCCTTCAAGCACTCTCCAAGCTCTTCCTTACATTTTATTTCATTTATGTTGCTTTCAGACTACATTAATTTTCATGGCAAATTTATTTTCAAGTTTTGAGCTTCCTCTAAATGCTCTGATTCAAATTTTAATAGTCCAGACAAATTCTGGTTTCCTTTACCCGGTTACAACAGACTATAAGCCCAAGTTATTGAGTTGTTTCCAAAAACATGGGCATTTCTGGTGTGGCTTTTATGCACCCCAGAGTAAACACTTCTGAAATCCTATTCCTTCTCTTTGGCTTTTACTCTCATTAAGTATCAGCCTCTGACAAGTTGGTTTTATTGATAGTGTATTAACCTTGACAGTAAAATCATGGAAGGCTATATTGAAGTCATGAAGTGGAACATAGCTCATTGTAAATAATACATAAGGCTGAAATGGAAGATGGGATTTATATGATTAATGATACAGTGTACAACCTTATAATGCAGTAATCAGGGGTTTGGTGTGAAAATCTGGGGTCCTGAAACTTTTCACCTAATGCTATTCATACAGCTTATAAAATTAAGCTGGGATAAACCACACAAACGAGGAGTGACACCACCAACCTGATCGAAATTCTGGGGTCGTGAGTGGCCTTGCAGCGCAGGGTGGCCGTGGTTCCTTTGATCACGGTGCTGTCCTCGGGAGGGCGGACAATGGAAGTGCGATCTGAGAGGAACACAAGGCACAGCTCAGGTGAAATTAGAGCCTTGTGCCTCGGCTATTCACTCAGGGAGCAGCCACCGAGGCTTTGTCATTCAAAGCAAGCGGGACACTGCTCTTCGAGCCTCCACTGTGAAGGCTCCCCTCCCTCTACAGACACTGAGACACAGGTGACACGGAGAGGCACAGCAGCAGAGGGCATGAGTTTAGCCCAGAGGAGAAGAATGGTAAAGCTCTCCGAACTCTCCTTGGCTTGTGCAAGTGTCTGTGGCAACTCCCTAAAGTCTTTCCGAGTGTGTGGAAGCAAGCACTGAGCCAGGAAATGAGCCACACTGTTTGAAGTGGCGAAAGCACAAACAAGACCACGGAAAATTTGTGCAAAGAAAAACGCACTTGAAAAATATTCAGAAAGAGGTAACTTAAACAGCACCCAACAAACTCATCAACTCAAGGACAGTGGAGGAGCTCCTGGAAGAAAAATCTTCCATATAAGAAAGATATGTTGTTTACTCAAATGTTTCAGAACATCCTTACTCAAGCCCCTCCTGGAGGCTCAGAACACAATAATTGCTGTAACTACAGCAACCAGATCCGGTGTGAAAGATCCCCATTATGTGTCACACACAGGAGCAGCAGAGAGCATCAGCTGAGGCAGGGAGACAACCACAATGAGCATGGAAGATATGTGGATAATGTTAATAAGTCACAAATCCCTACAGAGATAATCAGCATCTACTGTGATATCTCATACATGCACAAGAAGGGACCATCAGCAAAAACAAAAGCTGACTCTAAATAGCATGGAATTTTTAGCATTACTCCTGATGTACCTGTGTGAGACTTCTGGCTTCATAATGGTGCTGTTGCTACAAAAACATTATATTATATTCACTTTTCTTTCCCTCATGCAGTACAATGAACAGGAACTATCTTTAATACCTGTAAGAAACATAGCTTTCAGAATTAATAGGAAGGATCTCCTTTACTTGATCCATACACCTGGATGTCATTCAGTTTACACCATCCTGATATTTCTACCAAGGCTGTGTTGTCAATGAGACATAAACACGATGGCCACATGACACAAATATATTACAGTTACTGCCAGAAATGTTTTCAGGTATTCTCAAGTTCAAAGGGAAAAACGTGGCTGATTTAGCTTACAGAGTCTGGGGATTAACAAATGCTGAATATGCACCACACATCAGCAGGAAAATCAGTACTTCAAGTGCTGGAGAGAAGGCCACAACATTTCTGTATTAATCCTCATCATCTTCATTGTTTTCAGTTGTTCTTAGTCTCAGCTGATGGATCATTATTTTGCACCTTGAGTAGCAAAAACCAAGTTACACTTCAATTGAACTCACTTAGGAGTAACTTAGGTGAACCTCTTGGACCAGACTCACTTCCCCAACAGAAGAAATAAAAAATATAGAGATCAAGGGAAAATGGTGAATGACAAAACCATTTCACAGGATGCCCTACACACGCCTGTAGCATGAGGGATTAGCTGCAATCTGCTGCACTTTGATTTGGCTTCCAACAGCACCCAGAGCCACAAAAAATACAAAAGTGTGAGGAAAATCCTATCTGTTGTGACTGTGGCCACAGCCTCAGTACCAGCACGGACTGGTCTGTGCTGCCTGCAGACTCCTGGAGGCAGAAACCACCTGCAAACAGTCAAATCTACAAGTTAAAAGCTTGGACTTGCAATGCGAGACGCGAAAGCAAAATCTCAGTAAAAGTGTAATTGTGATTGAAGCTCTATTTAAATACACTTCCTTTCACAAAATAGAGATTTATATGCATAATTCTCCAAACAAAAAGGGTATTTGTGATAGGCTTCCTAAAATAGACACATTATTCCTATTAAATCATACAAGTAACTCTATTAACGAGAAAAGCATAATTACTTATGAAAATTTCCTGAGCGTACAACAAAAACTGATTAATACTTGATTAAAGTTAGACTTTAAACAAAGCATTATCCTTACTCCACACTGTCAGCATCACAAAAGCATTCAGAGCTCCTTCAGAGTTGGCTGCACAGCAAGTGTAATTGCCGGCATCCTGCAGGAACACGGGCGTTATCTGGAGCCCTCCAGACTCGAGGAGAATGAAGCGAGGAATCTGCACTGAGCCACTGGCCAGGATCTGCTCTCCTGAAACACAGGGGGGAAGCAGCAGGGTTAGTGTCAGGTAGGCTCAGGGATCAGGGACTGCAATTCTAGCTCTTCCAAAATGTTACATCCTGCCCAGGCCAGCGGCTCATGATGGCCCCACAGCGAACCTGCTGCTCACGGGGCCAGGGGGAGGGGAAAGAGGCACTGGATGGATTTACAGGATCTCAGTAATAGGAATGGACAGGAAAATGTGGATTACAGCTCTTCTACATGTTAGTAACTGGCTACCTTTCTTCCAGGAGATGGCAGGTCGTGGAGCCCCTGAAACTTCACAGGTCAGCACTGCAGTCATCCCCTCGGTGACTGTGGTGTCCTCTGGGGGCTGGATAAAGGCTGGCTTGATGTCTAGAATAAAAAATTCAAACAAACTCAATGCCTCACCTCTCAGAAAGATCCTTTAACTATTACTGTGGACTACTTTAAATCCACTTTTATAGAGCTGATCATGGAGAAGGACATGAGAATAAGACATGAAAACCTTTCAGCAGTGACTGTAACCTTTTCTTATTCATCTCCCAGGAATTGCCTAATCCTGTTTATTACCTACACAGAAAATAAAAATCTATCAGTGCTTGTACCTGTACAAGTAAGGTAGGTTAAAGAAAAAGGAAGATAAAGCTCAAAATGAGTGTTTGGGGGGAACTTGAGAAATCTAGATAAACAAAACTATTTTCCTTCATCTTCATAACAGAGTCCTTTAAAATGAAAAGCAACTTGAGAAAGGCATTAACTTTGAAACTTAAATGTCAGCCAAAAGAATTTAGGACCTGAGCTTTATCCAAGACATTTTCTAAGTTTCTTTCTCTCTTATTTTCCCCCAGTTGCATTTTACAGCAGTTTTTTTCCTGCAGTTTCCTAGATCTATATTGAACTGGGGCTGATTTATTTTCTGAGGCCTGTAGGAATTTTGGTCAGTATGTGCAAAGTGCTCTTGGGCTAAAAATCAGCTTCCTGAAGGGAAGTTTAATATTACAGAAATGACTGTTAATAATCACTGTTAAAAGAGACTACTAGGATTTGTAATTCTTCCATAGAGAAGCATACACTTCATTAACAAAACCATTTAATATTACTTTCTGGCCAAAAAAGACATTTAACTTGAACTATCTTTCTTTTCCCTGACCAAATGCAGCTGCAGACAAAGGCAAATAAAATGATAGCATGCACAATCATGAAGCAGTAACTCAAGTTCAGAATGGAATTACATTAGAGTGGAAATATGAAGGGAAGATAAAAGTATTTCACAATTAATTTTTTTTTCTTTTCACTAACATCTCTTTTTGCCATGTGAAATAGGGGAGTTCACCTCAAGCCAAGCTCTCCTGATGTCATGGAGAGCTTTTCCCCACGATTGAGCAGACTGTGCTGAGGCCATGGGGGCATTTTGGGTTTCCTTCCAAAGCAGCTACCCTTAACAAGAAATCAGAGTTCTGTGGGTTGAACTAAAGCAGCTCGGGGAAACGCGACGGGTGGGGGGCCACCTACAGGGATGACACCTCCTGCACCCCATGCCACCTCTCCTCACTCACTGGTGACATCCAGGTAGGTGTAGGTGTGGATCTCCCCGGCCTGGTTGCTGGCGAAGCACTGGAAGATGCCGGCGTCCTGCGGGCGCAGCGCGTGGATGCGCAGCCCCCCGCTCAGCAGCACCTTGTACCGCGGGTTCTGCAGCCTGCTGAGGGGAACTGAGTCCTTGTACCACACCAGGGTGGGGATGGGCACGCCTGTCCAAGCAAAAATAGATCATTATTAGTCTTTGCAGAGCATGTTTTAGGTCATATCCCCGTCTTCCCGTCTCTCTACGCCAATGATTTGTATTTTTTTCCAAGCTGCTTTAGATAAATGGAGGCTGCATCTCACATTATCAATGGTAATAACACGCTGCAGGACTTGAGGGAATAAAACCAGCAAATACTAAGGGGGAATGTTGAGAAACATGTTATCAAATTACTTTCTTCACCCAATCATATTTCATGCTAGTACAAAATAAGATTTGGAGCAATTTCATGTTGAAAGCCAGAATCATCCTCCTTAAACAGCAGCCGTGTGGCAATACAGCCAGTCTGTAAGACTGTTCCATTCCAAATGAGATTCCTCTGTGCTTCTGTAGCTAAGATAGCTGAAATACAAAGGAAATGGCAAATTACACATGAAAAATGAAGTGCTCACATGGCTGTACTTGAGTCCCAATTTAGCAGTTTAGTTTGAGCCAATGTACAAACAACATATTGCCAACAATAGGATAGCTTTAAATTATTATTATTTTTATTCAGTCTCAAGCTTCACCTGCTATTTGAAAAAAGCAGGCATAAAGAGAAATAAAATACCTAGCCTAGATAAAACTTACAGTCCCATTTATTCCTGTTTTCTTTCATGTGCATGTTCCACAAACCCTGACACAATTATTTCACACATATTTTTGTTGCTGTCATGTCCCCGTCAGCTGGGATGAAGTGGCTGTAAATTTATTATACACAAAAAGTGTAGGATTCTCTTTTCCTCAAGAGATGTCAGGGGCCCGGAACAGTCTTAGACAGCTGTTCCCATCCCACTGCTCATATCAGAAAATGTTTTATCTTTACATCCCAGAAATCCCTACTGGATCAAGTGCTGGGGGTTCTGTGCAGAGATCAGGAGCAAGGCAGGTATTTTATTATGTGATTACACAATCACTGAATAATTAAGATTGGAAAAGGCCTCCAAGATCATCGCCTTCCTGGGCATCTCCTTCCAAAATCTGATCACCCTTTCTGTGAAGAAATGCTTCCTGATGTCCAACCTGACCCTTCCCTGGCACAGCTTAACACCATTTCCTCTCATCCTGCCTGTTGTTCCCCGGGAGCAGAGCCCGACCCCCATCTCGCTACAACCTCCTGTCAGGGAGTTATGGAGAGCCAGAAGGGCCCCCCTGATCCTCCTTTTCTCCAGGCTGAGCCCCCCACAGCTTCCTCAGCTGCTTCTCACAGGATTTACACTCCAGACCCTTCCGTTCCTTTCCCGCTCCAGCCCCTCAATGTCCTTCCTGAACAGAGGGTCCAGAGCTGGGCACAGCACTTGGGTGTTTTTGAACACTTTTCACTTCAAACCTCAGACCTATACAATCTCTTGTAATAAGGTAAGAGACCACGAACCTAAATTCGTGGGTGAGTGAAATTTGCCCAAATGGAGAAGAAGTGTCACTGAAGCATGGAAGATGGGATGTCACTGATGAATTGAGCATCTGCAGACAATGAATTTCACTGCAATGCTGGCAGTCACTTGATGCTCCCAGAGCTAAAGTGCCATGGAAAGATCTATATAATCATCATTATCATTTTAAAACTCCCAAAGTTAAATACTACTGTGTTATGCTTTCATTCACATCTTCTCTCAGTGTACTTATTCTCTTTATACAAACAAAAGCTGTATTAACTCTGGAAAGAATGCACAAACAATGTATGGAAATGACTGAAAAACAACATCCAATTGTTGTTGTTACTTTTATAAACACGTATCATTTACTTCAATCACCTCTGATGCTTTTGTTCTGCTGATAAAATAAAATGTACTCATAATGCAGATAATCATCTCAGGAAGAAACCACAATATAAGTGCATTGTCTGACAGAGAATAGACGTGGTGTAGGAGCTTGCAATAGGCATAATTTAAATTTCATACAACAGCCCATATACAGAATTAGCGTAAATTTCAATGTTCACAATTCTCGGCGAGAGTGTTATTCATCTCTTGAAAATCCTCCTGGGCAAATACAAATTATCACTGAGTAATGAAGAAACAGATGATGCAAAATGGAATAGTCCTCCTGATGCTGAGAAGCCTGGAAATGATTTCAAGTTTAAATAATAGCAACTCCATTTTCCCACACATTAGACTTGATAGGCACCAAGGAAATAATGAAATCCTGCATTCAGAACACTCAAACCTTTAACACTGGTGTCATTCCATAAATCCCATTCTACTAACAGTATTGGCAAACCTTCTAATCCTATAATCACTGTGAGATACACCTTCCTATCACCAGCTCAGCTGACAAACTGAATATTACCATCTCTATTTCTCTACTTTTCAGTTACGGATATCTTCCTCCACTCAAAGTTATGAGTCTGAATAATAGGATCTTATCTGAGCACTCTGATGCCTGTCAGCAGCATTCATTTGGGCTTTAGTGATCTTCCCAGAGAAATTTGTCTTCCAAGTGGTACACACATTCTCTTCTAATTTTGCTACCTGTTTGGCTGTAAAAATGGTTAAATCCAGCTTTTCTTCTCTTTCTCTTCTTCCCACCCCAGAACCTTTCCTCTCCACACACCCCCTCAAAGGAATTTTGCTTCTTTTCTTCGCTAAACAACTTCTGGTGAAAAAATTATGAAGAGAAGAAAACCCTTCAAAGACCTTTTGCACTCTACCTTTCCACGCAGTATCAGCCTGACCCTGCTGCTCGAGAGGTGAGAGTGGCCTAAAAGACTGGTAATAATAAATAAAATAACCTTATTTCTCAGATGTGTGCAGCACTATTCATTTTTCACAGACAAATGAATCTAGTGCCAGGGGGGAGAAGGGAAGGCAGGAAACAGAGATGCTGGTTCTGGCTTTGCCACTTCTCCTGTAACCTTGGGCAAATAACTTATGGAACCCAAGGCTCAGCTCCTCCATCTGTGAAACAGCTGCTTGACTCTCTGCCAAATTTAACTGAAGAACCTCAGTGAAAGACTCAGAATATTCACTGTGTCATCTTTGTTATTTATTTTTTACCACCTCCTCTAGATCCCAGTGAGCTACCAGGGAATCCCCAAAGCCTCTCTTCCATCTACTTCTCTAAACAGGTAGAACTGAAGTCCAATTAACTGTGCTCCCCAGACACTACCACCACTGCCTGCAGCTCTAAACTTTCCACAAGCAAATAAGAAAGAGCATTTAAAGGAAACCCATTGAACATTCAGGTAGCATCGGCCACTGCTGGAAGATAAACAGCAGAGCCTGGGTCCTGTGGCCTGATACCCTGAAACTCCATTACAGGGAGCTGGTCTCTGCAAGTTGCAATTTTATTTACAGTTAATCTCTGCTTATACTGTGAAATTAATCTGTCTCTCACACATCCATAGTGCACGAAGTCTTGGCAAATGGGCTTTGTGCACAGAACCTGATGAGGCTGGGGGAAATGCAATCTGTCTTCCATTTGTTGCAGAGGTAGAGGGCAGCTCTGCAGTTTCTCCAGTGCTTGGTTCTCCCAGCTCAGAGCAGAGAGGCAGAAAGCTTTGTTAACCCCCTTTTTAAGTGCTGGCAATTGCCAGAATTGTGTAATAATGGACCAAAATTCCTCCATGTTTAATTCTAGCACCTGTCCCTTACGTGTGTTATGGATACTCAACAAAATAATCCACAAGGAAACAGGGTTTCATGCTCCTGCACCACGTTCATCAGCAAATCAGATGTGCATTGTGAGAATTGAACAGAAATAATTAATTTTGTCTAATAAGGGTTCCCATATCTCCCCTGAGAATGGTTATGAGGGCCCCGTTAACACCCTTGGGAACTAAACTGCTCAAAGCAAGAGTGAGGGTAGAAGGAAGAGCTGAAATCAACCCTGATTCCTCCAGTTTTGGGTTGAGTTGTCTTTTTTTTTTTTTAATCCATGAAAAAAATTCGAGACAGCAGATGGGTTCCTGAGAAACTCCACTGACAGCAGGTCCTGCTGTGTTTTGCTTAAAAAGCTATTAATGAACAAGAAGACATTGTCTCTTATCATCTAATAGCTTCATTTCCATAAGAGCTTTTTGTAAGAGATCTCATCATAGGCTTCTGAAATTCCAAATCAGCCAGAGCACCCTTAACACACATACTTGCTTATCACACAGTTTGCAAAGATTCCTTCTAGAAAAGCAGTACTGACTCTTTCCTACATAAAACACAGGGAAAAATACTTAAATCATAGTGGCAATAACACTATCACGCAGCAAAAAATGTCTTTATTTGCTCTGATTTGGAGGAAGACACCACACAAACAAGCTGTTAGTTAGGTCTAGGTGCTTTTTTAATCAAGGATGTGATCTTTTTCCCTAAGGACCTCATGGCATTTTATGTGTGTTGCTTCTTAAACTCAGCACCAGGGAAAGTGAGACAACAAAATGTTCAGTCCCTCACCAGAGTCACGTAGAAATTTGGTGACTTTGAGAAATCTGCTCTAAACACATGATGACAATGTCTCCTACCTTACTAGAGTGCTGAAATAGGTGGGGATGGCATTTCTGTGGAACTCAACTTGAAACATGATTTTAGTCAGGTGGAATTCTAGACATTGAAGCCTTTTATATTAATAAACCACCTACCAATTAAAATCTTCCTGTAATAGTCCTCCTGCAGATTTCATAACTGCATTCAGATGTCAGAGTTACTGACATTTCTATTTGCTATAAAAGTTCCCTAAGTTTTAGAAGAAGGGGCATTGGGACTGCTGAAAATAAGGGCTGCTTGCACTGCAAATGATGGGTTCCATAACCACGCTCTCCCCTCAGCCCATTTTCTGGCTCCAGAAATTTAAATCTCTTCTCTAGTGACAACTCTGAAGCACAGGCAGGATCTCAGAGCAACAGAAGCACGACTTGTGCTCCCCACAGACCAACATCAATGTGCCAGCATTAATCCAAATTAAACTAAATTACAAGAACTACCCAGTTCTCCAAGGGGAAAGGCCACCCCTCTTCCTTATATATGGGACCTGTGATAATCAGCAATAAAACAGGCTTCTAAACATTAAAGTTTACAAAGATGGTTTATATAAGATGATTTCTTCAAGACTGGACAGACACATACCATGAATCCAGGCTGGAACATTTTTGTGCACTCACCCATGGCCTGGCACAGGATGTCCACGTCCTTCTCCACCTCAGCCAAAATCACGTTCTGGGGTTCAGCCGTAAAATATGGAGGTTCTTGGGGAAAGTAAACAAAAGTCAACCAGCCAAGCCACAGTGAAGTGAAAAACAGGTGCTCATTAAAAAATATTCATCAAAGAATCTCTCCACAGGTGATGAATTTGACATAGGGGGTTACAAACAGATTCGTTTGTCCAAGTTTGTCTCTATTTGGAGGTGGGGATTTTTGGTAGTAAAAGCATCATTAAAAAAATGCCTGACAATTTTTGCTATGCTGAGTATGAATTCCAGAGCTGAGTCAATGCAAGACAAAGATTTAGGGGTTTGCACTGCAAATTAAAACTCAGAGCAGGGGCTACTTTTCATTTTATAGGACTGAATCATGGAACCCGTTAATTTTTTGCTTAGAAAGGCCCTCCCAAGAGGTTTATAAAGGTTTGTATTTACAATGTATCATTTTATAGGATAGTTTGCTTCAGTATCTAGACTGCATTTCACCTCAGTAAGGCATGAAGCATGTCAAATAAAGTGCCATAGCATGTCACAGAGTCGACATCAGAGGACAAGTCCAGCACAATTAAAAGAAATTCCTCTCAACTGTTTTATTTCATGAAAGCAAACAGATTTAATGCTTTAATTGAAGTAATAGTAATAATCATAAAAATCCCCACTTTATCATTAGGGCTAAAGAAAAGATATTAGATGTTTAATTAAACAAAGACCAGACTGCAGAAATTGCAGAATGTGCTGGCATGTAACTCTTTCTTCTACGCAGCATAAAATTGAAGAGCATCATGTCAAAGTCCCAGAGGCGCTAAGGTTGCAGTCATTATCATGGTAACTAAAGACTGTCATAGTTTGTTCAATGCAATTATCATCTCAATACTGTTTTTGGAAGATTTTACTTGATTTTAAATACAATTGTCTTGTAGCATAACCAAACTCACTGGTAAGTTTTAGAAAATACAGAAAAGGCAATATAAGCAGCCTGTGAAACCAAGTTATTTGTATTTCCATTTTAAGGAAATTGACTATGTTTTAAAATACATAGGAAGCTGCAAGATCTAAGGTCAGATGAGCTGACCTGCTCTCAAATCTCTTTGCCAAACACCACTGGAAAAAAGGACTTGTGCTTATATTATTGCTAGGGCAGCAGCATTTTAGTAAATAAAGTCAAAATAATGTAAATTTATCCTGCAGAACCTTGTTGCTACCTGCAGTTTAGCAAGTGTGGCTGTCATTGCACAGGGGTGACATCAGGAGGCACCAGGTTAGAACAGAACCTCCCCTTTCCCAGCAGCACTTCCCTCTCACTACAATAAAATACTTGCTTGGGTGTACAGAACTGGGGTCCTGTCTGAGCACCAATGGATATTACAATTCTGTGTTCGTTCCAAATAAAGCAAATCAATATTAGTCTTCAGCATGCCATGCAGGGGAGGAGGGGAGGTTGCAAACAGCCTGGAATAGTTGTTTACCCAGCAAAACCAATAAAAACAAGCTACCTGATTTATTATATTCTAATAATATACATGTGTTAACATTATTGATCCTCACTGCCTAAATATAAAGCTATTAATAAACATGTATAATAAGCTGTGATTTATTGCACATGATCTCATGCGTTAATCTCAACAACAAATTGAAAAGCTGAACATTTAATTGAAATTCACTGATGGCACACACTTTGACATGTTTGATCAGCTAAGTTGCTGAGTCCTCTGCAATTCATCTAAGTTCCTGTTTTCACCCTGAGCACTCTCCTTCTCACACCATCCTCCAAGCCCTGCCTGGTGTTTATCTTGTGCTCCATTTCTCTGGATGTTAACTTTTGAATTTCCAGACTTTCGGCCCAGTGTCCTTATCTATGTGTCCTGTCTGTGGCCACTCAGGTCAGTGTCCACATGTCCATCTATCAAAATAAAATCTGAATTTTTCATTCTTTGGAAATGTGATGTCATCGTGGAGTGAAGACAAAGCAGCACTGGGCCAGGAAAGCATCCAGACACAAATTCACAAATCCAGACATTCCCTTCTAAGTCTGGGCTTCTTCTGTGAATGTCTCTCCAGTCACTGAAGTTTATCTTTTGCTTAGGAAGGTCCTGCACCTTGCCTTTTATAAAGGATTCTGCCCTTAATGGGCCAATCTCCAAACTTGGCAACCTTCAGCCACCAGCTCTCAAACTTTCCCCTGGATCAGCAACATACTCACACACCAGCGATAAATTTGCAGATTTATCTTTACCCTGGGCCTGCAGTCCAGCTGCAAAGCACTTAAAGTGACCTCAAAGATGCTGCTGGTTCCATGACCTCTGTTTATATGCTGCTGCTGCTGCACAGCTCCTGCAGTTACACCTGGCATATTTACACACTTGTCTTTCCCAGTGTCCCTCTCAAAATCCTAACCTGCAACCTGTGCTCCTTCCTTTAAATCCCACACAGGCTGTTTGTCACCCTCAAAGAAACTTCTGACATTAAGGGATGCTATGGGGAGCAGGTATCAAGGAACGAATTACGTGACAAAGAACCTAAAGTCAGTGACAACTGTCACTTAGCAAACGGGATGTGATGTTTTAAAAAGAAGACTCACATCAGTTTTTCTGAAAGAAGCAGGGAGAAACAGAAGCAGACAAGACAGAAAAAGAGCAGGAGCAGCAGAAAGATGAAATCTAAAGGCTACAGGCAGATCCCAGAGGACTTTGGTGGCAACGGATTTGATTTCTAGTCTTGAAGCCCAGAGTCACCTTTTCCCCCAGACTAAAGCCTGCTGAACTCTGTTGACAGCCACTCCAGCAGCTGGAAGCACTGCCAAGTGCTACACCTGACACAGAGACAACAGCTGCCCACAGACGAACCAGCTCCTATTCTTGAAAGACAAGCATTGATACAGAAAACCTTCCAGAATTCTGCAATTTATGGCCTGTACAGACTAAAGACTGAGACAAGCCTGGCTGGGATGGCAAGGCTGATTGATAAGGTGTTTCTGGAAGATCCAGAACAGCACATGGACAACAGCGCTGTGGTAAAGTCTAACAGATGTGGAAAATTAGCCTTGGTGGTGCCAGGATTGTAGGAATTCCAGGAATATTGGTGCAGGGATACCCTAAGGGGTTTTAAGGCAAATAAAAGAGTGGTTTCACACAGAACCTCAGAATGGCTGGGGTTGGAAGTGAGCCCTGGAGATCATCCAGATCAATGCCCCTGCTAAAGCTGGTGCAGCCAGGGCAGGCTGCAGGTGTGTTTTTTACTATCTCCAGAGAATGACACCCCATAACCTCTCTGGGAAGCCTTTTCCTGTGCTGTCACCCTCCAAATAAAGAAGTTTGAGTTTTCCATGCAACTGTGCAGCTTTTCCACATCCCTGTGCCATTCACCAGCATGGCTGCTCTAAGGGTCCTGTGGAGTCAACAGAACTCAGGCTGTGGAGGAAACTGCTCCAGTTACAGGTGCTGGGCAACTGAAACCTCAGCTCCTCACTTTTCAGAGGTGTCAGATGTATCACCTGCACATCAGGTTTTGTGCCCAAGAGCCTGAATGCCCAGCATTAACTGTAAGGGAGAAATTCAAAGTTACTGAATTTGGGTTGTACAGCACCTGGTGAATGTCTGTCAGAAAGAGGCCATAAAAATGCAGCACTATTTATAGGGGTCAGATGGCATTCTGAAGGGGCATTCTGTCTGGCTGTATATATGACTCCACTGCATATTTATAAGGCTTGGTTTGAATCACACAGTATGAATTTAACATTTATTGTTGTAGGCAATAATCACGTGTTGAAATTTAATATGTGTGGTGAAATTATAACTTCTTCCAAAGAATATAACATGCCAGACACAAGTCTCTCCACACAGCAATTTTTAGGAATGACAGTAATTTGCTGGTATCAGGTCAAACATTTAAATTTTTTGGAAATTACAGAATCACAATAGTTAGAACAGGAAAGGACCCATTACTCCGAGGTCACCCTGCTGGCATTGTGGCACGTGGCAATGAGAGGGGTCACAGCCCACATTAGGCTGAAAGAAACAGATACTGCATTGTTCAGATATTGTATTGGTGTTTGACTGATCTTCACTAAAACGTCAAGTACAGGCAAGTGGGAAAAAGAGTATTTGAATATAAATGCATGCTTTTAACAGTTGAGGGTTTCGGGGGGTTTTTTGCACTCCAGACATCACTGGAAAGATGTCTCTCAGAAAAGCCCTTGGGAGCCTGCAAAATTTGATCCTGTTCTAACTTCCCCCCATGCAGAGTTACATGGTCACTGATTTTAACATTCAAAAGATAGCAGTCAGCATCCATTACATACCCTTCAAGCTGCACTGGAGATGTGTGACCTAATCCTAGATACACACATGAAAGTCAGAAAGAACAGAGAAAACCCCAGGGGCTCCTCCAAAGCTGAAATTTCTGCATCTCTCAGAAACTCAGGGCTGCATATTTAAGAGGAAAATTGAGACTTCAACATGGAAGCCTTCCTCCAGCATTACCATAAACTAATTTACTTGGTGAATATCTTCTAAAGGAAGAGGAACTGGAAGCTTGACAGCCCCTTGCAGGAACAAAGTCTGGAACTCAAACAGAAGATCAGACTGGCCATGCTGGGAGAGAAGCCCCATTGTGGATGCAGGTACAGCAGGCTCCCTGGAGCAGGAAGTTTCTTTGCATGAATATCAGGTCAAAACAGAGAAAGATGAAAAGATCCGTGTGGTTTCTTGCTACCCCTACTGCGAGCCACAGTCTGTGTGTTCTGAAATAACAGCCCAGGGAACACATGTCCTGTCCGCAGGGCTGAAAGGAGGAGGAACTTGTTGGGAATATCAGAGACAGAGATGGGCTGCCCAGAAGTCCCACTATTTCCCTGTGGGATAGGTCCTGTTGCATTTGGGCCCAAGGCAAAATGTCTGTGTCCATCTCAGAACCTCTGAGGCTTGACAAATCAAAAGCTGCCAATATTTCTTTCCTTTGAACCCAAACTGTGATTATGAGAGTTCGAAGACATTTTGTATTATAGCTTCCCTGAAAACTTATTATTTTCTTGCACAGTAGATGAACACAGTCATCAGGATCCTCTCTTAAGTGCCACACATGAAAAATTCTTTCCACTGCCTTCAAAGAAAGTGTTTTGAGTGCTGCAGTGTTTCACAGTGTCTAAGCTGGAGCCACGAGAACTGCTGTTTCCAGAAGCCTGAGCATGAGGCACTGAGGTGTTCGTAGCTACAGAGGGAAATAACTTCTGCTCTGGCAGTTCTGCACACACAATGTAAATTCCTGAGCAGCAGAAATGCACAAAGAATACCCTTCAGCTTCTGGATAGTCCTGGAGAACAGGGAGGGAGAAACAGCCCCACAGTCCATGGCAGAGCCCAGCCAGGTGGGCCCTTCAGGCCAACACTGGAACTTTTCTGACGTGTTCCTGAATCCCATGGTCCCATTGAGCCGAATTCTCCCAAGATGAGAATAACATGTCTTTTAATGTAGACCTCTGGGCACAAAAACGCTGCAGGAGACGAGAAGCCCTCTCCTCTGACTCTGTTTTATTCACTCGTATTCCTTTGGACAGGCCAACAAGGCTTCAACCCTCTGTTCTGTACAACACTCATCATGCCAGGCCCTTCTTTCTAATTGTTTTTCTCATTTTCTTTAGGTTTTACTTTCTGACTACATTTAATTTAAAGAGCACTTTGGATTTCATACAGTGGAAGAGTTTGGTTCTCTATTTTCTTAAGCTCCTAAAATTCATAATTTCCCGTAGAACAGTCACTTAAGAAATGACTATTGCCATTTGTCACTAAAACTTGCAGAAGTGGAGCAAAAGAATTTAAGATTATCTCAGCTTTCAAATTGGTTTGTTCATGGGAAGACTCTTTAAATTACTTAATCTTCAAACTGTTAGTGATAAAACAAATGTGCTCTTATCTAATCTGCAACAAATCTTTCCCAAACTGTTACTCTGCCAAGCGAGGAACATGATACACTTTAAAAATTTATAATAACTGCAGCTAATAAAACCAAGGTTTGGAACCACCTCAGTTTATCTTTTCTGGAACAATATGAAGATGTCAGGGAGCTCTTTGCCACTTTCAGGAGATGAGTGCAGCAGCACACAACTAGAGGATTTTCTTCTTGTTTTTGCAGTACTACTCTAATACATTGGAGATTCAGGTTTTTTGAATATCATTGTAATTTTAATTTACAGACTGAGATATATTCTCAGAAACATCCAGAAAAACTTTGGAGCTAAATCTGTAGGTCACAAATAATAATTTGTTGAGTAGATGCCTTTGTGCTAAGTTTCACTGCCTTCTAATAGAGCTCTGGTCACCATCTGAGCCACACTCAATTTGTGTGATTTCTCTTACCTGGAAAGTCAAGGACTGACATATTTGGAAATAAGTTTTGATTAACTTAGTGTTTGTGGCATCTTTGATGCATCTTTTTATTGCTACCCCTGTTCTACCTGTTTATAGCAAAATATTTTTCTCTATTGATCCACAGAAGCTGTCACAGCCATGCTGTCGAGGGGCTGCATTTGATTTCTCCCATTCTGCAAACAAACCTCTTCTTTTAAGCCAATTTCCTTTTTCGGTTCGTCGAGACCCCTCATTAAGTCCACGCTGTGTTATTTTCCCAAGAAGTATAGCTCATTATCAGCTCCCAATCTACACATCCACACTACAGATATTTTATGCATGCAAATGGACAAGCATTCCTGATTCTCTCTAAGTACTGCCCCCATGGACCAGGAGAGATACACTGCAGAAAGCCTCAGGTTTGAATCTTGTCTGCACTTTCCTCTAGAACCCGTCCCTTGACTAATTAAATGACAGCCAGATCCATCCAAGAATTCTAAAGCTGAATATAAGTTATGCATTAACTACTAATCCTTTGATTTGGCTCCCTGTTTAGAATTAGAGATCCATCCTGCAAGCTCAAGAAACTCATAAATAAAGAAATCTATCAGGCTTTGCTGACACGTTGAGTAAACACCTGCATCTGAAGTGTCGTGTTCCATCAGAAGGAAATAAAAGTAATTGGTAACCAATTTGTTTCTGCTTTCTTTCATCTGCTTGTTCTTATCTACAGACCTTTTCATAACTTCATTCCCTGACAGCCTCCTAAAACTGGATAGGAAATAAATAAAACATTTAAAAATAAGAGACTAGGTAAGCTACTAAAGCACTGCTAGTTGAATATGATTCCCCAGTGATTATTTTTCAGTTTTATTGTAACTGTATTTAAGAATCTTTTACATTAACCAAGAGGCTGCTTTAAGTATTGCATTAGGCTGGATCTGACATCATAGCAACAAAGGCAAACCAGCTACAATAAAACTTTATGAATAAGGAAGAGTTTAAACAAAACCTATAAATAAGTGAAATCCATCTCTGCTCCTTAAAGGGAAGGTAATAACTCCAAGAAAAAGAGGGCAAGGAAAGAGTCTGGAACCAAACTTTGTCCAGCAGGTCATAAATATAGCAGACAAACAGCGCTCCGAATGAATCTGGAATGGAGCTTTGCAGAGGGAAGAGCTGCTTTCTCACCTAACAGCAGCTACTACAAATTGCTTTAGCAGAATACAGATCATACAGCAGTCTTTAAAACTGCATTTTCAGAAGGCTCAAAGATGTAAAGAATCCTGGGCTGCGTTCCCTCTGCAAAGCTCCAGGAGTGCACCCTGAGCAACACTGAGACTGGTGGCACTGCCAGGGCTACAACCTCCCCAGGACACTCCCACAGATAAAAGCTTGACTTTACACAATCATCTCTGGCTGGAAACATCTCAGTGCCCCGAGGCTAAACCACCTCTTTTAGTCTGAAAGTCCTAAACCACTCCATACTGTGCACTGTGCTAACGTGCAGAATTTCATCAGACATGCCAGGAACCACCATTTCCAAATTCCAACCTCCTCCCTACAGCAACACTCAGAGAGGAGGTGGTGGTGGAAACAGCCAAGGAAAGGGCAGCAATGTCCCCTTTAAAAGTATTAATTCCAAAGTTTCCCTGGGAGCTGAAGGTGCAGCAAACAGAGCTGCTTTAATGACATTTCCTTCCCTGTCCTGTTGCCTCAGCAATGCTCTGTGCCTGCAGAACGTCCTTGGCCCCCACAGCACACCAGGCACAGGAGTGCTCCTAAAAGCCTTCCTTCAAAAAAACAGGCACTTGACATATGAAAACTGGACATAAGCAAGCCAGGAGTTAATCAGGATTTAATGCACCTAAAAGCCAAGATAGGGAAGCTGCCCATTAAGGATTTTACTACTGTATTTCTCAAAATTCCCATTAAATGTATAGTTTCACAGGGGATTTACAATCACAGCAGTGTTTAAAAAAAATCTATTTGATGAATTTATATCAGCAGGGAAGAACGGCTGAATTAATTTGGAAGATAACCCTCCTTCACCTCCTTTGTTCTGTTCTCTGAAGAAAGGTTCAAATGTAAGGTCAATGAAATATTAAGATATCAATTTTATTTCCTATTATACCTCAGCCCAGAGCCTTTTTTTACTAAAAACCACATTGCCTTGAGAATTACCCAATATAGAAAGGAAAGCTTTCGCTCTTGCTGGCTCCTCTGTGCTCTCTCTGAGTTTGGCTTCACAGAAGTACATCCCCACATCAGCAGAGGTTGGGTTGGTGATAGTGAGGCGTCTCCCAAAGCTGCTGATGCCACTGGTGATCTTGATTCCATTTCTTTTCCAGGTCACGCTCAGCCTCTCAAGAGGTCTGCCAAAAAAATACAAGAATAAAATCATAAAACATATATATTACAGAATAAACTCTGTGTGCATATATATATTTATACCCATGAGGAATATAATATTACGGATTATAAAACTTCTTTAAGTCTTCCTCTATCCCCAAAACACACTGTTAGAAAGTAAATGCATGTATAACTTCTACACATCAAGGACTACAGACTACTCAAGTGGCATTATGCAAGTACAGCTAATTGATACAGCAATAGAACTTAAGTGCTAATAATTTGATTTCTCCAAGCAAAAGGAGTAAATACTGCTATGGGAATCAGCTGCATGGGAAGTGCTTTCATTACAACTCAATTACCAAAACAATATTAATCATATCAAGAACATCTCTGCCCTCAGAGGGGAAAGTAAATCAGTTGGTCTTATCACCCAAGGACTTCAACTATTCACTTCCACTGAAATTCAAAGCTATTCAAGGCCAGCTAGATGGAAACATAGGAGGAATGCTGTGAATTCTGTATTACAGTGCATTATGAACAGTTGAGCAATAATCACTGCAAAATAAGAGTGCCCGAAAAAATGACTTCATAGGAGATCCTCACTAAATTTATTTACTAGGAAGCATCAACTGTTCAACAGTATCACCTGTGCTGTTGATAGGCACCAGCTGAAATATTATTAACCCTCACCATAATTTTTTTCTTAAGATAATGTTTGCTGCTTGAACAGCACTTCTTTTCGTTTCCATCTGAGGAGCAGGTGGGAAAGCACCCCTGCCTGTACCCTCGTTGGGCCAGAAAAATCAACAGGTTTAATTCAGTCATGTTGGGCAAACAAGATCACTCATAAAGCTGCTCTGAAGAGTGAGCACCCTGCTTCAATCTCCAAACTAATAACAATAAAAAAATGAGAATGTCCTTCCCTAGAAAGGACAGAGTCACAGTGAGAGCTGTGGAGGTGTGCCCATACCTGGCGTTGGCCACGCACTCCAGGGTGGCCTCGCTGCTCCCCGACACCACGCTGGTGTTGTGCGGGCGGATGACCATGGCAGGAGCCGTGCTGTCTGGGAGGCTGGTGGCACCTGCAGGGGACAGACACACCTGGTCAGGCCCCTGGTGACACACCTGGGGCAGCCAGGGCTGTGGCAGTGAGGATGCCACGTTCCAGGCACTGCTGCAAGCGTCGCCCTCCGGCCTCACGCCAGGTTTGCATCCCAGCAGGGCCGTTCCCTGCACTGCTCCCACAAACCCATCCCTGAAACCTCACAACTCCCAAAAACTGGCCCCTGCCCTCCACCCAGGAATGTTCTCAAACACAGAGAAAATAAATTAAGCATCCTAAAGATTTTCTATTGTTGAGCATTTTAATTGTTTATCAAACACTTGCTGACTTATATTTTTAAGACCTTTTCATGTTTTGTTTAATCTTACCCCTTCCACACCATTTCAAAAGAGTCTGCCAATACTCATGTTAGTTCTTTAAAAAGATTTTACACACTGGGGAACAAATATAAAATTAACAAAGCAGCATATCACAGCAACTTCAATCCCCTTTTCTTATCAGGAAAGTAAATAACCCAAATCTGTTACTCTTTTGTGAGGCTTCATACTGTAAATAATTTAGCTTATGCAACAGTCAGCAGACACTTAAAAAATGGTAAAAAGGCAGCTTGTAAATTTTCTCTGTATGCATTTAGTAAGTGAATTAAAATACCCATGTATTCATAGGTACTTTGCTTCAAGCAACTCATTTGGGAAAGAAAAATTAGCTATTTTTTAGCTTGAATAACAGAGTAATAAAATTTTCAAAGATATGGAAACCAATAAACAAATTACAGGGAAAAGTAATGAAAATAAAACTGAACTGATGGAAAAGCAAGCCAGTTCATCAAATGTTTTCTGCACAGGAAGCTAGTCCATGCCCATTAAGCACCATGAGAAATTGGGAAATGTAAGGTATGGACCCCAAAATTTAAGGTAACTCCCTAAAGAACAGAAAATGGTGAGAAGATTCTTTGCTTACATCATATCCAGCATGCCAAAAGCCATTTGACATTGGATTTCACTTGTTGGATTAACAAAGGCTTTGGTCACAGGGCTCAGAAAGTTCTCAAGGTTAGCAGATTTCTCAATGACAAATCCTCTACCGTTGGATGTTTTTCTAATTGACAGCAGTTAGTGTAGTGAGGAGATGGAAGCGTGGAGCATCGTTTTAAAATTTAAAGAATACCACCCACACTTCTGAATAAATTCAAGCATTCAAGAACAGTACTTAAAGTTTAAGCAGATATTTATTTCTTCCCCTAAATATGCTCTGTCAACCTGACACAGCATCTCGATGAAACACACACAGGATCTCAAAACACGAGCTATTAGGAGGTTTTACACCTCCTCGTCAGCATTCCTGGAAATACAATGCCATCAAGCAGCAAATCTATGTTCTAAGATTTCTATGTTGGTCTTACAGGTATTCATGGCAGAATTTTTCCAGATGGTAATTAAAAAAACCCACAAAAAATCCAAAAACAAGCCAAAAACCCAAGAAAACAAGAGCTGATCAGATTAGAAGCTTGTTACTGATGGGAAAAACTAACCTCAGCATCACTTCTGCTGAAGATGAAGGTTTACAACAGTGAATGCTAAAAGATCAACAAAGCAGTTACTAATTTGGCAGTAATCATTTCTTATCCCTATCTGGAAGAGAGGAAAACCACTTGTTTGACTTATCAGCTCCCCACTCAAAGCAGACAAAGAGTCTGCTTTGTTGTCACCCCCACCACCCCACATGAGTGGCCCTGTGTGCACTCAGCAGATAAGAAAGGAAATAAAAGTGCACATTCCCCATCCTGCAGCCAGGAAAAGGCAGAGATTTCTTAGTGACTGTAACAAAAATCTAAACAAAGCATGTGTTTATTGTTATTTTGTACCATCCCTGAAAAAAACGTTAAAAGCAGGCTCCTGCTAAAGGTTGTGAGTGAACTGCTAGTGATGTGAGACAGAGAGCTCATCAAAATTGTCAGAACTTGGATTCCCAGGAATACACCTACTAAGGTCAGCAATAGATAAAACAAGCCTATACAGAAAACAAAATTTCCAAGTATTACCTAAACAGTATGGAGGCAGCATGAATATTCCTATTTTACATTCAAAGGTAGCTCAAGTTTCCCTTTGCAGCACTAAGAAACCCCTTCCCATAACTCACTCTGGCCTCAGTCTTGCCAAGTCAACTCCACAGGGACATTCCCAGGGCTCCCTTTGCACAGGGCAGTTTACAGCTTTGTTTTATGGCTAATTGAAACACCAAAGATGATCTTAGCTTTACTTTAGAGTAAAAACCTCAGCAGGGCTGTAACTTGGGATCTGTGCCTTTCAGAACTTCACCCTTTTGTAAGAAATCCACAGCCGGAGTATCAGAGCAGCCAAGATCCTAATGGAGATAAGCAACATTGGGATTTCGTTTGGATGATGGGCTGTGGCAGATCAGCTTTCCATCAGGATGGGGAAGGCAGAGAGTTATTGCAAACAATCAGATAATGAACAGTTACCCAGACTTCCCAAGTTTCTCATTCTGCCTGTCAATAAAGCCACTCTATCCTTCTCCTGCCTCTACATGCACCACATAGATGTAATTTTACTTGACTGATGCTACACAAAAATCCAATGCAGAATGTCATTGTTAGTAAACAGACATTTTCTTTTAAAATCCTTTGTCGAAAACAATTGAATTTTTCTTCTTTTCACTGTTCCTTTTTTTTACTTCATCAGACTTTTTG
This sequence comes from Phainopepla nitens, assembly GCA_013400175.1. Taxonomy (NCBI): domain Eukaryota; kingdom Metazoa; phylum Chordata; class Aves; order Passeriformes; family Bombycillidae; genus Phainopepla; species Phainopepla nitens. The sequence continues at coordinate 563,492 of VXBQ01011773.1, read as the reverse complement.
TTGCCTGAGCTTTCTAGCACTTTGCTGTTTCTGGCTTTTCATCACCTCTTCCTTCTCCTCCTCCCCTCCCTCAGCTTCTCTGCATTCATCTCTGGCCATTTCCCCCCTTTTCCATCCTATGGTCCCCTAAAGATGTTTCTCACTATTTAAGAACTACTCAATTTCTGATATATCCTTTAATTTAATGATTCAACTTCAGCTTCTCTGAAGGAAATATTAAATACACTGAAACGGGGATGTAATACAAATGCAGGTGGGAACAGAGTTACAGTGAGATGAATCCACTGATAGGGAACCACCATTCCCAGCTACATTCTACCTTTTCGGAAACAAAAGGCTTTCTTTCCTTTCCATCTGCTTTCTGAACCCTCCTCTCAGCTAAGAAAGCAAAGCAACATTAGGGAAAAGCACTGACCCCAGAAGTGCAGCCAGGGGATGCCTCACTATCAGATATAATCAGTCTGGGGGGAACCTGTGGGAAGCTGCAGAGACAAGGCTGAGTGACACTGAGAAACACTGCAGAGATGTGCTCTTAATCTGATTTTAGCCCCTAATAGATGACTGGACAGAAGGACTGCCACAGGCAAGAGTCCTAATCCAACAGGGACTGCTCTCCAAAAGAGAGCTCACACTGCTTTATTTTCCTTTCCATCCATTTTAGCCACTGCACTCCCAGCATTTCTGATCATCCCTTTGCTTCTAAACTTTCTCATTTATCACTGCCTGAGCCATTACCAGGATCTGCAAGGGCCCAGTACCTGCAGAGCCTTCAGGGCTGCCCCAAACAGCTTTTGAAGTAAGACTGTGGGAACACCAAAGACTTGGACTCGGGACAGGAGGGAGTTTGTCCTCCAGTCCTCCAGTGGTTGCCATCCCCAGCTGCTCATGCAAGAGTTGAAGTGCTGCCATTTGCAGCCCAAGATATTAAGGTAAATTGGCATTGATACTGTGTTTTTCATATTAAACTTATGTTTGGTTATTTTTTTAAAGAGCCAGAAATAGAGAAAAAAAAAGAGACAAAAGAAAATGGAAAGGGACGATCTGGGTTTTTTCCATCCCTTTGAACATAAACTCCTCTCCAGACTGTGGAACTCAAGAATCTGGCAATCCCCCACAAAGCAGAGATAAATTGAAGAGAAGAGAGAAGAAGAAAGAGTGAACAACTTTTGCACGGTCTATTTGTTTTTATAACCTGTGGCTGTGAATGGCTGCACATCACTGGGCCTGCTGAACTTCCCCCTCCCTCCTCCTGCCTGATCAGGAATGAAACTCACCCAAGGCCTCTCTAAATCCGATTTTTTTTTTTTTTAGTACTGATGAACTGCAGAATTTTAATCTGTTATTTAAATGCAATAATTACGTACACTGCCCTATCATCTCTGGAAAGACAGTATTTTTATCTCTGTACATATGTTGACATGTAAGGAACAGGGAATTTTAAATATCGTAATTTACACTTTATAAAGATCACAGACTTTATCAAAGCCACTTCAGGTGCTTAATTTTCCCAACAGAACTGAAATCTCACCCAGGCCAGATGACTGGAGACACAATAGGTTCTTTCCCCTTCAGAAATGCATAAAAATTAAGTTCTTCCCCAGATTTTACATTATGACATGCAAAGTTTATCTATGTCTGTATTTGCAGTGCAGAATATTAAGTGTATTACTTCAATGGCTGCTCAAATTCACGTGACAGAGATAGGAGCTAAGCCAGCCTCAACAGAAACTGAGAAAAACTGTTTATCTCCTGAAAAGAAGCAATAGTTTGAGTTCAGACTTGAGCACATTGATAAGGTTTATTTTTGAGGCTTGCTTATAGGTCCCAACCCTCTGAAGAAGTTTAATCCAAACAAGGCGATCACGAGCAGGAGGGGGAAGAATTGTCCAAATAATGTGAGATTGGCTGCACTTCATCCCTACCCTTACTGTAAATTACTGCAATTACTGCTCCATGTCCAGCTGGCAGTGAAGAAGGGATCCCACAGGAATCAGTACACAAAAATAAATTTACTTATTTATATGATGAAATTTGTCTATGCGAGAAAAACGCTTCACGGGAGAGATGACCAGTACCCTACCCTCAAGCTAAAAGAGAAATTGAGTACTTAAACAGAACTTTGGAACCATTTGTAAGTTATCCTGGCAGAAAAATATTAGAAAACTTTCACCCTAAACTTCCCACAGACTTCCAGGCTTGCACAGGATGCAGAAATGCCCTGGTAATTACTATGCAGGAGACATGCAAAGCTTCATTTTATCAAATTATGGACACCTCTATTAGAAAAAAGCAGGATAGGAGATAAGAGTCCAACACAAATAGCACAAATATTACATATAGTGCAATGTTATGGCATCAGCAATGTGCAATCTCTGCCTGGGACACAGAATATGAGGAAAGAGGAGAAATGACAATCACAGGGTATCTCAAGATTGCTTGAGGGGGAGAGAAAGAAAAACAACCTTACAAATACAAACTACCTAATGGAACACACTCCCTGTTGCCAGGTACAGCCTGCAGTTAGCTCTGCAGATGGTTTGAATTATGAACCCAGAGTGGATTAATGCCCCTTTCCCTCTCCAGTACAAGACACACAACAGGAATTGGATCCTGATCAATAATAGATTAATTTCCCTTCCCCCTCAGAGCAAAAGATGCACAACAGGAATTGGAGCCCGATCAACAGAAAAGCAAATGCTGACAACCACCTGCAGGCACCAGAGAGAAACATTATGCAAATAATGAAAAGCAAGTGTGTTCTCAATCATAAACCTCTGTCCCAAACCATGTCTATTGGTGCCCTGCTTATTGGAGCGATTACTGAGAGCTGATACAATAGAAGAGCATTAAGATAATCAAAGTTACTGTTTCAGTTTCCCACTTTGACTCTGGCAAGGACTATTTATTTTCAAGAAATGGGAAATACGATGCTGCTGTCACTGCACAGGTCTCTGCTCAGATTTCTAGACACAAAGGAAAATAACAGAGATTTTCCCATGAGGCTTCTTGGTCACATTTGTTTAGTTTGCTGAAGAACATAAAAACTACAGATGGGTTTTTTTTGATCCAATGTTACATAGTTATAAAATAATTAGCAAACTGATGGTGAAGAGCTGGTGTATCAAGAACTAAGGCTTTTCAGCACCCAAGAACGTCTTCAGACTTCTCAAAAATATAAGCATTAACATAATTTATTCAACTTTTGAGAACCCAGAATGTAGACCCAAAAAAACAAATAAGGAGCAACATAAAAACTTAATTTTGTGGATCAAATTTATAGGGAAGAAACAGCCTAGTTGTTTGAATTAATCATAGCAAGTGAATTCTTATATATCCAGCCCTCGTCTTGAACCAGACGTCAGACATCACAACATATGAATAAAACACCAGGTATGAAAAAGATTTACAAAACACAAGCAAAACAAGTGAATGATCTGGGTCGGTTGTATTTATTGACTCATTACACTCTTGTCACTGTGACTAAGTGTTGTCCACATCAGAACAAACACAGGATGCATTTCCATTGCAAAGAAAATAAAAAAAACCCCAACAACAAAGACAAAAAACCACAAAAAACCCCAAACAAACAAAAAGCCCCAAACAATGGTGAATAATATAATAAATATAAATAATAAAACTCAGAAGAATATAGAGCAAGTAGATCTCAAGTTAAATATCCAGACTTTGAGGAGGGATATGGAAAAGGAACAATTAGAAAAGATTTCATCAGCACCTGTTGAGGAAGCCTTGCAATAAATTAATTTTGCCTGAATTGCCCACATCATTAAGGCTGAGAACCTCCCCTCCCTTCTTTTCCTCCACCCCTCCTGGGCCTGTGGGATTGTCTGAATGTGTCATAATGGCACTTCTGATGCATCTACCTTTGAAAAACAAAGTTACCCACAGAAATTAACCCATACAAGTGGTGATGTCTCCAGTCCAGACCCTTTTTGGGTTGGAAAACTTCCTAAAGCTTTTCTGTTCAACCTGCTACAAATACTCCTAATTTCCAGCTTAAGTGGCCAATGCACTCAGTTCTGCAGAGCTGTCCTTTATGGTTTGAAGAGCTGCTCTCTCCCTCTGAGATGTTTACATCCTAAAGCATTTACAGAAAACAATCCTATTCTTTCAGTCTTCATTTTACTAAGTGAAAAGTGAAGGAAAACTTTTCTTGCCTGGAAGGATTCACTGAAAAACACACAAAAGATGAGGAGCAAAGGTAAAAATCTAAGCCAGCATCACTCTATAAATGCCTCCAAATGTTTAAACAAATAACAGCCACATTTTAAACATTTTAAGCTTTTTTTTCCCCTCTTTATAAGGACTTTCATACACACTGTAAGTGCTGTTGGTTTTAGCTCTATGGAAAGATTAATGGAGAACTCAGCTCTAGGCACAAGACAATTTATACCCTTTTGTGTGTAGATAGTCCAGTAAAGAGGAGATTTATATATTTTATTGGATAAAGCTGAGTCTAAAACACAGGTTGAAAAGGTCTAAAACTTTATAGAGAGTTCTTAGGGACTACTCCTGAGCACAATGAGAGGCTGGTGCCTAAATACAGTTAATTTAAAGATGTAAAATGTATTTCTGTAAGCAACAAAGTGCCCCAGAAGAGGCAGCAAGACCAGGATGGTCCATGGTGACACAGTCTCTCCAGCCTGTCTTCCACTAGTTCTGCTCTGAAGACAAGGATGAGACATGTGGCTTTTTTCTTGATTTTCCTCTATTTCTACAGACCATTAAGTGCAGGTGACCCAGTAGCTCCTATCTGGGGGGTGAATTCCTCTTTTTTCTACTTCCTGAGGTCTACAGACCCACTTTCAATTATAGGACTACTTCAGAAATAGATTTCTAGCATTGTCCCATGTAGTTTTAAGGAAATTAAACCACTGCTTAGTTACACAGCTCCCTGTGAATCAGCAGCTAAATTCAAAAGCAGACCAAATTTCTGCTCAAACACTCTGAAATTCCCTTCTCACAACTCCTCGTGCAAAAAGAGCAATTTGGAAGTTCAGTTTCTGTCACTGACCTGACCTTCCCCCATGCACAGTGAGGGGCTTCTTTCTGCCTGGAAACTTATCATCCACCACATCATTAGAGCTTTTAACATGAAAAAATATATAGCCTCAAGCTATTCCAGCTAAAGAACACTCAGGTGGCTTTTCAATTCACCAGATAGCTTTAATACCAGCTAAATAAGTGGATAGAGTGTGTAATCTTATTCAACAGCAGTTAAAAGGGGGAAAAATATCCATGGTCTGGCAGTGGAATCTATTAGCCTCAGAGTCATCTTCAAAGGGATGCAGGAGGCAAAAAGGCAGAGCAGCTGCACTGCAGCCAGGGCCCACAGCCTCTGGCTTCCCATGGAATCACAGAATTCCAGAATGGTTTGGGTGGGGAGAGACCTTAAAGCTCATTTCATTCCACCCCCTGCCATGGCAGAGACACCTTCCACGGTCCCAGGCTGCTCCAAGCCCTGTCCAACCTGGCCTTGGACACTTCCAGGGATCCAGGGCCAGCCACAGTTGCTCTGGGCACCCTGTGCCAGGCCTCCCCACCCTCACAGGGAAGAATTTCTCCCCAGTATTCCATCTGTCCCTGCCCTCTGGTAGTTGAGAGCATTCCTCCTTGTCCTGGCACCCCAGGCCCTTGTGCAAAGTCCCTTCTCAGCTGCTTGGGAGCCCTTTTAGGCACTGGAAGATGCTCCAATGTCTCCCCAGAGTCTTCCCCAGGCTGAACAACCTCGGATCTCTCCCAAAACATGGCCATGTTTAAAAAGATTTAAAAATAACTCATTAGTGGGAATTACTTTTAAGAGGCTGTAGATTTTTACGATGTACTTTAGTGCATTGCACGAGAGGCATCCTTTTAACCATAAACAGACCCTCATTTGGCAAGAGGAAGCAGGTCTGAGGGGCCTGGCAGTGGTTGCAGGGGTTTCTGCAGCACAAGGCAAGATTCTCTTTCTCCTAAGGACAAAATCAAAAATTTTAAGGCCTTGCAGCCTCGGTGCTTCACACACCTGGATATTTACCATTTTCTTTCTTAATAATGGGAAATTTTAGTTAATAAACCACACATCAGTAGCTAGATGACAGGTTTGGTTTATTTGGTTAAATAAACCAAACCTGTCACTTAATAATCATGCCCAGAAATGCAAATTCAGTGGTGAGATGAGCTGAGAGGAGGAAGGAAGGAGCAAAGCTGAGCTGGGGACATGGCTGGGATCAGAGAGCTGCTGCCATTTCAGGGGCTGCAGTTCTCACCAGCACATCCTGGTTTAATGTCAAGCAGCAGCAAAGAGAGAGAAATGGGAGATAATAAAATGCTGCCTTCTATTTACAAATACGTCTTTGCATATGACTGCATGTTAAGTTTTTTTAATAAATGCATTTCCTAACTCCTTACTTTGGCACAAATAAAATCACACAACTGACAGTCTACTTTTGCTTTTTCTTACTTCTAAGAAGTTTAAACTCTTACTTAGAAATGAAAGGGTGGTAACAACTAAAGAAGAGAATCTAATTTATCCTTCACTGGACTTAAATGAAGAAAAGCATTTGCAGTGACTTTGGGGAAAATTCTTTAAGAAATACCTTCAATTTATTTTATGACAACAATAATGGAAGCACTATTTTCAGAGGGAAGATTTAAGATTAAATACACTCTGTAGAGCATAAAGCAGACACGTACAATTGATCACATGTGAGTTCCCATGATCTATGTCTCTGTAGCAGTTTTTTAAATGAACCTGATACTGTGGGGCATTACATGGATAGCAGAGACCTGGATGCACAGACTGATCAAAGAACCCTGGAATGGTTTGGGTTGGAAGGGACCTTAAAGCTCATCCAGTTCAGGGACACCTTCCACGGTCCCAGGCTGCTCCAAGCCCCATCCAACCTGGCCTTGGACACTGCCAGGGATCCAGGGGCAGCCACAGCTGCTCTGGGAATCTGTGCCAGGGCCTCCCCACCCTCAAGGGGAAGAATTTCTTCCTAACTCCCTATATCATCTAAATCTCTCCTCTTTCAGTTTAAAAGAGTTCCATAGTTTATCTGCCCTTCACAACAAAGGGAGGGGCTTTTGTGTCACAGATATTTGGGGCATGTGTCCAGGCTACCACCTGGGTCCCATTCTCATATTCTTAAAAAACACTCAACCAAAGCCATGCAAGTCCATTTCTGCAGGGTGGTGGATAAGCAAAATGTGGGTCAAAGCTTTCTCCAGAAAATCCACCCTAAGAACTGAGATTAAAACTTGCCACATATAAACATAATTTGAACTTTAAAAGAAATAAAAAACCCCCACCAACTTTAACAGCCTGTCCTCAGATCCCAGATACCCCAGGCTGGGCACAGCTCACGAAGGCTTCAAGGAAAGCAATTCTACAGAGAGGACAGCACTGAAATAAACAGGCATTCTTGGTTTCCCTTGTTGAACTTAACTCTTCAAACCCAGATGCACTCACTGAGCAGCATTTTAAGCTCAGGGCCAACTCTTGCTGCATTCTATTTTTATATATTTATATATTAATACACACACACACACATGTTTTGGGATCCAGATTGCTACCTTGCTCCCAAAGGTCTATTTCCAAGTCTTTAAATAAAGAGAACAGATCAGAAAAACAAGAAGATACCCCACAGCCTTCTTCCAGCAGCTAACTCAACCAAACATATGGAATGACTTGTCAAAATAATATTTTGAGAAATAGGTTATCAGGGGCCTCAGGTCCACTCCATATGGTCTAAAGTTCTCCATACCCCTGACCGTATCATGCTGCTTCTCCACTGTCTTCTATAAAGGGAGACAATCTTTAATAAAAGTAGAGTTGTTCAGGTCACTGACATTCAGAACCAAATATAATTTCATTTATAATACCTAGGAGTAAAATAAAAAAAATGGGACAAAGCCATGCACACAGCAGAGCTCAGAATGCAAAGAAATATTTTTCTAGCAAAAGAAAGAATTTTGTTTCCCCTTTCTAGCACAGATGTTTTTTTCTAAATAAAGTGCAGCTTTCCCTTTGCAGTCTTTGTGATTATCAATCTTTGGTTATTTTATAATACAAGGTTGCCTCAGACCTCAGCAGGGAGAAAAATACACATTGCTGCATTTCCTCTGTCACAAGAACAAAACAACTCTGAAAGGAAAGAATGTTCCAAAAGAGCAAAGAAAGTCTACAAACTTATCCATTCAAAAATAATTCCACAGATGGATAAGCATTTAATTTTCTGAAGTGAGAATAAATCAACCTCTCTCTTTTCTGGGATGTGGAATGGGGTTCTGGACCTGCCTATTTATCCCCAGTACATAAATGCTGCTCAGAGAATGCTGCAAGTCCTGTAAAAAGAAATCTAAAGGAAAGTTATTACTCCAGGCTCTTTGTTAGTGTTTCTGCAGTCTGGGTAGTGCCAGCATTGTTAAAAACAAACTGTTGGTTGTACCTTGCTTGGTCTGTACAAATGTTCTTTGCATTAATGTACTTAGGATGTCCTATCTGCTGTGCCCTGCCAAGAGCAGAGCTGAAGAGTGTGATGTCTTCTCAATCCTGCATTGACTTCCTGCCCTCTCAGATGAGGGCTGGTCACAGTTTTTGGCTGTGTGGATGGTAAGCAGCCTCCCCTGAACATGCCAGGGACTCACTGCTGTGATAAAAATCATAAGCTTATTTCCACAGGGTGCTCTTGACTCCCAGCTCATTCCAACTTCGCGTTTCATGCTGCTTCTTATTTGAAATTTTCATCATTATAATATGACACTTGGATGTCACAACAGAATTACAGTTAATAAGGAAAATTAGGGGGAATAAATGAAAGATAAAGTGGCACATTAGAAAATGCACCACCGCCTGAGACACGAATTTCTATATTGTTGAGGTACAAGTAACATCTATTTCATTTTGTTTTAAAAAGAAATCAATTCACCCCTAGGTTTAGAAACACTCTGTCACTTCCCAAAATGTCCTTGGGTTGTCAGTTTGAAATAAATTGGCAACGTGTCATTAGGCAGAACACAACCGCATTGTTTCAACTTAATTAACCCATTTTATTCAGATTTGCCCCCAAAATAACCCTTACCAATATGATTCTGCTCTCCAGATGGTGATGGGCTGTGTCAGAGCAGAACTATCAGCTGTCAGAGCAGCTAAACCAGGAACCAAACATTTCAGGGTCCACTTGAAACCCAAAACCTGTCGCTCGCTTTGTCTCCTACACACTCATCTCCTGAAAGCGCTTACACGGAATGAGTCAGGATGAATCACTTAAACACACACATACAATACATCTAGAGGAGATGAAAATGACTCCAACAGGTGAAACAAGGCTGCCAGGAAGGCAGGCTGGAGGAGCTGCCCGCAGCCAGCACCTGGATGCTGATGGGGGTGCCCAAACACCCACAGCATCAGCCTGGTGTTGCCACCTCCTGCTTGGTGACTTCTCTCCAGGTTTTTGGCCGTGGGATTAGTCCTGAAAACCCCGTGTATCCACACTCACCTTCAGTGGGAGGAAATACTGAAGTAATAAAGCACGTGCAGTGTCAAAAGCTGGTGCTGGCCTCTCTGCAGGCTACTGCCAGCACCCTACAGAGTGTCACGAACTGCTCCATCTCCCTCTCCTCCTTCCTTTCAAAAAATGTTATTATAGATAAGAGATTAATGTGTGCCAGACCATTTGGCTATTCAGGAGCAAAATAATTTTGCAGCATAGACTGAATTTAAGACAATAAAATGTGTTACCTACTGAACCACAAAATCTCTGAAAAGACTCAGAAATAGAAGCAGCTTTTTGAAATAAACCATAATCTCTCTGTCCTGTTCCCAAAGTCTGCAGCTTCAAACAAAAAAAATCAGAAAAACACAAAGCCTAGTGATATATAAAAATAAAAGTACAGATGAAGCATTTTTGACATTTCTCTATCACTCTTAAAAATAGTAATAATCTTCAGCTATTGAAGTTGCTGAAAGAAAATAAAAATCAATGTGTTTTCACTTAGCACTCCTGAAAAAGAAAAGGATCACTTGGTATTTCAGCAAAATGCTTTAATGCCACTCTGTAACAGAGCCCACTATAAGGTGCAGATAAAGCTCTTCTCACTCAAGCATCTACTGCATCCCAGAATTAGGGAACTGGGACAAGGGTGCAGCTCCCAGTGTGAGGAGGGCAGAGCAGTCCTGGCCCCAGGGTTCATAATCTGGGCTGTTCTGGGCTCTGGGAAAGCTGCTCTGTGTCCCACACATAAGGCAGAGACTTCCCACCTATCTCCTGACCATTTCATACACTGAACCAAGCCATTTATTTCCCCAAACGTGGAAACTGCACTGGGGTTCTGCTTTCTGTGCCTCCCACGCAGCCCTGATCCAGCAAGCAGCAATGCACGAATCTCAGCTGTTGATCTGGGGGGCAGTTTGATTTGTTTTTTAATTTTTATTTTAAATAACATGCATGGAAAACATTACAAGCTTTAACTCCTATGTGTACCCAAAGCTCTGCAAATGTGGGCTTTTAAGTGTTTCTCTGCATTTCCCAATTTCTTTCTGGTCACAAATTTTAGGTGTGCAGCCATAGGCAGGACAAAAATGACCAAATTTCTGAGAGACAGTGAGAAGCTTCTGCAAATCATTGTTATCTACTCACTTTGAAAGTGGTAAATGGTTGAACCTTCCCTCAACACAGGCAGGGTGGACATAAAATTGTGTGTTTTATAGTGAATCACAAGTACTACTCCTAATAATTAATAGCAGTAGCCAATGTAAAGGACAACAAAAAAAAAGCATGTTGCAAATGAATCCGTTTCTTTCTTCTTATAGGAGAGCCACAGTCACAAAAAAAGCTTTTAAACAAATGTTTTCAACTGCTAACAATTTTTCTGTTGTTTCTGGTTCCTCTCTATGCATATAAATGCATAAAATGTAAAACCCAGCAAAGAGGGAAAGTGGAAAATTTTAAAAAGCTGATTTATTTCTGTACAAATCCTTTACTCCTACCATTAAAAAGTACAACTTATTACCACTGGAAAGCAAAAGCAGTAGAAAGTGCTCTTGAAAAATAATAACTGCTTCTCCCAGCACACCAGAGACCTCTAGAGAAGATGGAGGAACCATTATCTCCATTTTATGTGTGGTGAAAATGAGGCGAGGACAAACATTACTGAAATGAGGCTGCACCAGGTGCATCTGACCTGTTTATTACAACCTTTTAGCACATTAGGTTACACTCAAATACAAGATGGGAAGATTTTTTTTTTTCCTTTCCAGTATTCCAGTAACTTTCTTCTTTCCAGTAACTGGAAGAAGATACAAATCCACAGGGATCTCGCAGGCTCTGAAGCTGTCTCCCTTCTCACAGTCCCTTTCCAGGCCAGTTCTCAGTTGGAAAATTCCTTAATGGGATGAGGCAATCTAAATTTAATTCTGCTGCTGGACAGTTCTTTACAGCATCTTTGGTCAACAGTAGACCAGAGAGGGGGAAAAGCAGGTTGTACCACAGGCAAGCAAACCAGGCAATTTGCATTTCTCAGAGTTGTGGTCTCAGGCTGCCCACAGACTCGGGAACATGTCCCCACACCAATTTAACTAAGCTTGAGCTGTTACAAAGCACTAGAAATGGATGACTAAACCCCAGATCAAAATACATGCTAAGGCCATTCAGACAGCAGGTTACATCCCGTGTTAAAAATCTGCTTTCCTGCCCCTCCATCTCCAGTCATGTTCTGCCATATCTTCTGTTCTTTTTCAGAGATCAAATGCACACATCCAACAAATTTAAAAGTTAAAAAAGCCAAGATGAAAACCTTTCTGAAGCACTGCAGAGGATGGGTTCAGTGGGTGTGAAGTGTCAGTGAGGACTCTCCACCTTCCCTGGGAGCCAGCCAGAAAAGGAGCCTGGGCAGGGGGATGCTTCTTTCAACCCCCTGAGCTGAGTCCTTCCAAAATTCAAACCAGCAGCATCTCTTTGCCTTCCCAATCTCCTCTGGATGCAAATATGGTCAGTATCATACTCTCTAAATCAACTCCTGGCTGCTCTTTAAGCTGCAGGAAGGTGGATTTATAAATTAAAAAGAAATCCTTCCCTGTGATGGTGGGGAGGCCCTGGCACAGGTTTTCCAGAGAAGCTGGACCCTGGAAGTGTCCAAGGCCAGGTTGGACAGGGCTTGGAGCAGCCTGGGGTAGGGGAAAGGTGTCCCTGCCATGGCAGGGGGTAAGACTGGATGATCTTTAAGTTCCCAACCCAAACAGTTCTGTGAGAAGGAGCTCTGAGAAATCTCATCCCACCTTAACCCCAGCCCCTGTTCCCTGCCGAGGGGTGCTGGGTGTGAGCACCCACCAAGTGGCCCTGCCCTGGCACCGTCCATGACTGGCACACTCCTCCTTCAGACAGCGTGGGACTACGGCCCTTTCTGGGGGGACCTGAATCGTTAATTTAAACTGATTTTCCAGCCTGTGTCCATCATTGTGACCCACGTTAGACTACAGAGCAAAGGAGTGAATGACAGGCTGGTTACAGCTGCTGTTGCTCTGCTCATCTTTTGAGGGGACGGGCACCAGGGGTACAACAGGGCAAGGCTGTCCCCACCTCTGGGGGCTCCCTGTCTTGATGACACTGGATGCTCTGAGGATCATTTATACCAGGGAAGTCTAGAGGGCAGGAATTCAGTTTTTATATTTGCACATAAAAATGGTTTCTGAAGGTGTAGCTTGGGATGAGTTTGTTTCACCCTGATCAGTTGATTACCACAACCAAAAGTTGGAACTGGGGCAAGAGTACTGAGAGTCTGAATGACAGGTATCATCCTATTTCTGTGAGGATCTTAAGGGATATTTGAGAAGGGATATAACTTTCTCTTTAGGAAGAATGAAAAAAAAATTGAATATTTTCCCCTTAACCTTTATGAATCACAGTTTCCCATTTGTCTCTGGTGACAGATTCCTGTTTTTTTCCCAGAGGAAAACACAATTTTCCTTGAGAAAGGGAAGGCAAAGGAGAAAGCAAGTCAAAATATTTTGATTATTTCAGTTCTTTCAAGGGCCACTTTCTAAGGAAGGAACTTGATGAATTCATCCTTACAGCTGCCCTTCCCAAGTGCTCTTGTACCTGCAGAGTGGGATGAATTCTTCAGGCCACCAGGAAGAAAAGGAGAACATAAATACCTTACTAGCTAGACATTGCTCTTTGACATTCACCATTAAAAAAAAAAGCTTTTCCTTCTAATGGAGGAATATTGGACAGCTCAAGGATGAGGTTTTTTATGAAACCAAGGACTATTAATTGAGAATTAGAGTGAGAAATACCCCAAATGGTGAGGATGCACAGAATGAGCTGCTGAGTTTGATAAAATCTCCTCCCCTTCACAAATACCCTTGGTTTGAGGGAAGAAATCCTTTTTAAAAGACACATTATTAACTCACTAACTTTTATAATGAAGGTTACAATCCTCAACCCTTCCCATTACATTACAGGGAAGGCATGCATACATGAAAGGGAACGTTCACCAAAGCACAAATATCTGTTACCATTATTTGATGATCAACTTCAGGTTAAATCTGTCTGCCTCGAGACTGGAGATTAATAGTGATAGCTTCTTTTAATGACTGTAGAAATGCCACAGTGCCTGCCAATAACAACTTGAGCAATGAACAGGTTGCTATAGAATGTATTGTTTATGCACCACTGACTGCAATCTCTATACAGAAAATTTAATAGACCCTTTTTTCCCTCTCAGCAAGCTTATGTGGTTGGGGATTTAGAACTGCATTATTCCTTATGACCTGACTTATTTATCGTGTCAATCATAGTAATGATGTGTCAAAATTATCACAGTTCTGAAGTTTTCCTTTTATCATCATTTTGAGAGTGTTCTTTCTCAGCATTATAAGTACATATGACAGAAGAGACATCAGAGGCATAGATTTCATGCATGGCTCTAACAAAATCACAGGGTTAAACAGCAACTTCAAGAGCCAAAGCACCATGGAATAACTTCTTCCATTTTTCTAATTCAGTTCTTGTAATAGCAGCCAGACATGGCTGCAGCTGCAATTAAGGAGAAAAGATGGGGAATAAACCAGCACAGAGTCAATTGCCAAAGGTCAAATTAAGATGCTGGGATTTGCAGGTCCTGACCCACATAACACCATGTAGTTGGCCTTCTGATACCACCCGTCAGATCTAAAATTACAACTTTAGCAATTACTGTGAGTGAAGAAGCAGACAAGCAGGTTACGTGTGGGTGAGAATGCCCTTCCCTGCTGAGGAGAAAGCTTCCTCAAGGACTGCTGTGAGGGAGGAGAGGATAATGCAGATGGAGGGATTCAGCCCTTGCTGGAGCAGAAGTTTCAGACAAGAGTGTGAGCAAGGTCAGGGCCAGGCTGATGAAGGTGACTCAGTGGCACAGGTGCCACATCCCTCAGAGCAGCTTTCCCCACAAATGCCTGGCCTGCATCCACACCAGGCTATTGACTCGGAGAAATTAAAGGATGAGAAATAGTTAACAACAGGAGTTCTGTCACAGGTACAACATATATTCCTTTGGTTCAATTTTCTAAAGCCCGAGGTGTGAAAGAGATGGAAGCCTCTCTGAAAGGGTCTGGACAGCATTCTAAATTTCATGTACCATAAGTTTCTCTCAGTCACACAAGATTAATTCACCATTTATTCTGGAGGCTAGCAAGAACTTGGGGAGCAGGTAGGTGTGCTGCCCTGAAGGAGAGAGACGGCAAAGCCCTGCTCTCTCTGGGGCTTGTATCTGGGGCTGAAACCATTTTTAAATGTGGTTGCAGTCAAGAAGAGTTTTAACAAGTTTGAGTGTACACCTAACATTGTAACATCCTGAAATATGGATTCTCTAACCAGTGGCCTATGTTGCAGCATAATTTTTGCTATAACAGCTGTCTGGAATGATCCTAAAAGCCAAGCTAACACCAGACAGGTTGAAAAATACCTGTCAAGTCCAGTTCCGGCAGCATCACCGTGACGCCTGTTTGAAGTGTCCAGGCTGTGGATCAGCAAAACCATGCAGCTTAATAAAGCTTAATAAAACAGAAACAGCTTGTTCTGGGCAAACTCTGATGGAAGTGCATGATGTTTGCTGCTGAATTACCAGGGTGAGCATGTCTCAGGGGACCCCAGAATCAATAAAAGAGACACGACGTGGCCCTTCAGCGGGTAGAGTTGAGACAGACAGGTCCACAAAATGAACTGACAACAGCCAGCAAGAACTGCTTAGTTAGGAGAAGTAAAGTTGTGGAGAAGAAAAGTGTAGAAGTTGGAAGGACATTTAAGTTAAGCATAAACTTAATGCTATTTCAAAACCAATTAAAAAAAAGCAACTCTAATGTCTAAACCAACCCTGCTCTCTGTCAGTTTGAAGCCATTCCCTGTGTCCTGGCACTCCAGGCCCTTGTCCCCAGTCCCTCCCCAGCTCTCCTGGAGCCCCTCTAAGCACTGGAAGGGGTTGTAGGGTCTGTCTGGAGCCTTCTCCTCTACAGGCTGAGCACCTCCAGCTCTCTCATCCTCAGCTCTCTCATCCTTCTCCAGAGCAGAGGGGCTCCAGCCCTTGGAGCCTCTCCTTGTCCTCCCCATTTAGTGTTCCAGCTGTTTGCAGCTGGATGGAGCATCACAAAAACAGTGCAATGAGGGGGTCACATCCACCCCTCCCATCCCCAGCCCTGCCCAAGCCACACTCTGGAAAAACTAAGAAATGCTCTTGGCTGCCTGTGCTCTGTCCACAGTGACATCACACCAAAGGGAAGTTTCTTATTGCTGCTGTGTCCCTGATAAATAAGTTATATTTCCTAGGAGTTTCCAGATAAAATATCTTCTCCATGACAGTGGACAACAAAAGTGTGAAAGTATATCATGGGAGGAAGACAATGTATATGAAATTCACTACACCGAGAAAGTTTGATGTCTTCCTTAATACCATACTGAGGTTGGACTGGGTTTCACGGCGATTTAAACAACATAAACCCACTTCAAAAAAAATGATAACATCATCTTGAGTGACTTAAATCCACAAAAGTGAAGAAATTAGCCAATCCCATTGTACGGATCATTTCTCAACGTTCCATTTAGCTTTTAATTACCCAACAGACTGTAATGGCTGCTCTGGAGCTATTACACTCCATTGTGTCAATTTGGCTGCTACAAATGCACAGCACAAAGTCCTCAAGCTAAAAATCATTATGAAATTATTGTTGAAAAAGATTGTTGGGCATGTGCAATAGCTTGCTTTTGAACTCTGATGTTTTACAATTTCTCTTTTTTATAAATAGCTGGAGCAATTAGATGCTGTTATGGAGCTATTCAAAACCTTTCAGTTTTCAGATCCAAAGCATTTCTTGAGTTACAGAACTGTAAAATTTCAGTTAAATTGGCAAAGTTCTGTTTGCAGTCTGTCACAGCCCCATATTTTCTCTTTACTTCTGTATACAATCTATTCAAGTTGTATTTCTTACACAATGTTCCATCAGAGAAAACATCAGAAAATATTTTAGAAATTAAGTGAAATAAATCTTAAAAAAATCGTGTCTGCAGTAGAAGCTACACAATAATAAGAAACAGAGGCATGTATAGAAGAACAGAACTCGAAGCACTAAGTAGCACACCCAGCCTTGCCTGGACACAAGATTAAAAAGGGAAAAAAAGGATTTAGGAATGTGGGCATGCAAAGAAAATTGAGGCTTCATGCAAATCAGAAGCCTAAAATAACAAGGAATTTGCATTGGTGGGATTTGCAGAGAATGAGCAATTAAATGGTTCATGGATTTGAGAGAAAACTGCACCTAGGTGAGAGTATCTCAGCTGTGCTCCTCAAATCAGGGCAAGTCCAGCTCAAAGCACAGGAGAGACTCAGACTGGGATGGAGCCTTGTCAAGGACACAGAGCAGGGCTTCACAGAGGAACAGGGACATGAAATGAAACAGTCCCAGCCTCACAGATCTTGCAGTGCAAGTTATAAACCACAAGTTCCCCCTCCCAAGGATGATGCAGCCAAACAAGAAAGCAGAAGGAAATTATTCAGTTCTATTTGACGGCATATTAACTTGCTGGATCATGCTCAAACTTTCTTGTAGGTATCTCAGCACAGAGGCAGTTCCAGAAGGCGTTTTGTAGCACTAATGAGGCAGATTCACAGGATTAGTTTCTTTTCCCAGGAATATAAATCAGGAGCAGCATAGGAATTAGCACAGGTGAGACTCTGAAAACAGAACAAGCAGGTAAGAGGCTGCGAAATGGCTGAGGGGAGCCAGGAGCTGATCTCTCCTTGCTGCCTCCCTGATGGGAGAGGTCATAAATCTCCTCAAAAATGAGGAAGAGGGAGACAAACTGCAGGACACAAAATGGGAGGGTAAAGGTCAAAGCAATACCTGAAAAGAGTAGTAATGGAAATATGAGTTGTTAGGAGCTTTGACAAGAGTTTTGGATTTATTGGAAAGGCTGTATCATCACAAGGCTATTAAAAGTAAGAGGAATTTGTAAATAATAGGCACAGCATAAATATGAGAGATCTGGAAAAAAGACAGTAAGTAACTTCCAGGCACTGCCATCCTGTGGGATAAGCAGCATGTTTACATTCCCTAGGGAGGCAGCAAAGAATGAGAGGAAGAGGTGTGGTGAGATCTGCAGGGCCTGCTATGGGAGGATAAATCTGATTTTTCAGAAGTGGATGACAAGCCATTGATATTTATCAAAGCGATTTAGAGGAAAGGCAAAAAAGATACCCCAAGAAATAGGGATATGGTGGGTGCTCTTTGAAAGGGTGATTACACTGATAGGAAATCAAGCAAGGATGGTGGCAAGGAAGCAGAAGTGGTTGAGATTTCAAGGAGGATATGTGCTAAAGCATCCAAGGAGATTATCATTCCTTTTGTAACTTGAACTGGTGTGAAGGACCAATAGCAAAAAGCAAAAGATGAGATAAAAGAAGCCTTTGTGTTATGAACTTGTATATAAAATTAACCTTTGATAAGTTGTGTACTTAAAATACCAAGAGTATCTCAAAATTCCTTTATTTTTTATCCTGCAGTTGAGTATTAAGAAAACCAAAAGAGGCATAAAATGTTTGGAGAACAATCATAGACTCTGAGACTCCTGAGGTGGTTTGGGTTGGAATGGAAGCTCAAAAATTAAAGCTCATCCAGTTCTATCCCATGTCATGGGCAGGGACAGGTTCCACTGTCCCAGGTTGCTCCAAGCTCTGTCCAACCTGGCCTTGGACACTTCCAAAAAGGCATGGAAAGCAAGTCCTTGGAGGGGGCTGAAACACAGGACCTCAAGTGTGAAATGGACACAAAAACAAGGAGCAAACAGAGCACTGAAGGTGAAATATGGCTGGGGTGACAGGGAATCTTACTGGAACACCATCATTTTACAACAGAGAAATTAATGCCATCAAAAAATTAGGATATCAAGAGTTTCCCCTCCTAGAGCCTTGTATTTTAACAATGCTGACTGGCTTTAAAACATGCAAGTTCCCAGCAAGCAGACGCCTCTGTGGGCAGAGAACAATCTGGGTGTCTGTAAGTCTGCTTGAGAAACTAGCCTTTTGTAAGAGATGGCTATGAAATGCTTTTGTTGGGGGTGAAGTACCAATACAGTGGGACAGTCTATTCTTGTTTTGTCTCTCGAAATGGGAGAAAAACTAATCCTGCAAGTCTGCACAGTGTTTGCTGAACACAGACACAAAGTGCTGCACTCTCCCCAGAAAGCTGCTGATGCAGCGCAGCTCAGAGCCAGGCACGGCACGGCTCCTACAGCACAGAAACAAACACTCCTTCCACTGCTGCTTTCAGGGAAAATTAACAACATTCTTGGGCAGCTCTTCAGCTGTCCAAAAGATTCATTTTCACAGTCTCCTCTCTTCCTTTGCTTTCAAAGAAATTTAACCTCCCAGCTCATGTACCTACAGCACAGTTTGGGACCCTGAGAGGCATTTATAACTAAAAGAACAGGCTCAGCTTCTAAGTTATAAACAAGTAAATATGAGGGAATAAGAAACAAATAAAATTACATCTCAGAACATAAGAAGCAGCAGCATTTTGTTTATCAGACATGAAGAGATGCTCAGCTCAATACAATGGACAAATACCCAGTGAGGCAGTCCAGTCTTCATTGTGCTGATTAGAGAGGTTGTGAGTCAGAAATATAACCTGCAATGCTTTTTTTAAGCCTTTACACTCTTTAGGTAAAAGTTAATTTAAAAGGGTTGGTGTCAATGTCAAAAAAAGCCAGGCCTTGCTCAAAAATGGCTCTTTAATGATTAACCATAATTATTTAAGATACAGATTGCACAGCCTGGTTATGCCTTAAAATCTCACTTTTTTATTTCATGGAAATCAAGCAAAAGCCTTCCCTCACTGTTGTAGGGCCCAGTGCCTATCACCCGATCCTCTCACAACTGCCAAAATAGTGACTGAATGAGATTTTCTCCCCAAGGGGCTCAGAAGAGTCTCACACATTTTTGTCCTCAGCACCAAGCAGAAGCCACAACTGAGTTGATGTACCCTGGGAAGAAAGAGAATCTGCTTCTCACTCTCCTGACCATCTCACATCACCATTCCAGCCTGCTGAAGGTGGGGGTTGCCAGGCAGTCATGAACACTTCACATTGCTTCCCAAATTAACACTTCTACATACATTCTACATGTATCTTACTTTATATTCATTTAAAGAAAAAAAAAATTAGTGTGTTCGCAGAAGACCTCAGTACATACTTTTTAATCTCAGTCAAAAATATAAAAAAGAAGCCTAGTTCAACTCTTTAAAGTGTTGTGAACTTATTTCACAAGATCTGGATGACAGCATAGAATATCTTTCAGAAACTCTTGATTTAAATGAAACCTTTTCATACTATTGGCAAAGGATTAGTAAGTTTTACCAGGGTCTATCCAAGTGACTCCTAGAAAATCCAACAGAACTACAGCATGGGTGCACTGAGAGATTCAGATTTCTTTCAGGATGAGGACTGAGTCCACACTCTGGATGATATTGGGGATCCAGGAATGACAATCCAAGATTGAACAGAAAATGGCACAGCATGATATAATTTTAATTGCATTTCCCACAACATTTTTTGCTCTAACATCAATGTTAATCATTTAAAAGTCCACACGAAAGTTCAGTGAGATGCACAATCCTTCCTCATTTCAGCCTTTCAACTATTGTTCAACTTCTGTAAAAATGTCTTTTCAACAGGACCCGTACTGAAGAGAAGGTAAAAAATTTTCTACTTATAATCATAGACAGCATGATTAGGGCAATTCTGGATTGCAAGTGATACACAAACCCCACAATAAATAATGCACACAATTTTGAGATGAGCACTGCTGACAGCATGTAACTTCAGCACTGCTGCAAGACTTTGATCTACCATCAATATAACTGACTGCAACCCTTTTGCTTAATTGCCATCTATAGAAGAATCTAATTAGACCAAGAAATATTAAAATAGTTTTAGTGGTTAACATAAAGCTTCATAAAAACAATCACTGCTGGTTCAAGGACACAATCAATACCCCTAGTTTGAAAAATATTGTGGTTGCAATTATAACTAGACTGGCATTCAATCCATCCTCTCCTCTTTTTCATAAAAATCAGTATCTTGAAGAATGTTCCTATGGCACTACATGCACTGTAATTTTTCACTCTTTCTCTAAATCTCAGAAAATGTGCTGTAGATGGCCCCAGGAGCAAACACAGCAAAGATGAAGTAAAACTCGAAAAGGAGCTGTCTGGTCTAATCTATGAATGTTCACAGCAAGGGCTTCGTGTAAGAAATTTGTAATCAGGATTTCCACAAATGATGGTGGCAAGGTTTCATTGGAACTGGTGTTCTTGTCATCTGCAGAGCCTGTCACTGCAACCTGCGAGCATTTGCTGTTGCTGTGATTTGAGAATCCCCAAGCATTCTGCTTCTCCCCAGTGCCCAAATGCACACACTAGATCTTCCTGCTCAGAAACCACCCCAGCTTAATAGCCATGCATTTGTTTTGCTCTGCAGGGAGAAGTGCAAGAGCTGCTGAAACAAGCTGCTGGAGTCTCAAAATGCTAACCAAAGCCCCAGCAAATGAAAGCTGTCCAGGATACAAGTTAGTGTGTCAATTAGGAGCAAACTCCTTGCACAGTGATGGGTAGGTGAGGGAGCAGGGGAACACCTGGGAAGGAACACGGGCTGTCAGAGCTTCTAACAGGGATGACTTCACTCCAGGTAAACAAACAACACAGACACACTGGGTCTTGTTTCTTAAGCACATTTGTGGAATAAAAATACCTCAGAAGCAGGAAAACAAAAGCTATCCTCCAGCTACCCTGTTTCTCTAGCCTTTAATTTAATTTGTATCCAATTACCCCAAGGCAATTAGCTTTACAAGGAACGGGGTGAAATTCTCACAGAAATTTCAGTCAGCCTAGTATGCTTCAGCAGATCTGCTGCCTGGTATTGACTAATGACAAAAAAAAAAACCGAAATGGGGACAGCTATTCAGGGTCCCCTGACAGAATCACATCCTGATGCTGATTCTGGTCCACAGCACTAGAGAAGAGATGCACACAGCTTCACCTCCCCTTCCAATTGCCAGACCCCAAACAACACTCAGCTATAAACCATTCTCTATTAAATGACAAAGTAAGTCAAACAAGGATAATAAAGTTAAACTGGTGCAAAGAAAGGAGAACCAGTTCCTTGATGTCCTCCTTGCATCAGCCAAACCCTGCAGGCAGTTTCCAGCCTAGTTATCAGAGATGTTTTCTCACCTTTTATTCTTTCCATTCTCGAGTTTTCCTGGTGTACATGCTGTGTATGAAGATGTTCAGAAGCATCATCTCCCAAAGCACACTCACCACGGGGGGTGATTGCACGTTTTCATCCAGAGCATCACCTCCCTACCCAAGGCAGCTCTTCTCACTGCTGTGTTTGTGATAGACCTCAAAGCTTGAACTACTGCTAATTAGCACCCTGAGATTATCATCTTCCTAAATGGGAGGGAGCCTCAGTAACAGTGGGGAGCCAAGACCAAGGCACCACAGCCCTCCAGGGACGTGCTGTGCCAGACCTGCCTGGCCCAGCTGGTGCCAGCACCAAGGCCAGGAAGAGGAGCAAGCAGCACAGCTTCCCCATTTCCCTAGCAAACAGCTACAGCAGAGAATCATCACTTTGTGGGGATCAGTGCATCCCAGGGAAGAAGCAGAAGAGAAAAATAATTATGCTGGAAATATGAGGCTTGACTGAGATTTAAGCTGAAACCTCCACAGGTGAATCTCTGCTTCCAGTCAGGCCTCACCAGCTGAAAACACGGTGACCTCTTGCCCAAAAGGTTTAATATTAACACCACTGCCATATTGTAACTTCATTATTGTGACATATTAAAATAGGCCATTTATCTGCAAAATCTGGGGCTTGGACAGTGATCATTACCTTCTCAGCATTTCACAAAAACAATTAAAAAATGGCTTGCAAATCATTATGTGAACACTTCGACAGCACACACAAAATGTTCTTCCCCAATAATTTTTTCCTATTTTGCAATTTCAACTTTGGGTGATGTGTGTAGGGAGAAAGGGAAGGGTGGAAAGCAGAGATGGGTTTTATATCAACAATTCCCATTAGCATTGATGGGAATTGCACCCATAAAGACTCAGGTCACTGATGCTTTTCTTTACTCATTAGGTAATTTCCAGCATTGTACTCTTCTGGTTTCTGCTCTCTGCCCTATAATTTCCAATGCGGTGTTTAGATCCTTCCAAAAAGCTTCATTGTGTGCTGGCTGCCACTTGCAAGTAAATAGCACTGTGATGAACTTAGGAATATCTATTTCTCCCATAATTGGTTGGTACCAGTCAGTGCAGTCCAGCAACGGAAAAAATGAGGAAAATACACTGCAAAAAATTAGCTGATTCAAATACTTCCTGAAAATACAGATATTCCACTATGACTTCTCATTACCAGCAAAATACTAAGGAAAAGTATGATTGTGTGTCATCAAAAATAGCTGTGCCAAGCTTGAAAACTAAGGAACAAAGACATGTATGTACTTTACTACACTCTGGGAGGGGAAATAAAGCAAGATCTGCCTTGTCTTCTCTCTCTGTAGTATCAGGGAAAGTTGTTCAGAGACCTCATGGACAGCACCAGATACGGTGTTCACAGTTCAACTGAATGTCCATAATAAAGTATTTTGTCTGCAATGAGATCTGAACACCATTCATTTTTCTCTTATGTATTTATTTTTGAAGACTCTGACCCTCTGTTTCTATAAGAAAGCCTAGTGCATCGTGTCACATACCAGGGATTACAGGATCAGAGAGAAAAGGACTGCTCTTTCTAAAATTCTGAATGTTGTTCATTAAGAGAACACAACAAATTCAAGGTAATACATGTTCTGTATTTGCAAAATTGCACTGATATTCCAGGATCAGCATGCCTGGGCTTCAAGTCTACCACCCAAATCAATCACTGCTGATAATCATCCTTCAACAGAGCAATGCAGATCAATTCTGATCTGTTAAGTGCTTCTGCCTTACTTTATTACACCACTGTCTCCTAAAGAAGACAGATACTGAGGTGTTTTAACAGAAATTATTTGACACAGCTCTTATAAATTCCATAAAATAATTATCCTTGTGTTGCATATAGGAGTCAATTTTCCTAAGTGAGAAGAGCATGGGACCAGGAATTACAAAATGTGATTTCTAACCTTGTTTCTGCCCCTGGTTCTAACTAAGTGATTTTAGGCTAATCACTTTTATCTTTTTGTGCATTAGTTTTCTCATTTTGATATTGGAATTAATAACCTGCATCTTGGTAAAGACTTTTGAGGAATACTGATGAAAAGCATTAGATATGAATCAGGCCTTATTATTAATAATAGGAAATTGCTTTGGGATCCTTGGATGATAAGTGCTATTTAAATTCAAAGAAAATATTGGGACTTTAATTGCTTCATCTTTCAGATCTACCCCAGTTTTACTTACTCACACACTGACAGGTAAATTGAACGCAAATTATATCAGAGTGGATACACAAAGATATAAATGTATGAGCCCCTTGCATTATTGCTGGTGCAGCTCCCAAGGCTCTGGAACACCTGCTCTGTGCTGCTCAAGATCCCCCATAGCAAACATCCAAATCTCCCGCTGCTGGTGGGACCTTGGGTATTAATGGAAATGCTGAAATCACCAAATTCTTTCAACAGTCCAACTTCAAACCTTCCGTTTATGCGACGGTTTATCAAAGTCATTACAATTGTGATGAAACCGCTGTTGTTTTGAAATGATACAGAGAACAAAATGTCATTATCAAGTAGTTTCACTGAGGGAAGATCAGAGCCACAGTCTATTAAAGTATTGCCATTGATTTATTCACTAACGTGCCCTATATTTTCATCTGCAAAAGCCTTTGTAAAACCCAGTGTCTATTAGTGCAATTATCCCACATAACTGCTCTGCAGGGCATCGCTCATTATGGTTCTTTTTTTTTTTTTTGCTTTTAGTGCTGAATTCTGCCAGCAGCATCCGGGTACAGGAGAGACTCCAGCGGGTGGTGACAGTGGGAAAACAACGCCAGCACCAACAGGAGCCTCGCCCACTGTCTCCATAACAAACTGCAGGGAAAACAACTGTAAACTGATATTATCATCCCAGTGACAGAGAGACAGGCAGCAGGCACGAGATGAAACGCAAGTTCTGTTTAGGCACAAGGAGTTTGAATCTATTCCTTGGCTGCCAGAGTAGTCAAACACT